>CM068711.1:26008520-26508520 GCA_035079005.1 Fraxinus americana | reverse complement strand
TCATGGTTACCCAACTCCACTTGAGCTCTGCTTATCACCATCAATCAGATGGGAAAACTGAAAGGCTCAACCAGTACTTAGAGATATACTTAAGGTGCATGACATATCAACATCCTAAACAGTGGGGAAAATGGCTTTCACTGGTAGAGTGGTGGTATAATACTTCTTACCATTCCCCCATAAGAATGGCTCCCTTTGAAACTTTATATGGAACCAAGCCAGCTCAATTGTCATTAGGACTACACCAACAATCAAATGTTGCAGCTGTGGAAGAGTGGCTTCAACAAAGATATAGATTAAATCAATAGCTAAAGGAGAATCTATTAAATGGTCAGATTTACCTGTAGATAGTTCAACGTGGGAGGATGCTAAATGGATTAAATCGAAATTACCTCTATGTAGATCTTGGGGACAAGATCAATTTGAGAGTGAGGGTTGTCAGGTGAAGAGTAATTGGGGAATAAGAAGAAGCATAACTGAAAGGAAGAAGAAGTCCAATAGCAATTAACTAAAAATGGCTTTCACTGGTAGAGTGGTGGTATAATACTTCCTACCATTCCTCCATGAGAATGACTCCCTTTGAAGCCATTTATGGAACCAAGCCACCTCAATTGTCATTAGGACCATACCAGCAATCAAATGTTGCAGCTGTGGAAGAGTGGCTTCAACAAAGATATAGATTAAATCAGCAGCTAAAGGAGAATCTTATTAAATGGTCAGATTTACCTGCAGATGGTTCGACATGGAAAGATGCTAAATGGATTAAATCGAAATTTCCTCTTTGTAGACCTTGGGGATAAAATCAATTTGAGAGTGAGGGTTGTTAGGTAAAGAGTAATTAGGGAATAAGAAGAAGCATCACCGAAAGGAATAAGAAGTCCAACGGCAATTAACAGAATTTGGAATTGCAATAACATCATTTAGCTTTAAATCAAAATGACACTGTTTTGCCTAAATAAATTGTAATAGGTTTGTTTTACGCTTTAATACTTTCAGTAGGGAAAATGAAACTTTTAACTATATGAAGGGATATATAGCAGCCCAAATGCGAGGAGAAGTCTGTATTGTTTTTCATCCAAATTTCAATGAAATTGTTAATTGAATCAACAGCTTTCTCCCTCCTCTCTTGTTCGTTTTACATCATTTATCATATCTCTATTCAATTTTTCTTTTATTTGGTTACTATTTCAGCTGAGAAACTTTATTGATCGACCAGTGGAAGCTTAAGGTTGCGAGGTAAATTTGAACTCATGACAATGAGGAGATCTCCATCCTCATCAGGACACTCTAAATACCCATCTTCACTTCCTTCCCTTTGATTGTCAATTTCAACTTCCGAAGAACTTTAGCTTTTCTCACCCTCACTCCCATTTATATAGCTTGAACCCGAAACAACTAAACCATCAGGCATCTTTGAACTGGAAAGTACTTTAAATATATCACCAGGTTGAAATAGTAAGGCATCAATTTATTTTTCTCTAAGAACTTTTCCACCTTTCTAAAATAAATGAATAACACCAGCTTTTCTCACTTCTACCCTAACATCTATAATGCCAACCTCCTTAGCAAAAGCCTGAGCAGTTCTCCAATTATCACCAGTAACCATAATAGGATTCGAGCCAATTTTCAGGAGGACTTTACTAAAATAGAAACTTCTCTCTTCCATGGATCTACTACCCCAAGAACACCAATTAGATCATTATAATATGCCATGAGTATTTGTGTCCTAGCACTTTCTTCCAATTGTACACACATTTCTCCACAAGGCTTGATATAAGCACTTGATTTTAAATTAGCAACTTTCGGTTAACAAACAAAATATGTTTTCCATCAATGAAGTCATGACTCTCACCCAGCTCAACATCGACATCTTGTGGCTCATCCTCGCTCTCAATTTCGACATCTTCTTATACCTCGACTTCATCTTCACCTTCAACGGAAGCATCCAATGGATTATGAATTTGTCCAAGCCACAACGACTATTAATTTTACCCCAAACAAGAGTTCCTAAACAAAATCCATGCTCCTAACCCACCAATTTTTCTTCATTTTCCACTTTTTCTTTATGAGCAACCATAATTTCAGTATTCCCATCAACACCCATTTTCCCCACTTCTTCCCCAATTTGTCCTACATTTTTCCATATCAGTAACATTGCCATTCAATTGTTTATAAAGTATACAAAACTAATACATTCTTTGCACTGGAGCCCTTCCCATAATCAGCATCATCTGAAGAAACAAAAGTATAAACTCCAAGATTAACAGAATTAGTTACATCAACATTAGATACATTAATAATATTCTCAACTTCAGTTTCTTCATCCTTCTCAACACCTAAATCAGATTCCAACCTCTCAATACTAGTCTCCACAATAGTTTCCATTTCAACAACACATTTGGTAACTACAACTACTGAATCATCGCCTCGGTTCAAATCATAAAAATTGACCTATTTTGCCTGTTTCTCTTTCGATTCAGAACATAAACCCCAATTCCCTTCCAATTTAGAAATTTGAATTTCCCATTTGCGCTTCAGAAGACTCAACTATTTCTATGTACTAGTTGGGCTGATATTTGAGGGCTGATTTAACCTCAATAATTTCAGTCATCATTGAAATCAGTAGCTCATGCCTCTTATTAATTACTTCCATTATGCTATCCAAACGAGAGATACCCAAGTCATAGCTAGATGCTTGCTGGTTGCTTCCCTCAAACGGTAATACAAAAAGTGCACTAAGCTCAGCCGAATCCACTAAAATTATGTCACCAAACAAAGATAAAAGAGAATGGGGATAAGGTAAAAGAAAAAAATAGAAGAAAGAGATGAGAAATCCGTTGAACGATTTCAACAAAATAACTGAATGTTAAATTACAAAGCTGCAATTTATCTTCCCCCAATTCTGTATCTGTAGGCTTCCAAAGCAGAGAAAACACAATTTTCCAAACAAAATACAAAAGGCATTTTTTAACTACCTTAATACAATTTCAATTAAAACAAAACGGGACTGTTTCTACTTAACCCTAATGATTGTCGTCTTCAATTCATTTGTTCCAGTTAAGTTCCGTTGGCTCCTTCTCTTCCTTTCCTTCTTCCCTCTTCCCTCCCCCCTTGCTCTTTACATGATATGAATTACATTAATTTTCACGACAAAAGAACCTCCCTTTTTCAAGAAGTATGCATTGAACGGATTTTATCTGCATTAATAGGTTGGATTGTAGTTAGTAGTTGTCACTAGTTTGTAGTGGATATTTGCAATTTTGTTTGGATGAAATGTTATGTTGATTTATTGGGTAATAGTAAATGGACTAGAAAGTGTATTAGTCCCATGTGATTAAAGGAATAATTTAGGAAATTTATTCAAGTATCGAGAAATTTAGTTTAAGAATTATAGAAATGGACAATAAAGGTTTGTTGTTTTGATAGTGATTGAATTAGTTATCTTATATGGTTTTTAGGTGGTGACACAGAGATTGGAAAAGCGTACCAATCTACATAGACTGTAGCTTGTTTTGAGTGAGTGGAAAACCTTATTTTTCAGAAATAAATATTTATTAAATTTATACTATATCAGAAATTATTTATTTCCTGTATTTGATTTGACAGCATGATTTTCATAATCAACGGATTCTATAGTCAGCTCTTTTAAAGTTAAATTAAGTTCATTTAATCATTTCTCTAGCATGTTGTATTCATATGTCATATTTCAGTATATCTAAAGTTATTTTAAAACCACCAGAAAGTACCCAAGTGATTTTACCCTTGTTTGCACTGATGTGAATGTGTTTCCATAGTGTATGACTTCAGATGGTTATTTTACTCGATCTGCACTGATGTGAATGTGTTTCCATAGTGTATGGTCAGTTATGGTGACATTACCCACTTTGCACTATTGTGAATGCGTTTCTGTAGTGTATGACCAGATTATAGCTCTGCACGCGTATGACCAGAATTTCAAAATCTCAGAATTTCAGAATTTAATAGCTTTGCCGTGTATATCGGTACTTATCGATACATGAGTAAGGTTATTCAGGGTACCATTTTGGTGTGATATTTCAGTATTTCTACAGCTTATTTGATTTCCAGTTATAGAATTCAGATTATTCAGTTTTTAGTTTAAAGATTTCAGCTTGTACTATTGAACTACATAACTATTTCAGAGATTTCGTAGATATCAGATTAATTATTCCACTCACTGAGTTACAAGCTCATATATTTTGTTAATTTTTCTCTCTTATCATATAGTAGATGAGTTGAGCAGCATTGGAGCCTAGTGATCCACCGTGTAGAGCCACATTTTGTCTATATTTGTATGACTTCTTTTGTCAATTTGCATTGAACATATTTCTTTTGGGGTACATGCTTTTGTTGTCAGAAAGTTAAAATTGTAATTCATGTATACATGTCATGGGCTCATTGCATATTGAGTATTTTGAGAGTTTTGATGTAAAATGTTTGTAATTATCGACTTTCTTGTGTTGTTTTTGAATAGTTTGATTTTTGAGGGGCTGGTGTACCCTATTTAAAATATATGTTCTGGTTGGAGGATTTTGATTATTGTTCAGGTGGTTTTGGTCCATATGATGGGGAAAACTCTGTCAAATTTTTTATAAAAGTGTGTCACGGTTAGAACAAGTCATAGTCGCCTTGGCGATAGGTCCGGCACTTAGTTGGTATCTACCATCGGCGTACGACACGTGTCAGGTCTATTAGAGTGACTTGGGACGGGTCGTGGCATCAACATCCTGAAAAAAGTATAGTAAACTTTGACTAGTTTGACTCTTAAGAACTCCAAATTAGTATGGACTGAGGATTGTGACGCGAGTTTCCAAGAGTTGAAGAAGAGATTAGTTTCTGCTCCTATACTTACTCTTCCATCTCCTGGCGAAGAGTTTGTGATTTATAGTGATGCTCACGCCAAGGACTGGGCTGTGTTTTAATGCAGAATGGAAATGTTATAGCTTATGCTTTAAGACAATTGAAGAAGCATGAGTTAAACTATCCAACACATGATTTGGAATTAGCTGTAGTGGTGTTAGCATTGAAAATTTGGAGGCATTATTTGTATGGTGAGAAATATCAAATATTTACTGATCATAAATGTTTGAAGTATATTTTTTATCAAAAAGAATTAAATGTGAGGCAAAGAAGATGGTTGGAATTGATAAAGGATTATGATTGCAAGATTGACTACCATCCGGGGAAAGCTAATGTGGTTGCAGATGCTCTTAGCAGAAAGACTTGTTCTTCTTCTGAATCCAATGCAGTATGTGCAGCTTTGTTGGGAGAGTTCAGGAAGTTTCACGCTCAAGTGTCAGCTACTACTTCAGGGGCGATATTAACTCATTTTCAGGTGAGGCCTACTCTTGTAGATTGGATTAGATTAGCCCAATCTCAAGATTGGACACTAAAAAGATTGAAAGCCGAAGTTAGTACGGGGTTAAGAACAGATTATGCAATTAGAAATGATGGTTTGTTGGTTATGGGAAACAGGTTGTGTTCCTGATATTGCAGAATTAAAGAAAGAGATCTTAGAAGAGGTACACAGTTCTGCTTATGCTCTGCACCCAGGCAGTACTAAAATGTATCATACTTTGAAAGAGCAATATTGGTGGAATGACATGAAGAGAGAGATAGCGGAATTTGTATCAAAATGTTTGGTCTGTCAGTAGGTGAAACCAGATCATCAAAAAACAGCTGGACCTTTACAGCCTTTGCCTATTCCAGAATGGAAGTGGGAACACAACCATGGACTTCTTGTTTGGTCTTCCTCGTACTCAAAATGGTTATGATAGTGTTTGGGTGATCGTAGATCGTTTGACCAAGACTGCCAGATTTTTACCAATCAAAATCACTTATTCTTTGAGTAAGTTGGCAAAGTTGTATGTGGATGAGATTGTTAGCTTATATGGTGCTCCAGTATCTATTGTATCTGATAGAGATTCTCGGTTTACATCCAAATTTTAGCCTAGTTTATAGGGAGCTATGGATACTAAGCTACATTTCGGTACAACTTTTCATCATCAGACAGATGGCCAATCAGAGAGGAACATACAAACTCTTGAGGATATGTTGAGGGCTTGTGTTTTGGAGTTCAAAGGTAGTTAGGATACTCATTTGTCTTTGATGGAGTTTGCTTACAATAACAGCCACCACTCCAATATAAAAATGGCTCCTTTTGAAGCTTTATATAGTAGAAAGTACAGAACACTAGTATGTTGGGAAGAAGTTGGTGAAAGAAAGTTAGTAGGCCCTGAATTGGTTCAAATGACGTCAGAAAATGTGAAATTGATTAGAGAAAATTTGAAAATAGCACAAGACAGACAGAAAAGTTATGCAGATAGGCGCAGGAAAGATCTTGAATTTGTAGTTGGAGATAGAGTATTTTTGAAATTGCACCATGGAAAGGGGTATTGAGATTTGGCAAATGAGGAAAGTTGAGTCCACGATATATTGGACCTTATCCGATTACTGAACAAATTGGCCCAGTTGCATATCGATTGGATTTACCAGACGATTTATCCAGGATCAATGATGTTTTTCATGTTTCTATGCTTCGCAAGTACATCGCAGATGCTTCTCATGTGCTAGAGTCTCAGCCAATTCAATTAAAGGAGAATTTGACCTATATAAAAAAGCCAGTGAGAATTCTGGACAGAAAGGTGCAAATCCAACGAAATCAAACAATTTCACTTATCAAGGTACTTTGGAAGAATCAGACGGTAGAAGAGGTTACATGGGAAAATGAGGACCAGATGCGTGCTCAATATACTCATCTATTCATGGATTAGCCAGATGTCCATCGAATTTTGATTACGCCCAAAGTGTTACGCGGTGTTGTAGTATAGTTTTGGGGTGTCGTATCCACAGGGAGATGGAAAAGTGAATCAAGAGGTTCAATAACTTTGGGTTCTCGTGAATTTGATGAAGGGAATTTGTTTATTGCATTCAAATGTAAATGTCGTCGGAAATAATGATGAAATTTGATATAATATGTAAAATAGTGAAGTTTCGGGGTTCCCTCAATTAGATTGGATCAATCAACATCAACAATTCATGCATTCTCTACTCAATTAGAAGTTTCTGTCCTAACTTTCTAATCGGATGATTTAAACGATACAAACCAATTTAATTGCACATGTAATCCTAGAATTTATGTTTCCCAAAATATAATCATACATCAATTTATTGAAATCAGACTTAAAGAGCGACTATATATCTCTAACATATAGCAGTAATTAAATCACACCAATAAATGATTTGAAAATCAAACTTGAACAAGTATTTTAATCATTCAATGGAAGAAACATGATTAAATCCATGAAAATCTGAATAAATGTTAAATCTAACTCAAATCTAATTCAAAATACGGGAAAACATAAACCATAGAATTATTTAAACAATGGAAAACACATCCTAAATTCTAGATTTCCTTAACAATTATCACAATCATCTATTGAAATCAGATTATAAATCGTTCATATACATGTAGCATAAGAAAGTAAATAATCACACCAATAGATTTAATGAAATAAAGATTCAACACATAGTTCAATTGTTCGATAGAAAAAACAAGATTGATTCTATGAAAAACTTAATACATGTTAAATAAATTTCAAAATTAATTCATAAATATGAAAATCTAGATCTAAAAATGTTTAGCAAAATAAATACCAAAGAGTATGAATAAACGATATTGAAATCCCTGAATCCAATTGAGTTCCTCCCTTGCTTCACCTTTAGTTTAGTTCTTCATAGAGTTTCTTGAGCCAAAAGTGATGGAAGAATGGTGTCGAATGAAGAATGAGGCGTTCTGGGGTGTTTTGAGATGTATTTAGGGTTAAAAAGTCGTGCAAGATATGTTGCCAAAGGAGTTTGAGTCGTAGAAGAAAACCAGAAATTTCGTCCAAATTTAACCCCATGCGGCCGCAAGGTACAAACCCATGCCGCTGCATGGAACAAAAAATTGATGCCCTTGAAGTCTCGGTAAGTGCCCATGCGGCTGCATGGGTTTTATAACCATGCGGCCGCATGGTTATAATGTTTTCCTGTCGGATAGATTTTAGTATTTGGGTCATAACTTTCTCTACCAATGTCCGATCAAGGTGATTCAAGATGCGTTGGAAAGCTAACTCAAAGGGCTACAACTTTTCTTCAGATTCTATCTTCGAATTCGATTTTTTTCCATATCAAACACTGGTCTCAATAGGAAGCTAAAAACCGGTGCAAAACTTTTCACCTTGAAAGTTGATATTTGATAACGTTTTGGCTATTCTTTCACCCCTTTGACTCCTTGCTTCATCCAATTGACCTCTAAGACTCTTGAATTTTCATCACAAGGTTAGAAATGGGTTTAGAGTATTTGCACTTTAGTCCCTGAACTTTCACTTTCTTCCAGTTTGGTCCTTTTTTGCTTGGTTCACGTCAATTTCGCTACATTCATCACTTTCTTCTGCAAAACATAAATTGCATAGAGTTAAGCTATATTCTAACATTTTAATCAACGATTGCTCATGTTTTGACAGTAAAATAAGTATGTAAAAACACACTTATTAAATTTCGAGGACGAAATTCTTTTAAGGAGGTAAGATTGTTACAAACCAATTTTATTTAGTCAAAGTCAATAGTTGAATTGTCTTAGTCAAGGTCAAATATGGACTTAATTAGAATAAATTAATTTCTTGGGTTTTATTTTATAATTGCAATAATGGAGGGTTTTAAATGGATTAAATTTAAGGTTGAGGATTTACTTATTTAACATTGGAAGTTGAGGGACTTCCTTGCAAAAATCCCACTATCTAGATAATTCCAAAACCCATTTCTCATTTCATTCTACTCACCCACGTAGAGAAGAAAGAAGTCGAGATCAAAAGAAGAAAAAGGGGAAAGAATGAGAAGAAAAGAAAGGGAAAAAGAGGAAGAAAAAAAGTGAAAGGAAGGAGAAGAAGGTAAAATGATTGTCAAGTTAGTTTTCAATTTTTATTCTCGCCATTTTCTTTAGAAGTGGAGAAATATTATGTTAATTTCTAGAGTTGTAATTTGGTTCGAAAATTTCAATTTTAGGGGACAGATTATGATTAATAGTTCAAGCTCCTTGATTGGTTAGCTTCCAAGTGAATCAAGGTAAGAATGCTATTTTTGGGCAAACCCTAAATTTTCTATTGGATGCTTGAATACGTATTGTTAGTGGGAATTATAGTGGTGACGTAATATTTACAAGAAAGCATGAAATTATGGAACAAGATGGTGATTTAATGGGTTGGATTGTAGTTAGTAGTTGTCACTAGTTTGTAGTGGATATTTGCAATTATGCTTGGATGAAAGGTTATGTTGATTTATTGGGTAATAGTAAATGGACTAGAAAGTGTATTGGTCCCATGTGATTAAAGGAATAATTTAGGAAATTTATTCAAGTATCGAGAAATTTAGTTTAAGAATTATAGAAATGGACAATAAAGGTTTGTTGTTTTGATAGTGATTGAATTAGTTATCTTGTATGGTTTTTCAGGTGATGACACAAAGATTGAAAAAGTGTACCAATCTACATAAACTGTAGCTTGTTTTGAGTAAGTGGAAAACTTTATTTTTCAGAAATAAATATTTATTAAATTTATACTATATCAGAAATTATTTATTTCCTGTATTTGATTTGACAGCATGATTTTCAAAATCAACGGATTTTATAGTCAGTTCTTTTAAAGTTAAATTAAGTTCATTTATTCATTTCTCTAGTATGTTGTATTCATATGTCATATTTTAGTATATCTAATGTGAATATGTTTCCACAGTGTATGACTTCAGATGGTTATTTTACCCGATCTGCACTGATGTGAATGTATTTCCACAGTGTATGGTCAGTTATGGTGACTTTACCCGCTCTACACTATTGTGAATGTGTTTTCATAGTGTATGACCAGATTATAGCTCTACACGCATATGACTAGAATTACAGAATTTCAGAATCTCAGAATTTCAGAATTTAATAGCTTTGCCGTGTATATAGGTACTTATCGATACATGAGTAAGGTTTTGGTGTGATATTTCAGTATTTCTACAGCTTATTTGATTTCCAGTTATAAAATTCAGATTATTCAGTTTTCAGTTTAAAGATTTCAGTTTATACTATTGAACCACAAAATTATTTCAAAGATTTCATAGATATCAGATTAATTATATCCACTCACTGAGTTACAAGCTCATATATTTTGTTAATTTTTCTCTCTTATCATATAGTAGATGAGTTGAGCAGCATGGGAGCCTAGTGATCCACCGTGTAGAGCCACATTTTGTCTATATTTGTATGACTCCTTTTGTCAATTTGTATTGAACATATTTCTTTTGGGGTACATGATTTTGTTGTCAGAAAGTTAAAATTGTAATTCACGTATCCATGTCATGGGCTCATTGCATATTGAGTATTTTGAGAGTTTTGATGTAAAATGTTTGTAATTATCGACTTTCTTGTGTTGTTTTTGAATAATTTGATTTTTGAGGGGTTGGTGTACCCTGTTTTAAAATATATGTTCTGGTTGGAGGATTTTGATTATTGTTCGGTAGTTTTGGTCCATATTACAGGGAAAACTCTGTCAAAATTTTTACAAAAGTGTGTCATAGTTAGTATAAGTCATAGTCGCCTTGGTGGTAGGTCCGGCACTTAGTTGGTATCTTCCATCGGCGCACGACATGTGTCAGGTCTATTAGGGTGACTTGGGACGGATCGTGACATCAACATCCTTAAAAAAGTATACTAAACTTGAAACAACAAGATACCTTTGCTCATGTCACAGAGGATGACAATAAGAACAATTGGGAAAAAGATCACAACAAAATAAAATCCAAAAATTTATAAACTGTGTTTTTAGATACTCTTCATTACTATTTTTTTTTTTTTTAGAAACATACAAATAACTTAGAACAATCACTTTCAGAATTATTAACTGGACAAACGTTTATTAAAGCAGTGTTATGGTGTGAGAAGAAAAACCTCCAGTAATTCAACGGATTAGTGTAGAAAAAACAAAAACATTACTTATCAAACTAATTCAAACATGCAAAAATGAAAACAACAAATAAGAATTAATTAACTCTCATATCAACTATGTACCTGAGTGGAGATTTTCTTCTCGTTGTAAACAGTTTCGCCAGAGTCCATATTCTTGGTGAGAATAACACCGTCCATTTCCCTCAGCATAAAGCAAGACCTCGTGCTTATGAGGTAACACCGTGACCCTATTACCTCCCCCTTCATTCCTCGACGTCAGCCTCTTGCTCCACCTCTATCAGAGCCTCTCTTCATTGGGATTCCTCCTCCACCTCATCCGTCTTTGCCACTTATGCCTCAACTATCCTAAAATCCCACCCCCCGGCCCGCAAGAATCGGACTAACGAAAAAATTGATTAAATTGTTAATCTTTTGCTAACGAGGAGTTTGATGAATTAATTCATACGTCTGCTCTGAGTTCTTGCAGTCATCGCAATTGCTCTACGCACTGGCGAGTGATCGGCTGCTGATGCGAAAACACAAGAATAGGACGCTTCAATTTATGGAGGATACTCTAGGGTTTATGGTTTATGAGGGTGCAACGCGGGTTGGATCTGCACAGGCCCACGTGCCACTCACTAAAAGAATTTGACCAAAAAGTTTCCTAGGCCTAATGGAATGGGCTCTCCTAGAATTGGACTAAAAAGTAGTAAAAAGTGGTAATTACAGCAAACCCTACTTTTGGAGATCTACTCGAAGCGACGACCAACGTACATTTGTCCTCCTCCATCCTCCTTGGTGCGCGCGGCAGTGAGTGCGATTGGTGTGTGTTCTGGTGCGATTAGTGCGCGAAGCCGTGGGTTCGATTGGTTCTGCAATTTTGTATTTTTTGCTGTGGTTTGCGATTGGTGCGTGCGGCAGTTGAATGGTATTCCATGCTATTGGTGGTGGTACTGGATCTGGGCTTGGATCACTGTTGCTTGAAAGGCTTTCGGTTGACTATGGTTGTTTTTATTGGTGGTTGCTGTAGATCACTGTTGCTGTGGTTTGCTGTTGATCTCAGTTCGATGTATCATGAATTTTTAGGCTGTTTTTATTGGTGTGTTGTTGGTGTTATGTAAACGGTGGTGGTGACGATTTTTTTTTAATGGTGGGGGTGCGATGCAGGCGATGGTCCGGTGGTTGTGGTGGTGTGGTGAGGTGCGGCGGTTATTTAAATCTGTGTTATGTTTCATGACCAATTGTGACCGTATAATGGATTAATTGTGACCTTAAAATTCGACTATTTGTGACTAAATATTAATCTGAGCCATGTGCAAAAAAATTTTGTAACCTATGCTGTGATTATTTGAAAATAATTGGTGACTATGAACAAAATCTTGAGTTGTGACCTGGGATGTGACTTGTGAATTGGACTGTGACCTGAGTTGTGACATGGGCTATGACCTGTGCTACGACTTGTGACCTGAGTCGTCGGAATCGGAGCAATCGCCGAAAACGGCCACCGAAATCGGGACGGTGGCACGAGAAGTCTCCGGAGCGGTACGGTGGGGTGGTAGGGGTGGGGATGGGTTAATTTTATATATATATATATATATATATATATATATATATATATATATATATATATATATATATATATATATATTTTTATTTATTTATATCTTTTTATATATTTATATGTATAAATAAATATTTATAGATGTGTGTGTGTGTGTATGTAAAGGTCAAAATTTCTGATTTTTGAAATGTGAAAGTTGTTTTGTTATTTTTGAAATAGGATAAAGATAAAGTATGAGAAATGAATTTTTCCCTAGTAAAAATTACACCCACCCACGTTGTTTAAAGGGAAATCATAAAAAATCAGGGATTTATAAATAACTTTTTAAAAATCAGGTGTAAAGTTTATTTATTCAAAAATCAGGTAATATATTAATAACCACAATCCCAAACAAAACCTAAATCATTTTTCTTCTACTCTCATTCTCTTCGATTCTCGTCTCTCGTTTCTCTACCCTCTCCCTTACTGTCGTCGGAGTGGAGCAGCGGCGTCACTGATATCTCACTCACAGACGTTGAAAACTGCACTGCTCCTCCATTCTCCTCTCCCTCACAGACCACATTGTCGAAAACCTGGTATCTCCTCCGCCATTCCCCTATCTTCTCCTTTCTATCGCGATCTGGTAAGCGTGTGGTGTGGGTGTGTGTGCAGTGGCGGAGTGGAGTTGTGGTGGTGGTTTGGTGGTGTTGGGGAGTTTTTAGGTATTTTTTGTTGATTGTGAAGGTAGATGGTGTTGGTGGCTATGGCGGATCGACGGCGATTTTGGTGAGGTTGTGGAGATAGTGCATTTGTTGGGTGTGTTTGGTGGGGGAGTTTTGGCTATGGTTGTGGTCTGGTGGCTGTGGTGGTTTCTGGCGATGGTTGTGTAGGCGATTGGGACTGTAGTTATGTTGGTGAGGTTGTAGGTTGGGTATAGTTGATTTTGCCAGTGGAGGTGTCGACGGTGCAGTGGTAGTGACGGTAGTCTGTAACCAAATGTCTGGTAATTTGTGATCAATTACTCAACTGTGACCTAAAAATTTAATAATATGTAACTCAAAAATAATATGTGACTAATTAATGTAAAAATCTGTGACCTCGAAATAATCTATGACGTACAAAATTTTTGATCTGTGATCTCGAAATAATCTGTGATTTATTAATTTTAAAATAATTATTAATTTTATAATTATGTATATGTGACCATTAATTATATAACTGTGATTTTATTATATTTAATTAATAAATATTTTTAATTAATTAACTAAAACCTAATTTTTGTATTAGTTAAACTTAAAACCTGATTTTTGAATTGTGTATAATTAATCCCTGACTTTTGAACTCTTCCCTTATTTAAATGTCCAATTCACAAGAGAGATTTCAAAATTTTTTGTTCAGGCCTAATGGAATGGGCTCTCCTAGAATTGGACTAAAAAGTTGTAGAAATTACACCTACCTCCAATTCAAAAATAAGATTTCAAATTTTTTTGTTCACAATTCAGCTGATAATTCATCTTTTAAAATACTAAATAATAATATTGTAAATTAACTGCAACTCAATTTCATCCTAAATCCTAAAAATCACTTCTCGCTCTCTTCTCTCCATCTCTATTTCTCTCTTTTCATTCTCTCTAACTATCCTACCCTACCCTCACCATTCCGACGACGCACCCACCCCTCATCCAGTTCCCAAACCTACCCTCATTCGGAGGTGCGTGGCGACGCTGCTTGCTACCGCCCGAAGTGGTACAACAGTAGTGCTGCCTCGGAGCCCTAGCTATGCGCAGTGGTGCGGCGATGCTACATCTCGAATTGATAGTGTCGCCTCAGTGCTTTTTTTGGATTTTTTTTTATTCGATATACTGTGGGTTGTTTTTTGGTTGGTGATTTCTAATTAGATTTTTTTAGTGGGTTTCTTGTTGGTTGCTATGGTGGTGGATGTGTGTTGTTCATTTTTTTTTTCAAATATTCTGTTAGTTGCATTGCAGAGGTAGCCTATAAAATTCGTAACTATTACGACGGTGGTCGCTGATTGAGGTAGAGGTGGTGGCAGTGGTGCGGTGTTTGTGGGTGGATGGCATTGGGTGGGGTGGTCTGGGACCAATTATTGGTTGATTGTGATCAATAAATTGATTAATCTTTGACCAATAAATTAGATATTTTGTGAACGTGTGTGTGATTTGTGACTCATAAATAAATTGTGATCTATAAATTTTCTGATTTGTGATCAATGAATAGATTGTGACTTATAAAATTTTTGATTTGTAACCAAATAGTATAAAATTGTGACCTTAATATATTTAATTAATAAAATATATTTTTATTTAATTATTTCATAAATAAAACTTAATTACTAATTGATTTCTGGTGTTTAAAACTCTGTTTCTTAGTTTTGAAATTGATCGCACTTAATCTCTTAAAAATGAAATTCCCTAAAAAGTAAGATGCATCCCAGGAAAAATTTACCTAAAACTCAATAAAACAAAATAATTCTTAAATTACGACTTGACAATTGAAATGTATCCCCATAATCCTCAAAAATTTGTAACTGAAACCAAACAAAAGTCATTAATCAACAATCAATTACTGATGATTCTTGAAGAAATGCTCTATTCAAACTGAATGGAATTTGAAAACCATTACGCAAAACGCAAACACTAGTTGAGAAATAATTTTTGGCAAGAAAAAGCATTAAGATTTCACCATTTACAATTTTGGGTTGAAGAATTTGTTTAGGTAATATCTCGATTCATATAAAGATGTGTTTTCATTATTGGGGTTTTTGAAAGTATTATCAATTTCCTGAAATTTTTTGTCATTCAACAAGTTAGTTATGTGCACTAGATTATAATGAAAAGAAAAAAAAAATTATGAATCGATTATTTTTACCAACTTTGATCATTTGAATTCATTTCTATATGATTGGAAAATTTGGAAATTGCTAATGAACAGGTAATCGCACTTCGAGCTTTATGATCTCTCAGCTGGATGGTGTTATCAGATAATTTTATTGTTATTTCAATTGTTTGAACCATGGGGAACAAAAACTATACATACTAATGCAACATCTATTTTCGTCACTTAACTTATTGATTCAAAACATTTCGTTGAAATCAGCAGAAGTAAGAATTTCGAATTACTGATTATAATATTAGTGAATTCAATTTTATATTTGGATAATAATGTGGCTAAACAAGAGAGATGTGAAAATAATTCTTTTATTTGTTGCATCTATGGAAGCAAGAAACGTGTTCATAAGTTGCGATGATGATACATAGGGACTGCTCGTCCAATAGGGTGCACATATGTTCACAATAAAGGCTAAAGAACTTTTATATTGATGTGACATCTGTCTTTTTGAATTTTTTATGTTTCATCATCGGTACATCTCAACTCAGTCACGAGACAAAACTACTAGATCAAAAATTTATGAAATTTGCCAAAAATCATGAACTACAATTCTTCGTGTTTCGTATGCCTCATGATAATCAAGATTTTGTAAATTAATTGATGTTGCGGTCAAATTTCCTTCATGTCAAGAAAATGATCGAAGCAAGTACGCCCGAATAACTCTTTCTAAGATGGTGTCATATTCAGATTTAGATTTTTTATGATATCATATCTAGAGCATATCGTAACACTCCCACCGAACTTGTTATTTGGATGTATATAGTATTCTTATTCCTATGATATAAAGATTAAGCCCCTGTTTGCCCCCCATTAAATTAAATTTTTGGGGGGTAAATAATTTTTAGAATAGTGATTGATGGGAGATGTGTGGTTGAAAATTTTTTGATTTGTGTGTATTATTATTTTATTTGATAAATGTATGGTTGAGATGAAGAGAGAGAAAAAATTAATGTAATGGAATGTAATATAATGGGGGCCAAACAGGGGCTAAAAAGTGTTAGAATATAGTGAACAAGACATTGACATTACATCATGCATAAACAACTTCTTCATACAAACATAATAGCTCATATTGTTATGAGTTAAATGCCACACGTTGTGGAAATACATTTACAAATATGTAGCACGTCTATAAAGTTTTGAAAATATTACGTGTAGGAAGGACCGAAAATGACTAAGAAATTACATATAACAATATGCAAAAAATTGTATTGTATTTATGCAAAATACATAAAATATTATGTTATGAAGAATGACATGTTCATGGGAAGGTGTGTTATAATATTGTGAAAATACGACATGAAATGTCACATAGATGTGGATTGATGATATGTTATACAAATATATAACTAGAAAACATGCTATGTTGCGTGTAATGCATAGATGGTGCTAGTCTCAGAAACACATAAAGAGGTGAACCACATTGCAAATAATGAAACGAAGCAATAAACAACATGAATTATATTTGGATGGTGTCAGTCTCAGAAACACAAAGAGGTGAATCTTATTGCAAAGAATGAAGCGAAGCAATAAACAACTTGAATTTGTATTCTGACTGCTCATTTCACGTTTGGTCACATGCTAAGAAACCTTGGCATATTATATGTAGTGATGAAATGTAGTAGTTTTCCTAACATGTCGAGAGTAAGAATGAAGGTGTGAAAATATAAAAATACATAAAATAACGGATCATAGTGTATACGGTTTTGTGAAGCAGATCACAAATAATTGACTTACGACTCAAGTATGACTTTTAAAATACATGATATAAAACAATTACTTGGATGATGTGGTAGGTCACAAGTTGCAAAATAAACAATCATTTGTTACAAAACATAGTGTTGTTCAAATTGTATCACATATTTCGAAACTTGTATTATATAATCTGTTAAGTCCAAATTATAATTAGCAATTTTCAAATTTGTAATTGGCAATTTCCTTAATCAAATTCAAGCCCTGGTTAAATTGTATTAATAGATTATCGAGTTTTAATCAAACTCAAAAAAGGAGTTACTGAATCCTAATTAAAGTAAAAATAGTTGGGTTTGTAGTATAGTCCTTGAAGGAGTCCAAGATATCCAAGAAGATCACATATGATCATTGGAATGCAATTAGAAGTATAAACAGTGTGAAAGAGTTACACAAGTTATGTTCCAAATTCTCAGTTGCAACCTGTAACACATTTCTCATATAGAAAACATTTGAATTTGGACAAGGTTATTTTTAGAAAAATTATATCCCTTTGAGTTATCTTTTCAAATCATTTTGAATCACCTCAATCGTATATCGGAAAAAAAGTTATGATGAAAATACTAACGACTGCTCAACTGTCGCTCGTCAGTCGCCGACTTGGCGCTCGTCTGTCACCGACTTGGTTATTTGAGGAACACGAACATTCAATTTTCAAACTCATTTTGAGTTACTTTTCATCCCAAACCTTCATTAATTCCAAGATTCAACTACTACATATTAATTTATCTATAGATTCTTCCACAACATCCCTAGTTCAGTTAAAATGTTTTTACCAAAGGATGATGATAGTGCTTGTGATCCTCTTGAGGGTTGCGTTGCTTTGAATCTGGTGAATCTTCATGCAGGTCTGAGGTTTCCTTTTCCTCGTGTCATTAAGAAATTTTTGCTTTCCTAGGAAATTGTACCCACACAGCTATGTCCAAATGGGTGGAGGTCACTGTACACTTGCCTGTTACTTTGGCATAAGCTGGACATCCTCGAGTTTTTCGTTGATCAATTTAATCCCCTATATATCTTCAAAGAGGACGGCAAGGATTCAGGATGGTAATATACTAGTGTAAAGGCTAGGACATGAAGGTCTATTGTATTGGGTATTCCATCTTCTATAAAGAATTTGAAGGATGACCTGTTTTATGTTGATGGGACTAGCAAATTAGCCAAGCTGAGGTGAATATGGATGAAGTGGTCCCAATTCATTATCACAAAACGTGTAAGTATTTTCATATTTAAATAAGTGTCTACTGGAACTGTTTTATATTTTTTGATGTTTTCCTTTTCTTTTTTTTTTCCTTTTTCTATGTTTGATAGTTTATTGCCCTTGCACCATTACTACAAGCACCAAGCGAATAGATGACATAGCCAGGGCCTTGGAGTTAAATTATAGGTACTGCAGTAATTTGAAAACTAACTTCAATCTAATCAATGTCGGTCTCTTTAACCAAAACCCATATAATCCTCCTCCTACAAATTCATCATCACCCCTCCAACGACGTAGCCACCATATTCTTCTATTTTCCCATTACATCTTTCATCTCTTCCTTCTCTAGCAAGGTCGTCTCCATTTTCCGTAAAGCAATCATCTCCTCCAACAAGGTCAAGGTCAAGGTCGTCACCTCCTGCCATAAGATCATCCCGTCCTATTCCTCATAAGTTTTTTCCCTTTATTTACTTTGAATTCCTTTCTCCTCATTTAAATGACTTAATTTTCAGATATTTGAAACAGAGCCTAGTTGAAGGATATTGGGGTACAAGGCATCTAAACAAGCTAAGACAAAGGTAGAGGCATAGAAAGAAACTTTAAGAGTCTAACTGGCTAAGAGAAGTGCCCATTGATGATGATGGGAAGACTTCACTATCACGTCGCCCTCGCTCTATTGATCATTTGCCAGTACTCTCTCCTACCAACGGGTCGAGCTCTTCTATCCAAGTTACATCTTCTTCACTTCCTCCTTCAACAAATTCACCACTTCCACATCCTGACCTCATGAGGTCAGAGATTGATGCATTGATTAGGTGTCACCCTGAAGCTTTTTTGGATTTTTTGAAGTCTACACCTTCTGTTGTTGACCACACTGTTGCCATTCCTCAACTACTAAGGACTTCGGCTAACCTACTTATAAGGTGTTAGATTGAAATGAAACAATCTTATCTGAATCACATTTCTGCCAGTGAAGCACGTATTATGGCAGAAGTTCTAAGCCATAAGTCTATTTTATTTATGATGTCAGTCTCTACTAAGGTCAATGTACTACGTTACTCCTGGTTCCTTTTTTCCTTCGAAAATGTTTGATGTTTATCTTGTTTTTAGTAACTTGATCATATACGGGCTAAATTGGAGAAGATGGTTAGCTTGAGAGAGGAGACACTAGATATACATTATGTTGTTAAGGAGGAGAGAGCCTAACGTGCTGAAGAAAGAAGGGCTTTGGAGAAGCAACTGGCTAACTCTGGGGCAGAAAGCCAGATTGAAGGTAGATGGGGATTGAAGGAAGAGTAGTTGGCCATCAAAGTATGGGGAAAAGGATATAGTTTATGCAGAAGATAAGAATAGAAAAGCTGCTAAAGAAAGGATCTGAGCCGATGAAGCGAAGGTCCGTATGGATAAAGAAAAGATCAGAGCTGATGAGACTGAGGTTAGAGCTTTGACATCGATTGCAGATTGGAAGAACTCTCCTTCTTTTGATTCATTAGCCCAGATGCCTACATAGTTGATCTGGTCGAGGTAATAAAGCATACTGAAAGGATGACGCCATAGTATGATGTGAGATTTTTGTATGAGGCCTTGAACGAGCAGCTGGCTACTTTGGTGAAGATGAATATAGCTATTGGAATCTTATAGGCACTACCAAAGAGCAGTTCCATTGAATTTCTATTTTAGAAATTTTCACTAAGTGTTACAGCACTTATAATATTAGTACGGAATGTGGAAGAACAGGTTCTTTGAATTTCTGTTTTAGAAATTTTTATTAAGAGTTGCTCTGCTTATAGCATTAGCACGGACTGTTGAAGAGCAAAATTTTTGAATTTCCGTTTTAGAAATTTTCACTAAATATTGCAGCACTTACAATATTAGCAAGTACTGTAGAAGAATAGGTTATTTGAATTTCTGTTTTAGAATTTTTTGTAAGTGTTACAACACTTACAACATTAGTATAGGCTGCTGAATAGTAGGTTCTTTGAATTTCTGTTTAAGAAATTTTCGTTAAGTGTTGCAACATTTACAATATTAGCACGGACTATTAAAGAGCAGGTCCTTTCTATGAGTCTAGGAAATCAATTTTTTTATATAATTTTATTTCAAATAGGGAAATGTAGTATTACTACAAATATTGTTCCTGAGACATATGATAATATTATTAAGATGTTCTGCATTCCATAGATGCAAAAAAGGGTACCCTTGCATATCCTCCTGCTTGTATGAGCCTTTTGGCAGAATCTTGACTACCTTATAGGGTCCTTCCCCATTAGGACCTAATGATCCAGCTTTACGTTCTCTAGTTGCCAAAAAATAAAAATAAAAACCTTTCCCAATACCAAATCACCAACTTCGAACTTCTTAGTATGTACTTTATGGTTTAGTACCTCACACTTCTTTATTTATAAACTACTGTCCTAAGTTCGACTTTATTTCTTTTTTCTTCTAATAGGTCGAGCTCCATGCATAGTACTTCTTCGCTACTGTTTTCATAGAATAATTGAGTTCAAAATGAAGGAATTTCCCTCTCAGTGGGAATTACTGCTTCCATACCAAATACTAAGGAAATTTTTTTCCTTGTGTTAGTTCGTGAAGTTGTGCGATAGGACCATAATACAATTGGGAGTTCATCCGCCTATGTTTCCTTTGATAGCGTCAAGACGATCTTTTAAGGCGTGTTTGATTATCTTATTGATGGTTTCAACTTGTCCATTTGCTTGGGGATGCTTCGAAGTGGAGAAGTACTTCCTGATGTTGAACTCTTCACAGAAGGTTCTTAAATGTGCATTGTCAAATTATTTTCCATTGTCGGTGAAAATTGAATGGGGTGTGCCAAATATGCAAATGATTGATTTTTAGATGATTCTTCTTATGGATCTGAACTAAACTTAGCCACAAAGTTAGCTAAGGCCTACCTTTTTATGGATGTGTGTGGTCTGTATGAAATGTCAAATTGTCTCAACTCAACAATCTATTTTACCAAGCGTCCTAAGGTATTTAGTTTTTGTAAGACCCGTCTCAAAAGGTAATTAGTTAAGACCTTTATGGGATGCTCTAGCAAGTAAGGTCGCAACTTTATTGTTGACATGATCAAAGTAAAAGCTAGCTTTTCCATGGAAGAATAACGTAGTTCAGCATCATGAAGAGCTTTACAGACATAATACATTGAATATGTGCTCCATCTTCTTTTTTGATGAGTACGGGGCTTAAGGCATGCTCAAAAACGACTAAGTAAAGTGACAATTTTTATTCACTTTGGGTTTGGAGATGATAAGTGGTCAAGCTAATCGTGTCTTTAGCTCTTCGAAGGCTTTATGACGTTCATGGGTCCATTCAAACGTATTCTCTTCTTAAAGTGTAACACAAAGTGGTCTACAATGATCAGTAGACTTGAAGACAAGTTTGCTTAGGACAGCAATTCTCTCTGTGAGGCTTTGGATCTCCTTATGTCTAGTTGGTGCTTTCATTTCAATGATCGCTTATATTTTTTCTGGATTGGTCTCGATTCCTCTATGATTTACCATATAGCTTAGGAATTTGCCAAAGCTTACTCCAAATGCACACTTAAGGGGATTAAGCTTCACTTTATATCTTCTGAGGATCTCGAACATTTTTGAAAAAGTTTGGATGTGATCTTGAGCAGCAACGCTTTTTACTAACATGTCATCAACGTAAACCTATATAATATTACCTATTTGGTGGACGAACATAGAGTTAATAGGTTGTTGGTATGTAGTTTCAGTAATTTTGAGATCAAATGACATCATCTTATAGCAATATAGATCTCAGTCCGTTATGAATGAGGTGTGCTCTTTGTATGGCTCATACATCGGAATTTGGTTATATCATGAATAAGAATCCATAAAGTTGAGTAGCTCATGTCTTGTAGTGGCATCAACCATCTGATCTATCTTTGGGAGAGGAAAGTTATCTTTAGGACAGGTATTGTCAAGGTTGATTAAGTCTATGAACACTCGCCAGTCTCCATTACTCTTTTTGGCAAGCACCAGATTAGCTACCCATTTAGAGTAGGTTGCTTCCTTAATGAATCCATTGCTAAGTAGTTTTTTTTCACCTCTTTTCATAAGGCCTCATATTTTTCAAGGCTAAACGGTCTTCGTTGTTGCTACTTGAGTCAAGCAGAAGGATCGACATTGAGCTTACGGTAAGCAATCTTTAGACTAATTCCTTCCATATCCTTATGGCTCCAAGCAAACACATCCTAGTTATTATTGCAGTAATTCATTTCTGTCGTCCGATCCGAAGTTCTTTTGGAGGTAGGTCCAAACAAACCTGAACATTATCTAATTCCTCTGCAGGCCCTATCTCTTTCTCACTAAATTTGACTCTGGGGTCTAGTGTACTGATCGAGCTCTACTTGATATACCATGTTTACTCCGTGTTAGGCTGGAATAGTCTAGACTTTCTGTATGGTAGGACTATATGACATTTTTCTGCAACCTCTTTGTTGGCTTTGATCTCTCCTACTCCATAAGCATTGAGAATTTGATTGAGTAATGATACATTGAGACAATTGCACTTAAATAAAAAATAGAGGTTGTCCTATAATGGCGTCGTATGGCGAGGCGGAGTCCAATACAACAAATTCATCTATAACTTTAGTTCGATGGAGAATTTTCCTTGACCTTCACAGTAAGCTTAGTTTTTTTCATTTCGGCATCTTCAAAGCTCCATTCAATCCAAGAATTGAATTGAGTATTTTTGCAAAAAATGTAAAGGAATTTCCATCCACTTGAGGGTTTTGACATATAGGATATTAAGAGAGCTTCTTGTGTCGACCAACACTTTAGGTACACTTGCACCAGCGATAAGTAGGGCTACTACTAAAACGTATGGATAAGGATGAGGATCTGCCTCAATTTCTTCGAAGGATAAACGATCATCATCTAGTTTTTTGTGGTGTTTCTCTATCATACTTATTTTTGTCTAGTCGGTTGAAATTGTTTTTTCATCTAAGCTTCCTTAAAACGATCAAAGTGACTTTCTTCGAACATGTTTCACCTAGATCTGGGTAGGTCAACATTTTAGTACCTAGCCTCAACTTGGTTATCTCGTACAATACCCACCTCACCTAGAGTGGTAATCTTTATACAGTAGTGATAGATTGAGATACCAGCCTTTATTTCGTGCAACATAGATCTTCCGAAAATTGAATAATAATTGGATGGCAGGTTAACTCCCATAAAGTCAATGATGATTCTTCTTTGGCAGAGAATGTTTCCCAATTTGACAATGAGGACGATCTAATCTTGTACGTCAATGGGATCACCTGTAAAACCTTAGAATCTTTTAGGATAAAGCCATAGATATTTTTCTTGGATTCCCATTCACTCCAAGGTTTTGGAGTATAGGACATTAACATAACTCCCATAATCTACAAGAGTTTAGTGCACAATGATTCCGACAACGACATGGTGATTACCAAGACATCACTCTGGTTTTTCATTACGCCTTGGGAATCTTCTTTCGAAAAAATAAACCAATCCGAACACTACATAGCTGTAAGGTCAAACTTATGTCGTCCCATTTCATAATTTTTCCAAATTCGCGGTCTCTAGATTATTTTTTACGTTCTCTTCTTCATCCTTCAGCATATTGATTTCTTTCTATTAGCATTCTGATTTCTACCCTTGATTGGGCATTTTTTACTGGTTGCCCTAGAAGGATGGGTTGCAAGTTTTCTTGTTGATATGGCGGAGGTGGATGGACAAGAGGTGCTCGAGTCTCTTCCATGGTTTTGCTACAAATTTTCACAATTATCTTCACCTGACAAGGGCTTCCATTTGTTATTTTAGATCTTGACAATCATCTGTGTTATGACCTACCCATCAATGATACTAATAGTATCTATTTTGATTAGACCCCATGATGTTTTTCTTCAAGTGAAAGGGGTCTGGGAAAGACCTCCTTATCCCCAACTTGCACAAACATCCCCTCTAGGGATGTGTTCAAAGGATGATATTACTGAAATCTTTCAGGGTATGGGCGAGGTCATTTTTTGTCATTTTTTTCTTTTCTTCGTTCAGGCATGGATCTTTTGTCCGCCCTTTTATCTTTGGACCAAGCTTCGTGATTGAGCTTGATTTTTCTTTCTTCTGTGCTAATATGATTTTATCACGACTAAGGAATTCATGGTAGGTTTTAAGTGCATCTTCATGAACAGACCACCAAAATCTTGTTTTGGGCCTTAAACCAAATAGGACCATAGTGAGAGTTGCATCATCAAAGATTAGGACCATTATAAGAGCGCATCGTCAGAGATTTTTACTACTTTCATAGATTGTTTGTTAAACCTGTCGAGGTAATTTTTTAGAGATTTACTTCGACCTTGTTTAATGCTCACTAAGTGTTCCTTAAGCATAGTTCTAGCCTTGGAACCCACAAACTAAGCTAAGAATGCAGTGGCTAGGGCTGTCAATGGATTAGATTTTGATCAGAATCTGATAAAATTAATGGAAGACAAATTTAGGGTTTCAGTCTGATAATCCGATCAAGATTCAATTTCGATGATCCGTTAACTAAATGGAGTGAATATAGATATAGTTCAATCCAATCCGATAACAACTCGATTTGATTTATGATAAATAGTAGAGTCGGAAAAATATTTTTATGGCATGTTATTCGTCACTAAAATAAATAACTGAGAAAATAAAGAATTTTCGATTAAAAAGTCATCAAATTCAAAGCATAAAAAAGAAAGCATATCCACTTGTACACCATCAATTGTTTGTAAGAGATTTTCTTTTGCTTTTCAAAAAGTCATAAGCCATCCCACATCGATTTTCGTCTAAAAAAAAAGCTAAAAGAATAAGTTATAAATATGGGATAAGCTATTGCTTGGATTTTTCACTATTTGTGCCTTATTGGTTTAAAATATGGACCTAAATAATAAGTTAATTTCAACATTGGTTTTATCTTCCTAATTTTTCAATTTTGGATTGGATATAAGCAGATTCAGTCCATATCCGTTCTATATACAGTCCTGGCGGTGGCTAGGTCTGTCCAGCTTTTGATAGACATTTGGTGTAACCTCCTGAACCACCTTTGAGCTTTATCCCCTATATTTAAGGGGAAAGCTCTACACATAATTGCATCATTGGCTTCTTGTAGTCCCATTCATGACGTGTGTTTGTCTAAATGGCTAAGGAGATCTCATTCTTCATCACAAGCTATAAGTTGAGGCATTTTCAACTTATGAAGCAAAGGATCAGCAAGTATGTCCTTTGTGAAAGGAGAGTGATGACTAGTGAAGTACTCCTCCACAATTCCTTCATGCCTAGCTTTCAGGTCAGCTATGCGTTTTCTTAGCTGGTTCATTTCAAGCTCATCATCTTTTTCTTTAATGAACTTATGTTGAACAGGACTAGGTTGCTCATTTCTAGATATTAATGAACGTTGTGTACCCATCTTGTCAAATACACTTCCTGTTCTTTCGTCATTCATTCTATTGGGGGAGAGGGCTCTCTGCCTCATCAATTCAGTTTTATGATGATTCGCTCCTAGAGAAGTGATCTGGAGGTCGTTCGACTCTTTCCCTCGCAGGAGATTCTAGCTCGGTTTCAGCAAGGGAGAAGTGGTAGCCTACTTTTGTTCTATCCTCTGCGTAGCATTGGTTAAATGTTCTATGACTTCTTTCATGGTAGCGAAATGAAGGTTGTCGTCCCTAACAAACTCATTCCTCCTTTGAAAATCTCGTGGTATGTTGTTTTCGTGGGGGTTAGTACGGGAATGATTTCTAGAGGCCAAATTGCGACTCATAATTGCTTTTAGGTGGGATATATAGTGAAAAAGTAACGGAAACTCCATTGGAGATGTGTGCTATTTTTGACAAGGTTCTCTTTCTAGTACCAGACTGTTGACATTCAAAAATGACGTGATCAATTTTGGTCAACTAATTGAGAATTTGAACAAGGTCATACGTTGAAATAACTAATAAATGAGATAATTGTATTAATTCTTGTGTTATTAGAGTGGGTACAGCCCAAACTCAGCAATTTGGCTACCCAATCACATCATCTACAGTGACTTGACCATCCCAATCACGTCGTCTACAATATTGTTCCTTAATATGCATTCCATTACATTCTATTTTGATGAATTTAAGCTGATGGACAGGTTGGTTTCTCAAGTCATCATGACCTTTAAAGGTAACCGTGATTATTCTCATCATTGCAGATTTTGATTGGTTGACAATAAGGAGTTTCCATCAGCCTTGCCATGTGTCTTCTTGAGATAGGTCATGAGAGAGACGATTACGTCATCTAGTCAAATCAATAATGATAATGTTTCTTGATAACGACGACAATTACCAAGCTGAAGTTCACCTCGGTCCGAGCTGTTTTTATGGAATGACTTGTTTCTGTAATTGCTTCTTTGGTCAACAATCTTATTTAATGTAAGAATTATCATCAATTCCTATTTAATGGAAATATCATCAACAAATGTCAAAATGAACATAACTCTGAGAATTTGAAAGTGTTAGGGAAGTTATTGTGTTGGTAATGTTGTCTTGGTTTATAGACTCAGCGTTTACTGATTAGTCAAATATTCGATAGTATTCTACTAGGAATGTTCAAACCCATAAGGTATATATCCCGATGCAATAGCTTTCCGCTTGAATTCTCTTTAGTACCTGCAAGTCATTTATATTAATTTTTATTCATGTGGGAAATTGTTTGATTTCACCAATTTTTAACTTAATTATTTAAGTGAAAATCATTAGTCAATGAATGAGAATTAAAGCCAAATTTAAGTTGCTTAAACACGTGAAATTGTTTGAAAATTATATAGAATATTATGGAATATCCTAGAACTTTTTTTTGGATGAAGAGTTGTGTCATTTTGAAATAATATTTTTCAAAAGTCGCAATTTTTTTTACTATACAGATATGTCTTTTCATTGAGTTGTGTTTTTTGAGATTCAACTTTTGGATTACCGTATATAGACAACATATATTTGAAATTTTCATTCATTCACTTTATTCTTTTATTATCATATGAGAACTGTTACATATATACCATGCTCGTACAGCATGGTGTACTGCTGTTCGCTAAAATCTATGCCACAAGTGCACGGGTCGAGAACGAGTAGTAAAAGTGGACCTAAAGAGTCCAAGTCGATCCCTCAGAGAGTGTGGAATTCAAATCGACGTTTATCAGTCTTAATTTTAACGAAAGACAAACACACAGATTTAAAAATGATTTAAAACCTCTAAAAACTGCAGTTAGACTAAAAAATTGATAAAAAGTCAGATAAAAAGGTAAAAAGGTTTTAGTTTTGAAAAGATGTTGGAATTTATGTTTCGCTTAACCTATACTTCATTAATGTCAATTCAATCACGTGCAGATGCTAATTATCAAAATAAGTAATCAGACCCGATTTTCCTATTATAGTTAATACCCCCTCTCGAGGTCATATCTGTACTGCATATCTCTATGTCGATACAAACATAACCAACAGCATGATTTTTTTGTGAAGATACTCAGCGGGTCACTCAGAGTAGGTGTATATCTCTATATTACCTAAACATGCAAAAGATATACTAATGCAAATCCGAGGTATCAATCATTTCGGTCTATTAAATGTAATCATTGTTCAACAGTCACATAATTACCTAATAATTTCATCTAGTTGTCAATTAGATTAATCGATCATTTTAGTCTATCTAATGCAACTATTTTACAACAATCACATAAAAATTAATTACAATTATTTAAACGTCGCCAAAAATGATGTAAAACCTAACAATTTCATCTAAGCGTCACCAAAAATGAAATCATTTTAAATATGATGATTGATACACTATTATTTTGATAAGATAGGCATAACAATAATCAAACAAAACATATCATGACATTAATGAAATATTAGGTTAAGTTACTACATAAATTCCAACACAAGGTATCTAGCTCATCATAGATAAATAACAACAAAGGAGATTCATATTACAATACATAGAAAATATTGGAAAATGAATTGAAGGAATAAAATTATAGAAATACAACCCTTTGTAGCTTTGAATCCCTCCAATGGTTTCTCCAATCCTTAGGTATGATTTCCTTGTGTTGTTATGGAATTGTTTCACAAATTGAGCCAAGAACAAGATTAAAAGAAAGAAAAGCTAAAAGAAAGAAAAAGTAAAGAGAAAAAAAACATCTGAAAAGTGGTAGAATTCTAGTGTTTCTAGTCTATTTAAATGGATAGTTTGACTAACTAAAATATCACAAAAATATCTAACATAAAATAAACAAAAATAATCTAAGTTTAATACTTAACTATTAAGCACTCTCATATAATTGGTCAAAAACATAAGATAATATCAACTTTGGCTCTTATACAATTTAGTCCTCATAATTTCACTTTCATTTCAATTTGGTCCTTCATCTTTGTGGCATGTGCAACTTGGTCCCTAACTTCACCAATTTGTACAATTTTAGTCCATTTCTTTATCTTTTCACTCCTTTCTACGTCACTACGGGTACAAAGCCTACAAACATACAAAATTACACTATTATGCGTAGAAATCAACTCAATTTCAATTGTAATTAAATGCAAAGAGTACTAAATAAGTGTGTAAAAACACACTTATCACACCCCCAAACTTGAGCTCTTGCTAGTCTCGAGCAAGATTAATTTCTAACACAATCATGCACATTCGACAATGATCAACACATTAGACAACTTGCAAAGAATATTAGAGAGTTTAAAAATTGTCTATCAATTCACAACTATGCTCCAAATAATGCTATCGAAAATCATTTTAACTTATCCATTGTTCGATTAGTGTAATGTGTGCATAGTCATTCTCAATCATTATCAAAACTAGAAAACAATCATTAAAATGGAAAAAACTTTGACATTGGTTCCAACCCAACCCTTTGTAGTTAAATATATCCTTTCACACTCGTGAGATTCACGCTCAGAATAGATATTTTCTTTCATTTTTCCAAAATGTAAATCTAAAGGGTTATTTTCATTCACTCTTTTCTTTTTCTGCTCTAATTTGGTTGGATCTAACCGGCAATTTCAACATATAGAAATGTGATGATTCTCCACTAATGAGTGCATTACAATCAAGTTTATACTAAGTAAGTCAAACCCACTAGTTATCTACGCCCAAAATCAATCAATTGCACCAAATCAAATTTTCAATAAAAGCTCAAAATTCGCCTCACTCCCTTAAGCTTTCTTCTTGACCCCTGTAGCAAGCTTTAGATCGGTAGCTCCCCGGTTGTTTAGACCAAAGGGTATCAGGTTTTGAAATACCCCAACGGACTTAATAACTCGAGTCAAAAAAGCTACGAAATGAGACAAGTTTTAACACAGTGCAATATTCTTTTTAAGCAACAGTACGGCGTAGATTCCTAGCATACGGTCAATACCTAGCTTATACTTGGCAACAGATACTCCACACAATCATTTTTATCAACATGCATGGAATCAACACATTTTTCAACAAAATCATTTACCGACTCAACCACCCCCAAACTTGTTTCACAACATGGTAAAGTAGAGGAGAAATGGGTATAGGTTGATATAATTTTGCAACAATACTCAGAACCTAAGTTCTACCAATTCAAACAGTTTCCATAAAACAATCATTTCTTCGTCGACATAACAATCAATCCTGACTATGTGCTCAATGAAACTCCATATCTTACATGGATAAGCAATTTCTCAGAAAAAAATTTGGCAGCATAACAGCATAGTTCGGCAAAAACATAGTTTGTGAATCAATAACAATTCTAACTTCATTCAAATAACAGCCGGCAAGGCCATCTAACATGTCAATACAACATCATCGCCAATCAAAGCACACAGTAAAGTCGACAAGGCTCAAATATATCAAACAACACAACATCAGTAGCCAGCAAGGCTCAATACCCCCAAACTTAATCAACACATTGCCTTAATGTGTAAAGAACAAACGAAAGGAAAATAGAGACTTCCCTGATTTCAATGTGAAAAGGTACAAATGCAAGCGTCTGGACTCGTGATGCACTTGAATAGCTCGGACCAACGACCTTTTTGTACATCAATGTAATCAGGACCTGCAAAAAATCAGAAACATAGTAGAACTGCAACATGGCCTACAAAAATAGCGGCATTAATTCACAAATATAATAATAAAAACAGTAAACACAATAAAAACATAAAATAAAGCAGTGAAAACGTTGGGTTGCCTCCCAACAAACGCTTGGTTATAGTCGTTAGCTCGACTATAAGACTCATATCATTCGGTGTTATAAAAAAGAACGGTAGACTGTTCTTTGTCAAAGTCATTTCCCAAATATGATTTCAATCTCTGGCCATTGATTTTGAAATGTCCCTGTTTTTCACCATAAATCTCAATCGCTCCATGTGGAAAAATTTGAACAATGGTAAATGGTCCCGACCATCTAGAGCGGAGCTTACCAGGGAATAACCGGAGTCGAGAATTATAAAGGAGAACTTGTTGTCCAACATAAAATTCTCGCTTAACAATGTTCTGATCGTGCCATCTCTTTGTCTTTTCTTTGTAGAGACGAGCACTCTCATAAGCATCGAGACGGATTTCATCAAGTTCATTGAGTTGGAGCAATCTCTTTGCACCAGACAATTTTTCATCAAAGTTTAAAGCTTTTATAGCCCAATATGCCCGGTGTTCGAGTTCGACAGGTAGATGACATGCTTTTCCAAATAACAGGCGATATGGTGACATACCGATATGGGTTTTAAAATCAGTGCGGTATGCCCATAACGCGTCGTCTAATTTCTTGGACCAATCTTTCCGCGAAGCATTCACTGTCAACTCGATAATTCTCTTTAACTCTCGGTTTGAGATTTCAACTTAGCCACTCGTTTGGGGGTGATAGGGTGTAGCCACACGAAACTTTATCCCATACTTGGCCAAAAGTGAGTCTAAAAGGCGATTACAGAAATGTTTTCCTCCGTCACTAATGATGACTCAGGGAGTGCCATAACGAAAAAAAATGGTTTTCTTTAAGAAGTTCACGACTACCCGAGAATCATTAGTAGGTAAAGCCACAGCCTCAACCCACTTAGACACATAGTCAACAGCCACCAAAATGCACTGGTTTGAAAATGACGATGGAAATGGCCCCATAAAATCAATGCCCTACACATCAAAAATCTCTACCTCTAATAGCAAAGTCAACGGCATCTCATTTCGCCTGGAAATGTTACCCGTACGTTGACATCTATCACATTTAGAGATGAGTGTGTGAGCCTGTCTTTAAATAACGTAGTCCAGTAAAAATCAGATTGAAGTACTTTGGATGCAGTTTTCACAGCACCAAAGTGTCCACCGTATGGAGAAGAATGACATCTATCAAGAATGTTCTCCATTTCATTTTCAGGTACACATCTCCGAATGATCTGATCCGGACCCCTTTTAAACAACAAAGGATCTTCCCAAAAGTAGTGCTTGATATCAGCGAAGAACCTTTTGCGTTGTTGAAACGAAAGCTCAGGGGGTATGATACCACTTGCAAGATAATTGACATGGTCCGCATACCATGGCAAAGCAGACACTTGCAACAATTGCAAAATTTGCAGTAGTTGTTATTAATATCTCCTTCCAACACATCGTCGGGTTGCTCGAGATGAGATAAATGATTAGCTACAACATTTTCAGTTCCCTTCTTATCTCGAATTTCGAGGTCAAACTCCTGCAGAAGGAGTACCCATCTGATCAATCTCAGCTTTGCATCTTTTTTAGCCAACAGATATTTGATAGCCGAATGATCAGTGTAGACGATAACCTTTGAACCAATGAGGTAAGATCTGAATTTATCGAACACAAACACTACTGCAAGCATTTCCTTCTCAGTAGTGGCATAGTTCAACTGCACATCGGTAAGAGTTCTACTAGCATAGTAGACCACATGCAGGATTTTGTCTCGCCTCTGTCCCAAAACTGCTCCAACAGCATAATCACTAGCATCGCACATCAGCTCGAATGGAAGATTCCATTCCAGAACTACAATGATAGGAGCAGTAATGAGTTTTTCTTTCAAAGCATTGAAAGCAATGAGACATTCTTGAGAGAAATTAAAAGTAATATTCTTCTCAAGTAAGGAGCACAAGGGTTTTGTGATTTTGGAAAAGTCTTTTATAAACCTCCTGTAAAATCCAGCATGTCCAAGAAAATTCCTAATCCCTCTTACAGTGGTAGGTGGGGACAATTTTTCAATCACTTGAATTTTTGCCTTGTCCACCTCAATTCCTTTCAGGGATATCCGATGGCCAAGAGCTATGTCTTCTTGTACCATAAAATGGCATTTTTTCCAGTTCAGTACCAAATTGGTATCTTCACAGCGTTGGAACACTCTCTTCAGATTATTCAGGCATCCATCAAAGGAACGCCCAAATACCGAGAAATCATCCATGAAGATCTAAATGCATTTCTCGACCATATCTAAGAAAATCGCCATCATACAGCGTTGGAAAGTTGCTGTGCATTACAAAGGCCAAAGGGCATTCTCCTGTACGCAAAAGTATCGTACGAGCATGTAAAAGTGGTTTTCTCTTGGTCTTCCGGGGCTATTGGAATTTGATTGTAGCCCGAATAACCATCGAGAAACGGTAATGTAAATACCCTGCCAACCGCTCTAGCATCTGATCTATGAAAGGAAGAGGAAAATGATCCCTTCTAGTCGCAGTGTTCAACTTGCGGTAGTCAATGCACACTCTCCAATCAGTTCATTGTCTTCATTCTCTACCACTGTGATACCTCTCTTCTTTGGTACGACTTGAACAGGGCTTACCCAAGGACTATCAGAGATGGGATAGATAATGCATGCATCAAGCCATTTCACAACTTCTGCTCGCACCACTTCCTTTATATTCGGGTTAAGTCGCCTTTGATGCTCAACTGATGGCTTAAAGTCATTCTCCATCAGTATCTTGTGCATACAGAAGGACGGACTAATTCCTCGAATGTCAGCAATCGTCCACCCGATGGCTTCCTTATGTTCCCGAAGAACTCGAAGTAGCTTCTCTACTTCTAGCTCACTCAAGGAGTTAGAAATGATAACCGGAAGCGTGGATGATTCACCCAAATAAGCATACCTCAAATGAGGTGGAAGAGTTTTCAATTCAAGCGTAGGTGCTTTTTGGTGTGATGGAAGTGGTGGTGGAGAAGTTTTGTCCAATTCATCAAAATATGGTGCCCTGACGAAAGTATGGGAAGGTACATCATTTAAGTAATTAACCATATCCTCAATATCAGGGTCACCATCAGTGTTATGTGGTGAACTGATAAGGCATTTTTCAAGATGATCCTCAGAACGTCCACATAAAGAGTCGGCAACCAATTCATCAATAATATCAACTCTGAAACAATTTTCGGGTGTCGACGGATACTTGACAGATGTCAAGATATTAAATGTGACTTGCTCATCTTGTACCCGTAAGATGAGTTTCCCTTCTTGCATGTCGATCAGAGCTCGACCTGTGGCAAGAAATGGATGCCCTAAAATGATAGGGATATCATGATCTTCCTCCATGTCGAGGATAATGAAGTCAGCTGGAAAGATGAACTTGTCAACTTTCACTAACACATCCTCCACGACACCACGAGGATACATGATGGAATGATCGGCCAATTGCAAGGATACCGTAGTAGCCTTGACTTCTCCCGATCCCAATTTTTGAAAAATCGACAATGGCATCAAATTAATGCTAGCTCCAAGATCACACAGTGCTTTACTAATATTCAGATCACCAATTACGCATGGAATAGTAAAGCTACCTGGATCTTTGATTTTTGGAGGTAACTTGTTTTGGAGGACGGCACTACACTCTTCAGTTAACATCACCGTCTCATGCTCCTCAAGCTTCCTTTTGTTAGAAAGGATATCTTTCATAAATTTTGCATAGCTTGGCATTTGAGCTAGAGCATCAGAAAACGGGATATTAATGTGTAATTTCTTGAAGACCTCCAAAAATTTACCAAATTGCAAATCCAATTTGTGCTTCTGGAGCCTTTGTGGGAAGGGAATAGGTGGTACATAAGCCTTGACTGGTGTAGGAGCCTTCGATGATGATGGCTCGACTATATCAGTCTTACTCGGTTCAGAATTTCCATTCAGTTCCTGTATCAACAGTAGGTGTAATGGGTCGTACTACCGTGGGATCAGACAATTGTATCCCACTTCTGGTAGTAACAGCTTGTGCCTTCTCTCGAGGATTAGTCTCAGTGTCACTTGGCAAAGCCCCTTGAGGCCTCTCAGAGAGAAGTTTAGAAATCTGGCCCACTTACCTTTCCAGATTTTTCAAAGAGGCATCATTGCGTTCTTGGTATTGCAATTGATGATTTGCTAATTTAGCAATGGCCTCTTTCCAACCTTCCTTCTTCTCTTGTGGTTTAGGATTCAGTACATTTTGATTGTTCCCATAAGAAAAGTTGGGATGATTACGCTAACCAGGGTTATAAGTCTACGAATAAGGATTGAACCCAGGCGTTGAAAATTTTAAGTCTATGCCAGTTGCTCAGGTGGTCCCGAACTACTGGCAATCAGAGGACAACTTGGACTGGGATGATTCGCTCCACATAAATCACAAACAGGCGGTGATTGCATCATGTGAGCTAATGCGCGCTGGAAGAGGATGTCGAAAGTCCTTCTACTTTACGTGCTAAGGAGTCAATCTTAGATAAAACTAAGGAATATGCTTCACTGTCTCGAGCTCCACTAACTCCTATTTTAGCACGTTGTTCACTCATCACCTCAAATAGCTCATACGCCTCTCGGATACTTTTGTTTTGGACAGATCTGTTTGACGATGAGTCGACATTTGAACGGTGAGAAGGAGTTAAACCGGGATAGAAGTATTGGACTTGCTGGGCTAAAGTAATCCCATTGTTTGGGCACTTTCTAAGCATGTCCTTGAATCTCTCCCAGGCTTCATGAAAAGTCTCTGAGTCCAGTTGTTGAAAAGTGGTTATATCGTGCTTGAGTTTGGCAACACGTACGGTTTAGTTGTGAATTTCTGTACCAGTTCTACCCAGCTCGTGATACTCCTCGGCGGTAGAGTGTCAAGCCACTCTCTCGCCTTGTCTTTCAGAGTGTGCAGGAATAACCTCATTCTGATGGCCTCCTCACTCACTCCTTCATAAATGAAATTACTAACAATTTCCATAAATCGAGCCACGTGAGCATGAGGGTTTTCATCTATTCTCCCATAAAATGATATGGTGTTGGAGAACAGATTAATTACATCAGGCCTCAATTGAAAATTTGGATGCCCAAAAGGAGGATAGATGATTCCTGATTGATTCTCAAATACAGGACGGTTCAGGAAATCCCTAAACAGCATATCTTCCTCATTAACAATGGGATTCTGGATCCTTCGTGCTTGGTTATTAAAACCAGGCGGAATACCATCCCTCGGGGCATGTTCCGGCTGAATGAGAGGGTCAACAGGAATTCCTTGTCGATCCATCTCAATCTGTTGTCTTCTTAACTCGTTTCGTTCACGCAGTCTTTTTCGAAAAGTCTCCTCAATTTCTGGATCAAATTCAGCTAAATCGAGACTTCGCGAACGATGCATAAAAGTCAACGAGTTCAGAGTTTTGAAAATCAGAAGACAACCACAGTTTTGGATTTTTTAGGAAAAAGTTAAAAATAACAAAAATAAAGTTCGTTAAAGTGAAAGACAAATTAACTGACAAATTGATCTAAACGCTCCCCGACAACGGCACCAAAAACTTGTTCGCTAAAATATATGCCGCAAGTGCACGGGTCGAGAACAAGTAGTAAAAGTGGACCTAAAGAGTCCAAGTCGATCCCTCAGAGAGTGTGAAAATCAATTCGACGTTTATCAATCTTAATTTTAACGAAAGACACACACAGAGATTTAAAAATGATTTAAAAACTCTAAAAACTACAATTAGACTAAATATTGATAAAAAGTTAGATAAAAAGGTAAAAAGGTTTTAGTTTTGAAAAGATGTTGGAATTTATGTTTCGCTTAACCTATACTTCATTAATGTCAATTCAATCACGTGCAGATGCTAATTATCAAAATAAGTAGTCAGACCCGATTTTCCTATTATAGTTAATACCCCCCTCGAGGTCATATTAACCCTAATCGGCGTATCTGTACCGCATATCTCTATGTCGATACAAACATAACCAACATCATGATTTTTTTGTGAAGATACTCAGCAGGTCACTCAGAGTAGGTGTATATCTCTATATTACCTAAATGTGCAAAAGATATACTAATGCAAATCCGAGGTATCAATTATTTCGGTCTATTAAATGTAATCATTGTTCAACAGTCACATAATTACCTAATAATTTCATCTAGTTGTCAATTAGATGAATCGATCATTTTGGTCTATCTAATGCAACTATTTTACTACAATCACATAAAAATTAATTACAATCATTTAAACGTCACCAAAAATGATGTAAAACCTAACAATTTCATCTAAGCGTCACCAAAAATGAAATCATTTTAAATATGATGATTGATACACTATTATTTTGATAAGATGGGCATAACAATAATCAAACAAAACATATCATGACATTAATGAAATATTAGGTTAAGTTACTACATAAATTCCAACACAAGGTATCTAGCTCATCATAGATAAATAACAACAAAGGAGATTCATATTACAATACATAGAAAATATTGGAAAATGAATTGAAGGAAGAAAATTATAGAAATACAATCATTTGTAGCTTTGAATCCCTCCAATGGTTTCTCCAATCCTTAGGTATGATTTCCTTGTATTGTTATGGAATTGTTTCACAAATTGAGCCAAGAACAAGATTAAAAGAAAGAAAAGCTAAAAGAAAGAAAAAGTAAAGAGAAAAAAAACGTCTAAAGCAAGAGAAGAAAAGAAAAGTGGTAGAATTCTAGTGTTTCTAGTCTATTTAAATGGATAGTTTGACTAACTAAAATATCACAAAAATATCTAACATAAAATAAACAAAAATAATCTAAGTCTAATACTTAACTACTAAGCACTCTCATATAATTGGTCAAAAACATAAGATAATATCAACTTTGGCTCTTGTACAATTTAGTCCTCATAATTTCACTTTCATTTCAATTTGGTCCTTCATCTTTGTGGCATGTGCAACTTGGTCCCTAACTTCACCAATTTGTACACTTTTAGTCCATTTCTTCATCTTTTCACTCCTTTCTACGTCAATACGGGTACAAAGCCTACAAACATACAAAATTACACCATTATGCATAGAAATCAACTCAATTTCAATTGTAATTAAATGCAAAGAGTACTAAATAAGTGTGTAAAAACACACTTATCAACTGCCCCCTCACATAGAGGGGGCCCATGCATTTTTTATTCATGGTGGGCATGGTATACAACCATTATTTCCCTTATCATATTAATGCATATTCACTTTAAAATAATTTTGTATTTATTTTGAGTCAAATTTCATATTAAGAGAGTTCAAACCATTAGTAAGTTCTCTGGTCTACATAATTTGAAGTACTCCTATTACGAGACGTTGTCGTTATATTTTGGGAGACGAATGCCGAAAAATTGTTAGCACCCGTGAGAGGCATTATCGTCTTAAAGAAAAATAATCAAATTCTTGCCTCGATCGAATTCATATCAATGCATTTCTCATTTTTAATTTACATATTTGATTTCAACAATTCAAAATCTGTCCAATTTTATGCACGTAAAATGTTTGTTATTGAAATATAGTTTATGCACGTCAATTTTCCCAACAATCTGAACAAATATGACAACAAATTGATCAGAATAATGATCACAAAAACTATATAATCAACTTCGAATTTGTTAAAAATAACACTTAAATTTTTGCTCCATATGTTACAATCACGAGTTTCATATTGTTTGCAAGCCTATAGACTCCTATTCCATGCGCTTGTCGGGGAGATGAATCAATCCAAAAGTACCAAAGTTGTTTCCAACTAGAGCACAAAATGGAGGTGATTACTACTTACAAATTGAAATCTTATAGGTGGAGTTGTCCTACAAGTAGCTAAATGCATTCCCCCTTGCGTGGCTCTGCCCATCTTTCACTTTCAATGGACATTCTTTGTTTAATTTTTACATTTGATTGCTCAACTTTTTCGTCAAAGTCGATGAATGATAAGACTGCAGAGGATTAGGGATATGAATTATCATTGTTGAAGTGATGTTGGTTAGTTTTGGAAAATTAGTTTTACCAATAAGATGGTGATATTTTGAGATTTATAGTGTTGGTATTAATTTGAAAAGATATAAATGATCGTATGGAGTTTACATACCACGTCACCTAAAGGATGAGGAAAATATCAGGTTCTTTTTGCCTTTATAAGTATTATTTGAACAACTAAGTTTTCAAAATTGGACTAATCGAGATCGGGACTTTGTTTAGCCGTCTATGCAAAAAGAAAGCTTCGAGTTCAATGTTGAGAAGTCATGGCGAGTTTGTAATAGGCGTCGAAATTTGTATAGTCACTTAGATTAGTAAAAGCAATGTTTTATAATCCAGACCGAATTGTAGTTCAACCGAAAAACTCCTGGCCATCAAATCGATCAGGATCGTTCTATTAGACTAGTCCGAAATCGACCTGCTAAAAATTGAAAAACGTTTACTGAAGCCCATTAACCTAGCAGGACATTGCTAATTGAAATTTTTCTTGTTTCTTTATGCTTTAATTTTCACATTTTTTAGATTTTACCTTTTCTTTGCCCTAAATTGTATTCTTCCTCGTGATTGATATATAAAAGAATAATGCTAAGTGTACACAATCTTTTACACAATTTTTTACACCTCTCTCACATGGAGGAGGGGCCCACACATAATAAAATAATCGTGGACCCCCCTCCATGTGAGAGAGGTGTAAAAGATTGTGTAAAAGTGTGTGTGTACATGTAGCATTACCCTATATAAAAACATAGAGCACATCACGTTTGATATTACAAAACTCTATATTAGAATATATCTGGTCAACTTAATGTGCTCTCTTTTTCAAGCCTCTAATTCGATCGATGAAAAACACTTTCATAACATGATTATTTTGGCATCAATTCGGACATGTTTCATCTCCTTATTTTCGGGGTAATTATTGAAATGTTAATTTAGCGAATGACAATTATTAATATTATTTTATTATATACGATGGGAGTTGATCCTTAATTCGACAGGGGTTGAACCACTGACCTAATCTTCGTCCCAAATAGGGCTCGTATTGGATCTAAAAACTATGAGTAAAAGAACCTAAAATATGGTGAAGTTTTAGCAAAATAACAATTGGTGAGGGAGCTCAATCATTAAAAGTTATTTATGATGCCTAAACTAACAAAGTATTCAACAATAAGGGTTGGAGCCATTTGCCCGGTCGACTATTGTCTTAGTGTTTGTTTGAGTTTCATTATAAGTTGTAGAAATTATAAAGTGATAAGATGAATGGTAGATAAGTAGATAGCAATTGTAAATTGTATAAAATGCGTAGTTAAAACTAAAGTTTGACTTTAATCTTTAAATTATAAGGAGATTATAATTAAAGGTAAACAAACTCGACACAAGCCCTTTGAACTTGTATATCTCCATTGGCCTATTTCTTGGGTTGAGCAATTTCTACATTGCGTTGGGGTTTCTGGCTTGAGCTCTTATGCTTGAATACGGGTTTTTGTCGAGAACTATAGTTAAATAATATTTCAACTAAAATTTAAAATGAATTATTAAATGTTTTTATGAAAAATATTATTAATTTTATAGAAAAATTATAAAACATAATAGTAGATGTAAATACCCAAATTCTTATTATTGCATTTGATGTTTTTATAATGAAAGATCAGGGACAAATTTGCTTACGTTTAGAGAGTAAAGACCACCTCTTTACTGAAACAATAGACGAGGGACCAGTCCTGCAATTTTTCCCAAAAGCTAATTCGGAAAACAATTAAAAGATAATTATATTTATACCGCAATTTTATATTTTTTGCATCACATTTTAATTATACTTAAGGTTTCCAATTTTTACTCTTTATAACATTTATATCCCTAACGATTTTTTTATGGCATTATTATCCTCAATTTTTTCGTTAGTTAACTTATTTTGTATTTGATAACGATTTATATTCAAAAAGTCCATTGAAATACCGACTCACGACTTATTTTTCTATCATATTTTAAAATAAATTATCATCACGATGATATATATTAATTAATGGAAAATTGAATATAAGAATTCGATCAAACAAATAAAGGAAATAATTGTTATAACGAGCAAAGATTGAGGAACGTAACGACAATTAAAATATCGCGTAGCAAATAAAAATAATGATGCTAACATAACCACTCACAATTAAATTCCAATTATGATTATTCCATAAATTTGAGTTCTTTTTCTTTATGAATAATTAATATTATCACAATAATTCTTCGTAGGACATGTACAGGGAAATATTATTCGTATGCTCCATTCTTGGCTTCTCTCTCTCCTGCTCTAACGCCACTCTTTCTCTCCGAGAACTTCAATTCTAGTTCTTCAATTGCGCATCGATTCTTGCTTGCTTGAATTTCTAAGGTTTGGGTTTTCAGCATTTCGGTGTGGAGGAACAATAAGTATCAAAGGCTCGAATTTTGTCGAATCTGAAAAGTGAGTGAGGTGGTGTTTGCTTGTGAGATTTGATCAGCTGAGAACTTGAGGTAAGTTTTCTACAACCACTTTCAAATTTACTGCGATTACTGAAGGTTATTAATATTTTATGCTGAAATTTTGCCAATTATGTTTAGATCTACTGTGAAAAGCTGTGTTTTTTAGTAGTTGGGATGTAAGTTTAATACTTCACTTAATTAATGAGAGGTCACTAATATTAGCAGCTCTCATTAGCAGATAATTTACAAATAAGATAAATAGCAAAAATAAACGAACTCTGGTTTTTATCTGGGAGTAGAATCTTTTCTTTTTTAACTTGATTTTATTTCGATTTTGGAGAAGTTGAAGTTTCTGGAGTTATATGGTCATTATTCATGAGTAATGGATTTAATGGTGAATCCCATTCAAATAGGGGAAAAAATGAGATGGAACGTGGTGGATTATTATGCATACTTTTGGCTACCAGAGTTTTACCATCATTTCCTCAATAAAGAAAAAGAGGAATCTCCCTAGAGTAGGTTAATTTGAATGTATCTAACCAATCTATTATAGTGGCAACAAATATTGGAAATTTGTTTCAAGATAACGTTTTGAACTCTGGTCCTTCACCAATAGAAGAATCATAAGTTATCAGAAGGATGGGGTAGAAAATATGTTAATGCTTCGTGGAAATGGGTGCATACATGCGGAAAGTTTACTTTAGTTTTGGTTTGATAATTTGTTTCCGCTATTTAAATACTCTCTTACCTGTGATCTTATATTTCAGTAAAGATGCGTTCATGGTGGGGGAAGTCATCTTCAAAGGATGCAAAAAAGAAAACATCCAAAGAGAGTTTTATCGACACATTCAATAGGAAGTTTAGGAGTCCTGAAAGTAAATCTTCAATTAGAACAGGAGGATCTAGAAGACATTCCAGTGACACGGTTTCAGAGAAAGGGTCTCAGTCACGAGCTGAGTCAAGGTCAACATCACCTTCAAAGAACATTGCAAGATGTCAAAGTTTTGCAGAAAGTACTCAGGCCCAACCACTTCCCCTGCCAGTTCTGCCCCCTGCAAATGTAGGGAGAACAAATTCTGGAATGGGTGATGTGCCTAAACCGAAATTACAAAGGATCTCTAAACCATCATTGTTTCCATCTCTTCCAAGACCTGCATGCATCCGACACAGGCTGGACCCTACTGACTTAGATGGTGATGTAGTTGCTTCAATCTCTAGTGAATGCTCCATCGAAAGTGATGATCCAGCAGAATCGAATCAGCGTAGTCCATTAGCATCCGACTATGAAATTGGGAGTCAAACTGCAGCAGGCAGCCCTTCAAGGTGCAGACTTCCCATATTCAAATAAGTACTGTAGGACGTTTGTTATCAGTCACGTTTTGATTGTACCTATATAAGATTTCATGTCTTACTAACATCATGATTCCTTTCCCAATTTTTTCTCCTGAAGCTTTTCTATTAAGGATCAGTCCGCTGTTGGACCAGTAGTCTTAAGCGAGTCACCGGTTCCAATGAATCGCTCTTCCAATAAGAATGCTTCCTCTTCACCTCCTACAAGAAGACAATTGAACAATCAAGTGCCAAATCTACAAGTTCCCCATAATGGTGCCTTTCGCAGCGCTCCAGATAGCTCAATGTCAAGTCCCTCTAGAAGTCCAATGAGAGCTTCCCGTTATGAGCAAGTTACTCCTTTTACTACTGGAAAGCACTGCCCTGATCTTCTCTCTCTTTGTTCTGGTCCCTGCTCCAGTCCGGGCTCAGGTCAGACCTCTGGACACAATTCAATGGGAGGAGATATGTCGGGGCAGTTATTTTGGCTACCTAGTAGAGGAAGCCCAGAATGTTCTCCAAATCCTAGTCCTAGAATGACAAGCCCTGGCCCTAGTTCCAGAATTCACAGTGGTGCTGTTACACCACTTCATCCAAGAGCTGGAGGGGGACACACTGAATCTCAGACTAGTTGGCCTGATGAAACAAAACAACAAAGTCATCGCCTGCCCCTTCCTCCTTTAACAATTTCAAATTCCTCAATATTCTCTCATTCGAATTCAGCTGCAACATCACCTTCTGTACCGCGAAGCCCTGGACGAGTAGAAAATCTTACAAGCCCTGGCTCACGTTGGAAAAAGGGAAAATTGCTTGGTAGAGGCACATTTGGCCATGTTTATGTTGGTTTTAATAGGTGCGGGAATCAGTCATTTCTCCATTGCTTACAGAGTTATTGTATGTTATCTTCTTACTTTTAGATGGAAGGTTTTTGTTCTTATAACATATCTTTGGAATTCTTAAACCATCTATACCATTTATCTAGTTATTTTACATATTTATTGTGTAACTATTTGTTAGTTTTTCAATTTATTCTTTTCCTAAGGTTGATTACTGATTTTTCTAATACACGTGGCCTGATGATGCTTCAGTGAAACTGGCGAAATGTGTGCTATGAAGGAGGTCACATTATTCTCAGATGATGCGAAATCGAAGGAAAGCGAAAAGCAGTTGGGACAGGTGAGATTTTAAGCCATTTGATGCATGGAGAGGTTTTTATTGATTGCAAGTTTCGAGTCAGTTTTATCTATTCATGTCTATTACAATCCTTTCTGTTTCTTACAGGAGGTTACATTACTGAGTCGTTTACGGCATCCAAACATTGTGCAGTATTATGGATCTGAAACGGTCAGTTGTATTCTTGCATTCCTTGTAAACCCTCCTATAATGATGAAGCTTCATATATAAATCTTCTAATCTCCAAACTTGAGTCGACTGTGTCAACAAATGTCTTACTCCATATTTGGTTATAGAAAGCACTTTCAGTTGACCTAGTAGGCTTCTTCAATGTATTATGAAATTCGTGGAAATACATCTTGAACTGATATCTACATGAACTGCCATATTTACAACGTTGGTCATATGGCTGTTCTTGTAAAGTTCTATATGTTGGCATGTTGCTGCTAAAATATGCATGGAGTTGTTTTCCCTGTGTTTTCACTTCTTCTGAAATTATTTTGCTTGATTAGGTGGATGATAGATTATATATCTATTTGGAATATGTGTCTGGTGGTTCCATCCATAAGCTTCTACAAGAGTATGGAGAATTGGGAGAATCAGCTATCTGTAGTTATACTCAACAAATTTTGTCGGGGCTTGCTTATTTGCATGACAAAAACACCGTGCATAGGTAATTTAGTTCCGTTACTTGGATAAATTTTCCGCTTGTAACATGGATGTGAACCATCATTTCTAAGCATGTCGCCTTGCACTTCTGCTGTTTATATATTGCAGGGATATTAAGGGGGCTAATATCCTCGTGGATCCAACTGGTCGTGTCAAGTTGGCTGACTTTGGCATGGCAAAGCATGTAAGTGTGGCTTTCTCTCTGATTTTCCTTCAGTAGCTTTTTAATGGTCAAGAAATGAATAGTCCAATTCAAAGGGTTTACCTCCTGCAGAAGAAAACTCAAAGAATTATGTAATAGGCACTGTCTACGAACTTCCAAATGCAAGGAAAGATGGAGGGAACACAGATTGATAAGCCTTATCTTTGAATTGTTATCAGATAATGTGAATCCTAAAGAACTCTGGAAATAAGGGAAATCAACAAGTGAAAATTGCTGTTTATAATTAATTGACTTCAAAATTAGCACTACATGACTGTGTAAGACAAGATCTAGTTTTTTTTTTTTTTTGTTATTCCTGTCATATTAGCTATCGAACTCTTAATTTTTTAAGTCTATTATACTTCTTAATATTAATGTTATTACGAATATTTCTTGTCTATTTCTTTTTCTCATTAAATAAAATTTTCATCCTATGACGGTATTAGCAGTTATGTGCATTTTTCTGTCTTGCAGATTACGGGGCAGACCTGTCCATTGTCATTCAAGGGCAGTCCTTATTGGATGGCACCTGAGGTTGAAGATATATATATATTTTTTTTTTTTGTTCTGCTATATAGGCTTCTTTCCAGCTCTATTATTGCATTTCTTCTATCCTGCTTTTTTAGGTCATAAGGAATTCAAAAGGGTGTAGCCTTGCTGTTGACATATGGAGTCTTGGATGCACTGTCTTGGAAATGGCCCTATCAAAGCCTCCTTGGAGCCAGTATGAAGGGGTCAGTAATTTGAACTCTGATTTTCTGTAAAATCAATCTTTTTTAGTTAGTGCGTGTCTGATGGGTGTCAGTGTCGTACTTTTCCTGTGCCACCTAACTGCATATTGTTTGATAAATATTAACTTGCAACGATCTGGAATAGTTACTCTGGACCTTATTTATCTGATACTTTGTGTTTTGTCCTGAAGGTTCAGGCCATGTTCAAGATTGGGAATAGTAAAGAACTCCCTACAATTCCAGAACACCTCTCGGATGAAGGCAAGGATTTTGTGAGGCAGTGCCTCCAGCGGGATCCTTTGCATCGTCCTACTGCTGCTCAGCTTTTGGATCACCCTTTTGTGAAAAGTGCCGTGCTTCCAGAGAACTCCAAATTTGGATCTACACCTCCAGATCCTCCGGCGGTAACTAACGCTGTAAAATCTGCAGTATTGTTATCTATTTACGTCACTTCTTCAATGTGCTGAGATTTGTAATTATAATCTGTTTTGTTTCACTCGAATCAATATTTATTACATTTTCAGGCCTAATTTCTAGCTAGTGGAAACAATTTTTGGAAGTATGACAACAAAATAGTTCTATGACCCCACAGCAACTTCACCTGGGTGTAAAGGGAAAATCCTAGCTCTGTAGTTTCACTATACCAATCTCCTCTTCCTTCCAAGTAAACAATTTCTGTTGTTAACTTAGCCCCTAATTTATACCCATTCTTTAAAAACTCTTTTTTCCCGAACTTATTTTCAACCAATCACTCTCAATAAAATAATTTTACATGTAAACCCAAATTTTTTTACTTTTTAACCATACCTTCTCCAAATAATCAGTATTAACAAATCTATTCTTTCAAAAATTGTGGCTCAAACAAACTCTTACAAAACCTTGAGAAAGAGAGACCCTGACATGATTGGCATAGAGAATCAGGGTTGTGAAGCCTTTTCTCTTCAATGTCAATAATCATTTTTGACGCTTGTTTATATGCAACATGTGAAGTTCAAGTTGAATCTTTATGTGTTGCCTTGTATATTTTGTTACATTGTTCTTGAAGGCTTTTTGTGGAGGACTGGTATTCTTGCTTGTCATTTGAGACATTTTGGCCACTTCGTATATTTACTGCCACTTGGTTTCAAATGATCTCCAGGGCATTGGACACACGAGAAGTCTTCAACTCTTGGGTTCAGAAAGACTTGCTATCCACTCATCTAGAGTATCAAAATTTCATTCCAGGTGATCCTCTCTCTCTCTCTCTCTCTCTCTCTCTCTCTCTCTCTCTCTCTCTCTCTCTCTCTCTCCCCGGTGCATAACTCTCCCCGTCGTTTCTTCAACTGAAAGAAATTAGTTGAAGCCTTTGTTAATGCATCATAACATTTTCAAGACATGGTAAAGGATGAAGATACAGTGATAATTGGCTTTGTTCACTGATTGTATTCTTTATACTTTCCAGTGATATTTATAGTCCTAGGAATGTATCGTGCCCCGTCTCTCCAATTGGGAGTCCTCTTCTACATTCAAGGTCACCTCAGTACCCGAACGGGAGGATGTCTCCGTCGCCCATATCTAGCCCCCTCACAACTTCCGGCTCATCCACACCTCTCAACGGTGGGACTGGCACCATTCCGTTTCATCTTCTTAATCAATCTATATTATCGCAAGACATTTTTTCTAACTTGCCTAAGGCACCGGCCAGTCCCCGTTCTAATAACCCGCCCTACTGGGATCCCGACATATTTCGAACTGCACAGTCAGGAACTAATGCTTTTCGGGAACTGGCATCAAATGGTAGAGATGCTGCAGGAAATCAGTTTGGAATGACTATAAATGGAAAAATGTACGACAGACAATCCGTCTTGGCTGATCGTGTATCTCAGCAACTCCTAAGAGATCCCATTAAGCTGAATCCATCTTTTGATCTGAATCCTTCCTCTCCAATGGCAAGCCACCGCATGTATGGAGTATAACTTGTTTCGATTCCGTTCAAGAAAGGTTGCCTATGGAGTCACATCCCTCGTGCTACAAGGGACGTGGCTATGAACACTAGTGACCTGCTACAGATGTGTGACTTTCATGAAAAATGAAGCTTCTTGCGCATGAGATTCGGCTTGAAATGAAAAAATTAATTTGCCTGGGGATGATAGCTTCAGGTGTATAGCTGATCCTGGACTGAATCTTTGGTCTGGAAAATGTATATCTATTTTATTGCATAGAATAGAAAAGAGAAGAAAAAAGCAAGGGTGTTCGGACAATAAGCAGGTGTAGAATCAACTATTTTTCACTTCCATTCTGCAACTGCTGTACAGAGAATGGACTGAGAATGTAGCAAATTTTCCTCAATTCTATATCTTCTCTTTCTGGGATTGATTGATCAACTGATTGATTGTCTAACCAACATCTGAAGTTCTTTGTCTATACTATTTAGCACAGAACTATATTCATTCAAATAATAAGGTAAACAAATAAATACCCAACTTGGTTTAAAACATTTTCACCCTTTGCAACTGGCCTAGAATTGGTTAATTAGCGGAAAAAAGTAAATGGATTTTGCTACTTGTATATCAAAATGGTGCATAAGCGGTTATCGAAAGTGACATTGAGGGAAAAGACTTGATGAAAAAGTTGATTGTTTGACAAATAGTAGAGAGTCATGTAGTATTATGTAATTTCTTATGTAAATTTTGATATACATATAGTAAGATTCAAAGTTAATTGTTCAAACATTAAGGAATCATGTCACATGTACATTATAATTGACAACAAATTTGACACTCTTACATGTGACAATAATTTGCACCATTGATTTTAAACTCATCTATCCCATCACCGTTAGATGCCTTCCACTTGGAGGGTGTCAGGATGTGCATCATGCTTAATTCAACATTAACTCATAAATTCTACAATGCCCGTCCGTTTGTTTTTTAATTTTTACTTATCAAGTCAGCTTGGGAAATAATCTTCAAATGTATTCAACCCGATTTCGAAAAATCAATCTTGAAAGAACTTGATTGGCAAATTAGTTGAATTAATTTGTTGCAAATAAATCTCCTCATGATAATTTCTTAGGCAAACATGCTCTTAACAAAGAGGTTTGACGCCAGGAAAAAAAAAAAAAAAGAAAGAAAAAGGAAATGTACTGCACATTAAATCAAAAAAAAAAATAATAATAATAATAATAACAACGTTCTACAATTTACAATTACAACACGTAATTAAAGTCCTACCAAAAACAGTGAAAACAATTTTACAGCAAAGGAGATTTGCTTATGTAATAAGACACATTACAAACAGCTTAGTCCTTAATCTTGTGGTTATAGTAAAATATATTTTGAAAGCCTTCGGGAGAAAACTGGCAGCAAAAATCCAAACAAATTCAAACTCCAATAAAACATGTTTGCCACCGCAAGAGCTCTCCCAATTTGCACCCCGCCGTATCACGCCTTGGAGATTTCAACCCTCAACCACTCCACCACAGTGAAAATCCTCCTCGAATTGTAGAAAACCGGTACGAAAACCCGAACAGGCAGTGAAAAACCACCAGCAGAGGCCTGCCCCTCCATGAAAACTTGACTGGCTAATAGGCAAACATGGGGAGCAGCAGCCTTAATACCCAACTTGTCACCTTCTAAGATGCCATGAAAAATATATACTATCGGGAAAAATAACCCGATTAGAGATCCGACGAACCCGTAAAGGCTTAGGACCTTGTTCTTTTCGGAAAAAACCGGAGGCTTCTCGCTGGAAGGAGGTGGCGCCGGAAATGCAGGTTTTGATATGAAATATATGTAAATTATGGAAAAGATGACGAAAGCTAGGTCTTCAATTCTTACCAAACCGCTGGCGGAGACGATGATGATCACAGCGAGGGCATTAAGCTGCCGGAAAGTGAAGAAATCGCCAGGAATTGGTGGTTTTAAGGCGGATTTGTGGATTAATGCCGGTTCTTACGCTTCTTCATTATCTATACCCATATCTCTGGGCGGACCAACCCCACCGGACATTTTTTATCCTTTTTCTTAGCTAAATTCTAATATTATGGGTAGATCAGTTTCTCCAAGGATGATTGAATAGACATTCACCGAAGTAGAGGTGACAAGGCAAATATGAGAAATACACGTGGCAGGTGTCGACAGTGAGCAATTCAATTCATGGTGTAGTCCTAGATTATGTCTTGTAATGCTTTTAAGTGCTTACAAAGTTAATACTTGGCTTAAGTGGCAAGAACAAAGTCTTACCTACTTGGTTCGAGCCTCCTATTGTGTGGATAGGTAAAATCCTTCGATCCCTTGAAAAAAAAAAAAAGGTTGTGATTCTTACAAAATTTATGGATAAAAAGTATGGTTGATCAATTTAAATTATAATTTAAACTTTGCCAAACATGCACTTAATTGGACCAGAACACCCGAGATCACATAAGATTTGATGAACTGGGATTCTCACACTTAAGAGTCATAGTGCAAGTGATGGTACAAATTGGAATTGGAATAAGGGTTGCTCTACCTTAGTTGAGGTGAAATTGACTTACTATCAAAGCAGTAACGTTGTATTAGGACTTCGTCATTCGATTAAGCACTTTTCGATATGACATCAAGCTATATGCATGAGGTTGGCGAGTGGCCCCCTAGGACCGAGATGGTGCACCTACCCTCTGAGCCACAAGTTGATCTAATGGCCCTTGACCTTCTAGGTGGCCCAAGTATTGCCTCATGGTAGAGGAATCCTTGATGCGAAGGTCAAGCTTATCACGTGATGACAACACACCTACTTGATTCGTGAAGGTTTAACTAAGATAAACAGAGTGGTGAGTGACTCTTGATGGTACAAAGCTTGGAATCAAACTTTGATTTGGCACCAAATGCACCTGCATGACTTGCAATTAAACGAGCATTAAATGATAGACTCGATTAAATAGACATGATATCCTTAAATTTAATTGAACTCCATTTAATTGAACCATCGTTAATGATACTAATATGTCACATAGATTGTGTATTACACGAGTGGTGTTTCATAAAATTATTCTATCCTCGTGAAAGGAAAAAGGAGGCACATTTACTTGCCATTCATGCTTGCAAGGTAGATGAGTTTATTATAAATGTGGATATTTAAATTAACAAAGTCAATTGTTTGGCTGACAAACAAAAATACTAGCAAACATAAGAAAATAAAGATGTTAAATCTTTTATGTAATTATAGGGATCCTCCCAGTTCAATTGTAAAGAGCTCAAATGTAATACTACCTTCTCTTTTCTTAATTAGAACAACACAAAAATCTCTTTCAAAAAGTTACAAAATCTTCCATTTGATTTAATTACTTTTGATGATTGCCTTTTGCTTTTCAAGTTGGAGTTCATTTCCATTCACCACCAACCAAACAATTTAGTTATAAGAAAATGAAAATGTTTATCAACATAGTAGATCTTCCATGGATATGTAAATTTTAATAAATTTAATTCTAACAAGTTTCTGGATCTAAGTATTGCATTCTCCATCCGCCAAACAGCTGCAGAGGAGGTTCGATTCCCGTTATACGCGATGTGGCGTACTTTTAATCTTCATTTCTCCAATACACATATTAGTGATCATCTGATCCGGCAAAACATCATAATCATATGTGATGAAAACCAAATTGGAGAACAGTCGAATTCCAAATTGGAATCTACTCGCCCGCAGAAAAGTTATTACTGACAGAAGACCCCAGTTAAAATTGGAACCCCTGCTGAGAATGTAAGGGCAATAGGTTAACTACTTGGGTATAAATTCTCAACTACTATCCTCTAATAAGACCACAGCATTCTGTTTGGGTAAGTATATTAATCTTAAAACTCTTTTCTGCCTTAGTTTCTAAACTTAACCTGAGCATTTCCGCTTGATGCTTCTAGGCCTACGGGCTGCTTCTCAGTCTCAGTATTGCCATCGACGGTGCATTCATGAAAATCTGATGTTTGTGCTGCCATTGTACAGTTGTCTTCAGCGCCTGAGCATAATGGAGGTTCTAGCTCTGAGAATAGAACTAATTTCACATGATCTGATGACATAGCTTCCTTCCATCCTGCATATTTGAAGCCAACCAGATTGAGAAGCCCAAGATATTTAGATGCAGAAAGTGACGCTAAGACATAAAAGGGTAAGATATAGACTTACTCTGTGAAAGAAACTCTTTTGCAGCAATACTGCAGAACGATAAACCTCCTTGTTTAGCATTTCCATTTGAAAACATATCGCTGTGCTCTCCACCCTCTCGGTCATCACTGTCAATAGAGCATGATTGCATACATCTTTCACTGCACACCGTTTGATTGCCAGCCTCATCCAACCCGCTCCCTTCAGATTCTTGATCACCTTTGTCAACTGGCCAAATACTACTAGTTTCATACCGGTTCAAGGGGGGCTTACTGGCACTATGTTTAACTAGCTTCTCCAGAATATCACTTTTCTTAGGTATGGCATGTTTGGTGCTACAAGTATCTTGCACTTCATCAGGATCTCTTAGCGTGACAGAAATAGAACCAATCATCACCTTGAAGCTATTTTGTTCAGTTTGGTTACTGGTCTCTTTCTGCGATCTAGGTTTTGAGTTCTGGTCATCATCATCCAAATTAAATTTCTTGGTCCAAGCTTTGCTGCCATTAAGTAGAGTCCCGTGATCTTTAGGAGTAAGATTTTGTACGGGTTCGGATTTCAATGCTTGAAGATCATGACTAACGCAAGATCCATTTCGACCACCCTTTTGTGACTTTGCCACCTGGCATCTATTGGTTGCTAAACGCCGATGGCCATCTGAGTTCATCTTCCGGGTTTCAATGGTCTGGAAATTATCAGCGTCGATATGGTCGCTGCTGAAATCAAACTGAACTTCAGAAACATCTATTTCTTCGCTTGGAAACTGAATGGATTCGGGGCAAGAAGCAATATTTACTGGCATGTTTGGAGAATTCAAATTGGAATCGGATGGAGATGTAGGATCGGACACTTCTGCTGAGAGAAATTCATCTAGTGCATTAATAGATAGAGTCAAGTATTCCTTGCATTCATATTGATCCTTTGTTTTCTGCTCCTTCTGACGGAGCTTTTTCTGTTTTTTTCTCTCCAATAGTTCAGTTTGCCTATTTTCAGAATGGTACAATCAATTGGAGAAGCATTCAAACTTCCAATAGAACAAGATTGAGGAAGGAATATAGTGTCTAGATTGAACTTGGACACATCATTAGATTAGTCATAATACAAAAACACAAGGTTTTGCTGTTTTCAGCCATAAAATTTTATCACATTCCCAATATTATGTACATCATCTTTAGAGTGTAGAATGGTAGCTTACTAATTTTAAGAATGATGAGACCAAGTACCAGTATCCACTGATAAGATCCTTTTTTCACAGAAGTCCCAGGGTCCTAAACATTGACAATTCAATCTTTGAAACCTAGATCCCCCACTTACCTGGGATGCCTGTGCCCATAAGAAATCCCGGATCCACCCATTAATAGTAATAGAACTCTGGGCATACCAACATGCAACAGCTGTACTCGAATATTACGTTATAGAGCACAAGTATTTTGTACTGGATAAATATAGATATATTCAGTGAGTTTCATGCATCACATGTTAACCTTCCAGTTACACAGACTAACCCCCATTACGAAATTCATATATCGACTAACAAAACCTACCTTTTCTGTGCAGCTTCTTCCTCCTCCACAAGCAACTTCTGACATCTTAAAGCCTCTGCATCTTTGTCATCTGTCCATGCTTTCACCTGATAACAACATTGAAGTAGCTTAAAAGAAGTTGTATATCTTTATAAATCAATCCAAGGACAAAAGGCAAGCCAACTGGACAAAAGGGATCCAGAAAGGTAGACATGTAACCCCCCACCCACCCCACAAAAAAAGAGGAACAGAAGAGAAGAACAAAACACAAAAAATATTTGGTTCTTGAAAGCAGAAGGGAGGTGAGTGAAGAAAAATGTATACTCGTAGCAAGTTAAAACATATTCATGGAATTTAATAACATACTTCTCAAATTAAATGCCAAATTTTATGTCTCGTAAACAGAAAACCTTGCAAATAAAATGCACGCATGGTGCATGATGCATGTATATAACTTGAGATACACAGAGGCAACTCAAAGTAAGTAAACATACCAACAGGGAAAGAACGAGAAAAAAGAGGAAATACCAGTTGCTGTTCGAAAAGGAAGGTGGTGCAAGCAATTAAGTTCGTCAACTTAAGGCTATGTTTAGCAGTTTCCTCGTCAAAAACATATTTTTGCAGAGACTCAGCTGTACCAGCACATAAGAATGTATTCTCACTAGCATCATCTAGGATACTAAACAATTCCTGTGAGGATATTGGAAGCCTGGAAGAATTAGCTTGAATAATATCCTGTAAAGTTTTAAAAAGATGACAATGATAAGGGAAATAATTTTTTCAAATAAGATGATATTGAACAGGTGAGACTAAGGGGCTGGCAGGACGATCAACAAAACCTCCCTTACCAATAATGTGGAGCCAGCTCTCACATAAACCTGTGGAAGTGTCCAAACACCTGGCTGGTGGAGAGAGGATGCCAAAGCCCTAATGACTGATGAACTAGGAATTTCCTGAAGTTGACAAAATAACTATTTCAAATTAATATTTGAAGGTAGAAGAAAATTCACTCTACAATTAAAAAAAAATGAAAAATGAAAAATGAAAAAAAAAAAAAGGAAGGGAAGATGGAGAAAATTGCAATTACTAGGCATTGCCTAATGAGTAATGCTATCTATCTAGATGAATTATCATTAGTAGTCTGGATGACAATTATGTCATATTAATTGATATGACATATTAAATGTAAGGATATGGGTCCCATTTAAGATGACATATCAGTTGATGTAACTTGGACTTGATCATTAGCACGCTAGATAGATAGCATTGCTCGTCATATTCCACAATCAAGAAAAAAATCAAGTATTCCTAAAAAATCTATAGATCACTTTCATGTCATCTGTGAATGTTGACACTCGAATAGAAAAATCTCTCTCCACGCACATATTGATGTCTGCAAAATATTTTGACCCTTTGCACTCAACATATCTTGGTCTTAAAAGAAGTCTATTGTGACTATAATGAAAGGAACACGTAATTTCAACAGAAAGGTGAAGATATAGTGTGAAGCTAAAGAACTTCCTACAACGTAGAAAATTATGTTGAGATCCACATGATGGGAAAACCAAAATTAGTGAGAATTATCTTAATTGCACGAAGTTAAAAACACTTCTTTCAGAATATGTACAATGGAGTAGTAATTTTATAAATATGTTTATCAATTAAAACTCCATGGAACTTTTGTTATTTATCAATTAAGAACATGCAGAAACAGAACTTGACTAATGAATTCAATGTAAGTTTGAATGAAATTTAAAGCCAAGAAATTCAGAAACTTAAGTACAGGAAATTTCAAGACCAACACTGTTACACAAGCTACTGTATTTTCCTTCATTAAGAATGACAATTTTTCACAATCATTGGTTGTCAAAAATCAACCACCTTAAAGAATTATCAAAGATACAAATGAACTTTCAAAAACCTAGTCCAGCTATGAACACATGTACATAAATATATGTACAGTTGATAGGGAAGAACCAGGTTAAAACCTTTAGCGATGCATCCTTGAGGGATAGAACTTCCTTAGCCTCCTCCACTGAGAGCTATACCAAACACATAACATAATCATGCAGCAATATAAAGAGAAAAAGAGGAAAATGTGGATACCGAGACAAGTAATACCTTATCCCAAAATGCAGCCAATAAATCTCTATTTTTGTGAGATTCCTACACCATATAAGATATGACATCAGAGATATTGTAGAACATATGGTCAGAAAGAAAATATTCAACATTTCTTGAAGGAACAAACAAATAGAGAAGAATTAATATCCACAAGCACACAATTGCATGTATGAATCTGATTAAACAATAAGTCGTCTAAAACTCAGACAACCTTATTGACATTTAAAGATCGCCGGTGCACACGAATGTGTCTCCTGTAGTTAACTGGAGAACAAAACTCCTGGGAACACTTCTTGCACTTCTTGATTGTAACTTTCAGAGGAGTCAGCAAGGGCCAACCAGGGAGATCTGCACAAAAAGGAGATTCTACGAATCAATATTCATGATTGAGCAAAAAGACGATTTCAACAATCTGCTTCCAGATTACAGAATGTCTCGCAAATTATCCCATTAACCATTGTGGTGTGGAAGCGTCATGTGAAATTCTTTTATTAAGAATTATGTAATAAATAAGAACAATATTTGAACAATCATGTCTTGTATATATTGAATAATAATTGATTGTTGTTGAAAAAGTGTATAATGCCTTTGAATTTATATGCAAAACTATTCAATAATCCTATTAATATAAGAAAACTAAATTCTAAAAGGAAATAAACTAAAAAAATAGAAATCTTATTCTAATCAATAAAGAAAAAATCTTACTTTAAACAAAATATTAAAATTAAAAAATAAACTTATTAAAACTAGACATATTATTATAAATATATAATCCTAATCCTATTTACAATAGGATTGTCGTACATCAATATCTCCCACTTGAAAAAACTTATCATCGACTTTTGTTGAAAAAAAGAATCTTTGATAACTTGTATATTTTCGAACTTGGTTGGGACTCGCGGAAATTCTCTAACTACATGTTTCTATGTTCTATGCTTGTTGAAACAATCAACATTATTAGCAGTTAAGGTCTGCAAATTCTTATCAACTTGATTCTCCATAGGCTCTCAATTCCTTTCAAGACTCAACGTAGTCAGCATCTGTGTGGTGTTATGAAGGGTCTCATCGATCCTCTCAATTCTTTGTTCGAGTTTATCGAGCCTCCGTTAGTCGTCGACGGTTCGACTTCCACCAATACTTTCGTCGGCCATCGGAACAAGGTAATTTTCTTGCTTTGATACCAATTTTGGTGTGGAAGTGTTATGTGAAATTCTTGTAATAAGAATTATGTAATAAATAAAAACAATATTTGAATAATCATGTCTTATTCGTCGTCGGCGGTTCGACTACCACCAGTAACTTCTTCGGCCATTGGAATAAAGTAACGACCTTGCTTTGATATCAATTTTGGTGCGGAAGCATTATGAAATTCTTGTAATAAGAATTGAAAATAAGAATTACATTGGAATAATCTTGCTTTGTATTGAATAGTAATTTATTGTTGTTGAAAAAGTGTACAATGCCTTTGTATTCATTGGCAAAATTATTCTCTAATCCTATTAATATAAAGAAATTAAATTCTAAAAGGAAATAAACTAAAAAATTAGACATCTTATCTAATCGATAAAGAAAAGAAGTCATATTCTAAACAAAATATTAGAAGAAAAGAATAAAACTTATTACAACTAAACATCTTTTTATAAATATATAATCCCAATCCTATTTACAATAGGATTGTCCTACACCACATTGGCTTTCGAAACATGCATATCAAAGGCACCAACAACCTTTGGCATTTGAGAGATAAATGTCCAGAAGCATTCTTTCTTGTTCACACAGTTGTCCGTTGCATTCAAATAACAAAAATAAATCCTTAATCACATGGACAAGTTCATGCACACAAGACTCTAGCTAGTAGCCTGGTACCTGGCTGATCTAAGGCGTGAAGTAACTGGATCCACTGGATTGGGCTGTCACCTGTCCTTGAGAAAGAGAGAAGAGGCTCCTTCTGGATAGCTTTGCTGTTGAAAGTGTCAAGGGAATCATTCCCCTCTTCTGTTCTCATAGCATTGAGAGCTCCACTAGTGCTGAGTTTAGCAACTGACATCTATGCTTCCAATAAACTTGCTCAAGCAAAGACTGATCCAGTGTATAATGAAAAATAAAAACAAGAAAAACAAGCGCATCAGTCACACAAATGAAATGGTATGGTATACAAACAGAAAAGGAAATATATCCACGTGCTAAACATTTAAAAAATAACATATTTATTTAATCAGAGAAGGTAAGCAAATTATTCACTCTTAGCATTAAAAGGAATTATTTAATTGGAGATGTACATTCTCAAAATTTAACAAATTTCTTCAATCACAAAACCAACTATTTAAGGAGATTAACTGAAACAATGGAAAAAAAAATATGGATGCACCAGTCATAAATATAGGACGTACAAAGTTGAATTTAGTAGACACACTCACCATATTGACAAGCATTCATATCATAAACCATATAGGTAGTATACAGAATTAAATATATGGAGATAATCCAGATGATGAATGCACATATAGAAGGGCAATGGATAGCTACAGCAAGTTCAAGGAATCTAAATATATTTAATATTAACAAAAAACTAGTTTTGTCATACTTAGTCAATTGTTATTCTTCATGAGCCTTCATTTGAAATGCCTCCTTGAGACAATGTTCAGAGACCTGATTATATATGTAACGACCCGGGTCCCACTTAACGGGCTATCCCGGTCGTTAGATCGACGACGTACTGTCCTCACTGTACCAACATGGATCTTTTCAGCATGCTTTGTTCTCACTCGCATGCTCCTTGAGAAAACTTCCCAGGGGGTCACCCATCATAGAATTGCTCCAAACCAAGCACGCTTAACTGTAGAGTTTCTAACGATGGACTTCCGGAAAAGAAGGTACACCTTGTTGATATGAGTAGTATCTATCAAATCTTTTTAAATTTTCCTGGTCCGGGTATTACAATCACCCCCCATTAGACTCGCGACGTCCTCGTCGCGCTTGATCCATTTGAGGATTCGTTGCCAGGCGTTGGGATTCTAGAGGTGGCTCCTACGGGTTCAAGAGGTGGCTCCCGCCCTATGGCGTAGCACTTTGTCCCGCATAGCACTTAGTTCCCGATTTCCGGCTGGCAACCAGGCTCTGATACCATTTGTAACGACCCGGGTCCCACTTCACGGGCTGTTCCGGCCGTTAGATCGACGACGTACTGTCCCCATTGTACCAATATGAGTCTTTTCAGCATACTTTGTCCTCACTCACACTCTCCCCGAGAAAACTTCCCATGGGGTCACCCATCATAGAATTGCTCAAAGCCAGCACGCTTAACTGTGGAGTTTCTAACAATAGACTTCCGGAAAAGAAGGCGTACGTTGTTGGTATGAGTAGTACATATCAAATCTTTTAATCTTCCTGCTCTGGGTATTACAATATAGGGCTCAGAAAACCTGAATTTCTCAGAGCAGTTCAGTGTCCTAGTCATAAAATTCAGAGACTGTTCATAGATCCCAACCACCGAAGGACTGACTTCAGTACAAACATATCTTAGTTGCTAATGTCCCAACCAAAAGACCAAAATAAAAGAATACGGTAACTGCTTGGTGTTGAACCAATTGTAATTAGAATACAGACGCAGGCAACTAGAGCTGTCACCTGTTGATATCACCAGCATATCACAAGGTACGAAAAACCTTAATGCCAACTCAAGTACTTACACGAGTCTATTCAAGCCTTAATATATGCAAGTAGTTTATGAATGTAAGCCGAGAATGCCTTCAACATGGGAAAAGTTGAAACACATTCTAAGATTTGGGTGAAAAAACATAAGTATTTTCCTCATGAGCTGCAAAGAAGAAAAGCAAATGGACTACAGTCTCTCTCAAATAAATCCCAATCACAGAAACATCACATTTAATACTGTGATTGGAGTCCACTTTTCAATTGTCAAAAGCTGTTGCCTACTACTCTAATAAGCCATGTGTCCCAGCATATCGTACGCGTTCATAATAATACAAAACTAATCTGAATCCCTTATCAATGCATTTTTTGGAACCAGAACTCAGGTTACAAACATAAAAACCAGTTAAAACATAAAAAAATAAGACACTTCATAGTTCATACAATCTTGTAAGGTGCAATCCAATTGAATTTGAATGGATAGTGTTATATAAACATAAAGGCAATTATTCAATCGACATTAAACATAACAATTAATTTTACAGGAAACCTAACAAACACTGGATCCAATGCGTTCATACAGTATACATTAGAATCAGTCACAAGTGTCAAACAAACAAAACGCAACGCAACGCAACAACATAAAAAACATACGATATACTCTGCTAAAACACAACCATACACAAGCAATAAATCCTAATTAATAAAATGAAACGAATCAATAAAAACAGTTCAAAATAACAATGATTGGATAAACAATACAAGTAAAAATGAGTGAGTCTAGTATCAGAGCAAAGCAAAATCTACGAGAATAAACCATAGGAAAATTTCTAAAATAAATAAAATACGAAATAAAAAAATTGTGCTAGGGTTTGAGCTCACATGATCTGTGATCAGCATGTTACTCACGGCACATAGAGTTAAAGTTTACATACCTGTGTCAGGCGGATGATAGGAGAGATCGCCGGCGATCGGTGGAATCAAAGGTCACCGGAAATAGGTTTGTACATATAAACTCAATACACAACAGTTTCTATGAATATGCCTATACGAATTTATGTAGATAGAGAATAAGAATTTTTTAGAGAGAGAGAGGGAGAATTGAAGAAGGCAAGAGTGTATGAGTAAAGCTATTTATAAGATGAAAAATAAACCCATTTTGCAGTTTAATGCATTGAATTTTTTACTGTTGTTTTTTGGACTAAAATAAAACTTTTAATTGAATATATATTTGATAAGGAATTTGCCACGAGAATCATACAATATGAATAGAATAATGGGTCAAAACACGTTAAATACGTAGCATTGAATTGAAGAGGAAAAAAATAATTTTTTAATTGGTTTAGATTTGTTCACGGCAAAATATGTCACTTAGGTCTGTTTGATTTTTATTATTTATTTTATGATATGTTATAGAATTATTTTCAATCACACATTTACACAATAAAATATTCTACATATTCTTTCAAAAAAATTATTTACTTTTTAACCACACATTCTCTTAAAAATACTATTCAAAACTCTTTTTTTTCCTCCAGTTAATGGGAATCGAACAAGTACTAAGATATGAATGGACGGTGGCTTACATGAATATTTAAATTAGCTTATTTTTAACTAGGGGTAAACGCAATTCGATTTGAACGGTTTGTACTATATTTTCAACACAAACTATTTTATGCGGTTTGAATTTTTTTCGAACCAAACCAAACTAAATAATAATTTGTGTTTTGGTTCGATTTTAATCCGCAATTTACCTATCGACATTATAGTAATATATTTAAAGCAAGTTAACATATAAGTTTAAATGAGAACTAATAATGTTAAATGTTAAATTACATTCATTTTCCCCATGAAACCCTTGAATAAATTATTTTCAATGTTGGTTCCTAAAAAATGTTTAATAAAACGAATATATTTTGCTGACATGTGGTTGATTTCATCCTTAATATTTTGATCATAACAAAAAAGATTAATATTATTTCTAACAATTGATTTTAAATTATGATAGTTCAATGTTAAAATTAATCAAACGTTCTCAAAATCAAGATATTATAAATCGGACTCGAAATGAAGATCATAGTGAAAGTTAAGCTTTCAAATCAAATCATTCGAGATCAAAATTAAAAATGTCAAATCAAACTCATGAAGAATGTCAAGATCAAAGTCGAGCATTAAAGCCAAAAAGAGCCCAACATGAAAGAAACTTCAAAGCAAGATCAAGCACTGGACTTTCGAGATCATATGCAAATATATAACACTTTGATCTTTAGTAATGAATGACAATAACTCAAAAATCATTTTGTACACAAAGAGTTATTTTCATATCACTTGCATAAAATATTTTTGACCAAAAGTAAGATTTGTTTTTCAAAGTGATACTTGAACTTAGATCATATCTCTTTAAAAAAAAAGTCAACAGTCAATCGGACGTTCGGTTTGACAGAAAACTTCTATCAATCCGAACGTTCGGATGGATGAACGTCCGAACTTCTGTTAATCCGAATGTCCGGATGGATGAATCGGACGTTCATCCCCAACTGTCAGTTTTTTGACCGTTCTAACCGAAACGGCTAGTTGGTCATCCGGATGAGTTCCGAACGTTCGAATGGTCGTCCAATTGGGCAAAATATTGGACAGTTTGACTGCTATAAATATCAACTCACTTGTCATTCATTTTAACACTTAAGAGTATTCAAATGAGATACTTTTGAGCAAAATTATATTCATTTATCATCTCATTTATTATTATCAAATCATTTAGATTTGAAAAACTTTTGATCAAATTAACTTTTAAAAATCAACTCATCAAAGTTTTTCATTTGAAAAATATTCTTTGAGCTTACATTTTTACATTCATTTCTTCATATCAAAAACTTTGATTGTTGTATCAAACTTTTTGAATCATTTCTCTTATCAAAAATTTTCATTTCTCTTTGTACTTAATTTATCTATATCAATTTTAAGATAGATATATTTTTGAAGAAGATTTTTGCACTTGCATTGCATAAACTTTTCTTATTCTTCATATTGAGACCTTGATTGATTTAAACTTGTAAAATCATCATATTCATCAAAATTTCACATTTCTCTCTCAGTGCTTAATTTATTACAATCACTCATTAAAAGAGAGATATTTCTTGAGAAATTTTTTGAACTTACATTGTATTTATTTTTTCATCTTCTCATTGAAACACATTGATTGAATCTAATTTTTGACTATTATATTCAACAAAAAATTTCATCTAACACTCGAGCTATCATTTATTACTATTTATTGAAGTGTTAGCCTCTCTTAGTACTTAATTTGTTTGTAGTATTTATCAAAAAATGAATTTCATTGTAAAATCACTTTGATAAAGTGTGGGTCATGTTGAAATTCCTTAAAGATCAACATTGTATAAGAATCGGTGCTCCTTATTGTAAGTCACCGTATAGGTCATATTGAGGTCATGTAAAGCTCAATAGTGTGGGTCATATTGAAATCCCGTAAAACTCAATATTGTGGGTCGTGTTGAGATCATATAAATCTCAACATTGTATAAGAATCGGTACTCCTTATTTGTAAGTCACCGGAAGCGTTGTAAAAAGTTGGATTGCACCATAAATCAATCAATATACTGAAAAGACATTGTTTGTGCCCGAGAGCTTGGTAACAGAGGACATAGGTCATTGCTTTAGATCGAACCTCCACAATTATATCATTTGCATCATATCTCGATTTTACTTATCGCTTTTATATTTGTGCTTATTATTTGAATTAATCTATTTAGTCTTTACTCATTTGAATTTAGATTAATTCTTTGAAAAAATGTTAAAACCCGATTCACCCCACTCTTGGTTAGTTATTCTTGGGCTATCATATTTATATTGTCACATAGCAGTTGGAAAAAGCAGAGTCACATTCTGTTGTAATAGTTTGATTAAAACTCATTTTCGTCTGCTAATAAGATGAAAAATAAGGAATAAACGTGATCTGTTTAGATATACAAAGAATGATTGAGCCTAGGTTTAATGGGAATTACACAAATTTCATTCTCTAAATATTTTGAAAATTTAAAAGGTAGTAGTACTATTTAGGAAATTTTTACAGTTTTCACACAATTAATACGTTCCTTCTTTTGTTCTTTCCAAATCACAAACAATTCATTAATCGCCTTGGCACACAATCAATCATTTTTTTATCCAAATCACAACTCACAAGTATATAATAAGTTCAGAAACAACAAATAAAAGAATGAACAATGAAAAAATGGCTTGAATTGGAATTTGAGACTTATCGAGAGAGAAGAAAGAAAGAGACGATTTAGGTAGAAATTAGTAGACTAACATGCAAAAAGTGATTGACAATTTGCGATTGGGAATCGCATTTCATTTAGCAATGGTGGCAACTGTCAAATGTGAGTTTAGGTTAGGACTTTTGAAGCTAGGGCGTGATTTACTGCCGTAGTTTTGTTGAATTGTGATTTGGATTTTTGAAAATATAAGTTTCTTTTTTCATTTCATATGATTTGGGAATAATTTTAGTTTAGTTTAGATATTGGATCAAAAAGTGTGTTGTAAACTTATAAAATCATGGGACAGTGACGATGAACTTAATTTACTTTATATGATTATGTCATTGGGCCGGTTGTGATTTGTATTGCCAAATTGGTATTTTTTTTCTGGAAAAGTGAAAATTGTAAAATTTATAAGTTAATAAAATTAATTTTTTAATTAAAAAATTAAAAAAAGGTTTGATTAGATCTAGTGCGATTTTTGAAAATTGAAACATAAACCAAACAATTTTGAAACGGCTTGAATCGGTTTGAGGGGGAAAAACTGTGGGTCCACTTGGATCTGAACCAACGATTTCGATTTGATTTGCGATTTTGCGATTTTTTTTTTCTTTTTGAGCAGTTTTAGTTTTAACTTAAACTAGTTATCATGTAGTTCACTGCTAATTATGTTACACATGTTCAAATTTATAATTAGGAAAATTTAGGGGTTAGGGCCGTTAGGCACCAACCATTCTCGAAGTGTGAATGTGACTCTTCAACCTCTCTAAGTTCTCACATAATAGAAATGGTAGAGAATAATGTTATCTAACGTTGGTGATGTAGAACATCAATCTATTTGTCATTATATTATGAATAATGCTACATGTACATTATGGTACAAATAATGGTGTCCATAATGTACATATGGCGCCCCCCAATTGGGGAGTGCATGTGGGCCAGGTGCTCCCCCCAATAGGGGGGCGCCACATGTACATTATAGACACCACTATGTATACCATAATGTACATGTAGCATAAATCTTATATTATAGGTCATAATAAATGGGTCATAATTAATTGTATTTAATTTAACTTGTAATTTAACGTCACTAGTGTGCCACTTAAACTGCTTTTAAACATCTAATAACCTTACTCATCTAAGTGTGATTAAATAAAAAATATAATAAAGTCCAAGCTTGACAACCATTAAAATAAGTTTTAGAATAATGATTTTTTGAAGAACGTGTAATTAGAATGTAAGAAAATGTTTTGAGTTAACATGCATAAAATTTTAATGTAAGAATGTGTGGTTGAAAATGGGTTTGAGAAAAAAAAAATTTGTTTTAGTGGTTGTCAAAGAGAGTTAAATTAATTACAAAATTTCTTTTTTAATTGAACATTTCATTTAATGTCACATTAACTGGTGTTATAGCACTGGATAACATTATTCATATTAAGAGGGTGGTTCACACTACATTTTTTTTATAAATACACCACATTTATTCATTATTACACTTATATCATTAAATTATTTTCTTCATTACATTTTAATTTTTAATATTTCATTGATAAAAAAATCTTGTCCTTAATCATGATTTTTATCCAAAAATATTCTTAACGTGATTTAAAATCAAGATCAAATATTTAATCACATTTTTGCAATATTATTTATTTTACTTATTCAAAAATACAATGAGAAAAAGAGTCTTGTTACTCTATCTTAAAAAAATTATAGTGAAACCATAATCAAGAATAATTTATGTTAATTTGAAAATAAAAATACTGTAAAAAAATTCGAGATATAAATGTGATAATATATAAAATTATAACATTTCAATCAATTAAAATCTTCGGTGATTGTTAACCCTCGAAACACAATCAGTGAACGTAGCTGGTTGTTGGCGAGGAGTAATGTGATGCGAGGAAAACGAAGAAACAGAAGGTTCACGAAAAGACTACGAACCATTTTCCATATTCAGGGTGTCAATAAGGAGCACATGTACAAATAAGTAAAGCATGATTCTTAATCGAATCAGTTACAAAAATAACCAGTTAGGAGCCGCGCACTTGTTATTCTCTCAAAATGATCAAATTACCTCAATACCTGAAAAAAAAATCTATAAATATCCTATCATTTGAATAAGAAGACATGCAATTCAAATATCTCCCATTGCAAATCGTTATTTTTCCTCTTGTTCTAGTTAAAACATCACGACTAGTAAATTTAAAATGTGAAAATCATAGTTAAGTGATAGGATTTGTTAATTGTATTTTTATGAATATCCGATCGTAATCGCTTCATTAATAAAATCGTTTGATTCAACTTGTACTGTCAACATTGATGTGCGTATCAAATCTTCCTAGACAGCCTTAATATCATGGACGTCCAATGAACACAAAGGTTGAATACATCCATACATTACTTCTCAATACGTCCAAAGGACCACGCGCCATGGATGCTGGCACGACAAATTGGGATCCTGGCATCTACAGTGCCCATCATTGCTAATCGTACAACAATTATTCCTCGCGTGATGAGTCCATTGGCCATACCACTATTGTAAATAGATTTCTTGCATTGTCTTATTTCCAATATCTGGAATTTGATAGGAATCACGCGGAGAACCCTGTCGAACACAAAATCTTTTAGACGAATATTTCAATATTTCATAATGTTGTAAAATTATCAGGGATGGGTTTAGAGTATGGTGGATATATAAAGTAGTTTGGATATATAGCCCCTGTTTGTTGGGTATTAAAATCAGATTTTTAATAGATTTTGATAAAAGTTGATGAGTTATGTTGTTGAAATGTTGTAAACCATAAAATATGTGATTATAATTAATTGTTAACTTTGACTTAGATTGAAATCTGGATTTTAATTGATAACTAACAGGAGCATAGTGTTTAAATGAATTAATTTAACAAAGATAACATTGTAATATAATGTGGATGAATATAATATTTTTTTAAAAATCTTAAAATTTTAATAGGGATATTTAGAGTAAGATAAATATATAAGAATAGTGGATGAAAATAGCGGCTCTTTATATTTAGCCCCTATTTGGTACCATTAAATTTTTTTGATTAAAATCTAAGTCAGAATTAATAATTAAGTATTCTACCATTACCAATACGAAAAAAAAAAAATACGATAAGAAACATGAGAAAACATGTTAGGCCATGTTTGATATCCCCAATTTTTCATGAAACTTGAAAATCATTTTTCATTTTCCATCTTTTACATTGTTTGATAGGCAAAGTTTTCTTTGGAATTGGTTTCGCCCCACGTGACCCTATTTTCTTGGTTTTTATTGAATTGGTTTTCCCACCACTTTGGTGAAAAAATAGTTTTCCACTTTTTTTTTAGCAACAGAAATAAATTATATCCCCAATTATAACAAATTTTATCCCTTTAATGAACAATTTTCATATAAAACAAAATCAAACGAATACCAAAAGATCCAAAATTTCAATATTTTCCACGTGGAAAATTATACTAATCAAACACTATTAATTGAGAATTCTTACGAAAACAATTCTAGGCAATTCAATTCCCTAAAATTCATTTTCTTTTCACCTAAATTCCACTTGTTGCAATAAAACGGACCCCTAGCTTCTTCCCCATCTATGCCACCCCACTCCTCCATTACTATCACCACCGACACCCCCATTTCCACATGCATTATCACCATTTTGCAAATCCAAGCCAATGTCTCTCCCCCCTATCGACTCTAGCCCTCACCCCAAGTCCGACCGACTCCATCACCATGCCAAAAGTTTCTGCAATTTGTCATACTAGTGCCTACACAAATCAAACAAGAATTTCATCCCTAAAACAGTGAAAATTATTTAGGAAAACATCTTGATTGAATTAACTTTTCCATCTAAACTAAACCCATCAACAAAATTTCCTCCGTGGTTAAATAGATTGAGGGCTTCTGTAATTTTAACAGTGAAGTGAATTTCTTGATTTGGTTATTTTGGGATTTGAAATTTTTTACGGCCAAAGATTTTAAGGGTCCGTTTGATTGTAAATGTGGAATTTGAGTGGAAAGAAAATAAATTATAGGCAATTGAATTGCCTAAAATTTGTTTTACTAAGAATTGTAATTAATTGTATTTGATTGGTTTAATTTTTCACCTGTAAAATGTTGAAAGTTTGGTATCCATTTGACTTTGTTTTTTATGAAAATTGTCCATTAAAGTGATAATTTTTTTACCATTGGGTTTATAATTTATTCCAATTGCAAAAAAATCAAAAAAAGTTATCATACCGAATACCATTCATTTGACTTTTGTTTAGGAATGATAAAAAAACTTGACAAACCCTATACTCGATTACCCGTTTAATCTAGTATTCGGGTCGAGGACGAGTAATGGTTGCCCGACCCGTTTAATTTTTATTGTTATTATTATTTTTTAGAATTCAATACTTTAAATGGAAAATTTCACGAAATTTCTTTAATTCTAATAGAAAATGGCAACTAAAATTATCTAAAAAATATGACAAATAATAAAAGTCTTAATTTATCAAATATATTTGAATAATTTAACTTTTAAAAATAATTAAAGATTAAAAAATATATTATTGTCTCAGTCTAATGAATGAGAGCAATAAAATGAATTATCAAAAATTTATTAAAAAATAATTAAATGGGGTAGTAAATAGGGCAAGCGCAACCACCCCCCCCCCCCCCCCGGGGAACGGGTAACGAGGCGGGAAATTGCTTGGCGGGACGGGGGAGGTTGCCTCGACCCCGCCTCGTCTCGTCTCATTGCCATCTCTACTTTTGTTTTTGTCTACTTTCAACCCCTATTTATGTTTATTTATTTTTTAAAAAAAATCATTTTTCTTTCTCATCTTTTCAACAACACATTCTTCAATAAAATAATATTACACGTAAACTCAAAATTTTTTTCTTCTTTTATAATTACACATTTTTCAAAAAATCACTATTTCAAACTATATTTTCCCAAAAATTTGATTTTAATCCCAAACAAGTGCTTAATATTAGATACTAATGGGTCTGATTTCTTAAATGTATGAAGTTCCGATTTTATGTTAAAGAAAGGCTGAGGTATGCCTTTAGACAATCTCGTATTGAGGTAAAAAGCTTGACACCCAAATTGAACTAAAATACTAGACACAAATTCAAAAAGGTACAGAAGTAAAACCAATGTGTTTTTTTTTTTTTTCAAAAGATGATTTGAAAAGGGAAAGGCAAAGACCACAAAAGCGCAAAAATAACAAAAAAGACTTAGAGGGAGGCAAGTCATCTTGGGAAGGGAGCAGGGGGCGAAGTCCATTGAGGACCAGGCACAGTATTAAACTTTTGGGTCCAATTCAATCTCAATCTATTCAGTAACTATTGTGAAACAAACAATCGGATTGAGATATTGAAGTTATATGACAAATAATAATGAATTATATGATCAAGTAAAAGAATAATAAAGACAAAAATATGGTAGATGAATTAAGAGATTTTATTAACTCAAAAATAAGGGAGAAGAGAAAAAAATTACAATAGATCCTGAACTTCTAGTAATTTATTTTCTCACACTTCTAAAATTGGATAGAAGAGCCTATTATTTATAGGAAACATGTAGGTGACATCCAAACTCTCTTAGTAGAATTGTTGATGAAGTGAGATACCAAAAATTGAGTCCAAAATAAATTCTAATTCCCAATGGGCTTCCAAAATAAAACTTCAACTTGAGATAGGACTCCATAGTATTCCAAACTGAATTTTTCTTGATATTCACTTCAGTTAGAATTCTTTAATTATTTCATCACACCCAAATTCTAACAATCCACCTTGACAAAAATTCCACTAAGGAATGAACTGACTTCTTCAACAATAACCAAAAATTAATTTCTCCAACAAAACACAATACTCTACCTCTTCCAATGAATCCAAACACTACTCTACAGAATTGCCTCAGATTCCAAAAAAATCATAATGGTTTTGAATTAACCAAAATTGGCTGTAACACACCCTAAAGTATAATCAAACCTAAATGTTTTTAAAGAAAACACATTGCTAGATTGTACATCTTCTACTCTACTTAAAGCATGTTCAACAAAATCAGCATCCACATACCTTTTTCCAACTGGGTCTGTCTCTGGCAACTGAATACAATAGCACCGCAGGTGATGGTGGCAAAGCGGCATTATCCATATCTCCTGAACTTCACTGAACTGTATTATTCAAATCTGACCATTTATGAGCTCCTAAAGGTATTGTACCAAATTGAATGTCCATCACGGTACTGAACTCGTGCTGATTGACTCTTATAAATTATGCACGACCCTAGAAGATGTATAACTGATACATTTTCCGTCCTTCCAATACAACTTGGACACCCTTACAAACTTTCAAAGCTCCACATCTACCCAAGAACTCATAGCCTTTTGAATCAATGACAGACAACGAGATGAGATTCTTTTTCAAATATGGAACATGTCGAACCTGGCCAAATGTTCTAATTGTCTCATCCAAAAGATTTAATCTGATTGTACCAATTTCGATAACCAGACAAGATGCGTTGTTTCTCATAACCACGTCACCTTTGGAAACAGTTTCATATGTAGTAAACATATCCTTATTAGGATACATATGAAACACACATGCTGAATCAAGAATTCAATCATCTTCCGGTTTAGACTCAATGTCAGAAATAGCTAAGAGATCTCCATCACTTACATTGTTCTCTGCGATGTCTGCTTCGTTTAAAGCATCTGATTGCTTCCCATATGGACTTGCAGCCAACATTTCTTTATTTTGCAATTTGTTGAAATCCTTTTTCGAGTGCTCCTTCTTCTTATAGTAATTACAAATTTGATTACTGAACTTAGATTTCGATTTGCCCCTTCCAAAACTACCATGAGCAACCAAGCCTTCTCCTTCTTTGGCCTTAGAAACCAGATGATTCATCTTCTCTTTTGAATACAAAGTATCATACACTTCCTCTATGGTAAGAGTACCATGATTATACAAGATCGTATCTCTAAACAAGAAAAAGCAGGCAATGAACATAATAGGATCAATGCCGAATCTTTTTCGTTGTACTCTACTTCTAAAGTTTCTAAATCAGCAACGATCTCCTTAAATACATCTAGGTGATCTTCCAATGATCCCCCTTCTACCATTCGATGAAAGTATAAATGCTACTCGAGGTTCAACTTGCTTGTTATACTTTTAGTCATGCACAATTGCTCAAATCTCAACCATAAAGCAGCAGTTGAATTCTCCTTCAAAATATCCTAAAGAATAGTATTTAATAGATGAAGATAAATGTGAGAAATTGCCTTCTTATCTTTCCGTAATTTCTCCTTCGTGGTCAAAGTTATGGGCATCCTGTCAATTCCCAGCAACGCATCATCCAAATCCAACTGTGTGAGTGCTGCACGCATCTTAACATGCCAGAGTGAAAATCTAGTGTTCTGATCTAAAAACGGAATTTCATACTTCATGGAAGTCATAACGAATAAAAGCTTCGAACAAATCAAACATTGTGCACTTGCGGAACTGCTGAACCTAGCGCTTTGATACCAATTATTATGAAACAAACCACCGGATTGAGATGTTAAAGTTATATGGGAAATAATAATAAAGACAAGAATATGGTAGAGGAATTAAGAGATTTTATTGACTCAATAATAATGGAGAAGGAAAAAAATTACAATAGATCCCATAATTCTAGTAATCTATTTTCTCTCACTTCTGAAATTGTATTGAAAAGCCAGTATTTATAGGAAACATATAGGGGACATTCAAACCCTCTTAGTAGAGTTGTTGATGAAGTAGGATATCAAAAATTGAGTCCAAAATAAATTTCAACTCTCAATAGGCTTCCAAAATAGAATTTCAACTTGATATAGAACTCCAATAGTATTTCAAACTGAATTCTTCTTGATGTTCACTTCAATTAGAATTCTTTAATTACTTCAACAAGGAATTCTTGTTACACCCAAATTTTAACAGTACCCATTAGCCATTTTGTGAACCACTTACCACTGAACCATGAACTAGTGAAGAAGAAGTTGATTCAATAGTTGGCAAAAGAATGTGAAGCCTGAAAGCCCTCTTGTTTCTCTTTTCTTTTTATTTGTTATTATGATTTGATTTGATTTGAACCTAAAATCAAGATGAGTCAAATGACCAATTAATCTTTTATTTAGTCTTATGTATGATTTAAAATCATGTATCAATTTTGTGATTATTATGAAATTCATTTGCAGGCAAAACTCAGAAGTTGCTGGAGCCTAGGAGTTAATTGGATGTTGTCCCTGAGGCTGAGGAGAGGTGAACATAATTGGATGTTATGCTAAGGTTGACACAAGTTGCTGATTTTAAGTGAATTGGATGTTGTCCCTGAGTTGGATGTTCATATTGTGCCTGAAGTTTTGTGAATTGTAGTCTGCAGACTTAGAGTTGAGGATAGATAAGATAGAATTGAGAGTATTTTGCTTGATTTTACCTGATAGGCTGATTTGGGCTTAACTTACTTTTAATTAAGTGTATCACTTGCTTTTGCTTGATATCAAATGAAGAGATTCTTTAAAACAAAAATTAATTGTAGAAAATGTAGATGGAAAGAAATCGAATAAAGTGGATTTTGATGTTTCACAATTTCCAACTGATCTTGGACTAAAGATACCAATTTTGGATTACAATACTAACATCCAAGATCAAGTTCAAAGAGCATATATGCTAAAAGGTCCTTGTTAGCCTCAAAGTTTGACATCGATTAAATTGTACCCGCAATGAACGAATATCCTGGCTCTGCCACTGGAAGGGAGCTCAACATAAGGAGGAAGGTTGCCCTATGGAGGATCTTGAGAACTGTCTTCACCTGTCATGTCAATCAAGATGACCCTCTAATCTTCTAACGTAGCATGAAGGAAGCCTGTGTCAAATTCTAACCTTATTTTCTTGATGTATGTTATCACTTTGAACAGACTCACCACATAGGCATTTTGGGATAAGGAATCAAATGAAGGAGATTCCCTCCACTCCTCTAGAACCTTTGTAGCCCTGGCTACTGCCTTATTAGCTAGGCCTTCTCTTCTAAGGCATTTTTGATAGCCCAAGAATAACTAATCAAGAGGGGGTGAATTGGTTTTTAAAAAAAAAATCGAAAGAATTAATCTAAATTCAATCGAGTAAGAATAAATTAATTAATCAAGTAATATGTACAAGTATGAAAGTAATAAATAAAATGAGAGAAGAAATGTAAACAATATAATTGTGGAGGTTCTATCCAAACAATGATATACGTCCTACTCCGTTATTGAGCTATTCGTCACGAGCAAAACATTTTCATTATAATGATAAACTTATTGTGCAATCCAAACCCTTACAAAACTTTCGATGACTTGCGAACAAGGAGTTTCGATTCTTATATAATATTGAGCTTTACGAGACTCAATACGACCCACAAGTTTGAAGAAAGTTTTTGCAATTTAAATCTCCCTCTTAATAAATGATACAAATGAATTAAATACCAGGAGAGTCTAACACTTCAACGAATAGCAATAAATGAAGCTCAAATGTTAAATGAGAAAAATTTAGATGACAAAGATAATTTTTGATTCAATCAATCTAAATTCAAAGCAAAATGTTTGATGAAATAATAAGATGTAAGCTTTAAAGAATTTTGCTCAAGAATGTCTCACTTTAATGCTCTTAGTAGTCTTTCAATGAATGCAAAAAGTGAATATTTATATAGAGTTCAATAACAAAAAACATATGAAAAATCTGACATGCAATCGCTGGTCTGCATTTTGAATCGGACAAACAAAGTAATCGTTGTTGTCAAAACTCAGAATGGTAAAAAAATAATCATTTGATGAACCGAACGCCCGCTTGGATGAATCGGACGTCTGCTTCGATATCATGTTTCTTTGATTTTTCGACTTGAATATTTTGAACAATAGAGATTTTTGTGTTGATCTCATGTTTTGATTATAACAAACAAATTTTTTTATCTCTAACAATTGAATTCAAATCTTTATAGTGATTGTCGCCAGTTGATCAATTGGAGACAAACAGAGCTATCAAGAGACTCGCAGTTTACGATCAAAGAAAATCGAGATGGAAGTCGAGCATTCACGTCAAATAAATCAAAGACAAGAACAAATCAAGCATTCTCGTCAAATTAAGTATTCATTGATGATATTAGATTTAGATGCTTTGGATTTATATGTAAAGATAAAATATTTTAATCCTTAGCAAACGAATCACCAAAAACTCAAAAGTTGAATTTTTTTGCACGAGAAAAATTACTTCATAAAAATGTTAGCATAAAAATTAATTTTCAAAAGATAAAAACTTTCACTTGATTTTTAAACATTTTGCAAGTAACACTTATCTTGAAAAATTAAGTGAAAATGTCCTTAAAAAACCTACGCTTTTCAAAATCGTCAAGAACAAAAAATCCGGGAAAATTTTGTCCAAGCGGACGTCCGGTTCATCCAACGGTCAAGTTTTTAAAGGTTCTGAATTCTGATGCACAATGACTAGTTTGGATGTCCGGTTTAGTACGCGAACATCCGGATGGGTCGTCCGATTGGTCGAAAATTTTGACGTGTTGACTACTATAAATATCACTTCACTCTACATTCAACACAACACTTTTAAGAGCATCTATGTGAGATATTCTTAAGCAAATTCATATTGATTTATTTTTATTAAATCATTTATTTTGAAATTTTTTGATTGTATTAACTTTTGAAAATCATTCTACTCGTTAAAGTTTTTCTAACCTAACACTTGAGCTTCAATCATTATTATTTATTAAAGTGTTAACATATTTCTCTCTTGGTATTTCATTTGATCAAATCATTTACTAAGAGAAAATTTTCAAATTGTAAAATCAACTTTCGTTTAAATTTGCAGGTCGTGTTGAGGTCTCATAAAGCTCAACATTGTATAAGGATTGATGCTCCTTATTTGTAAGTCACATGAAGCGTTGTAAAGGGTTGGATTGTACCACAAGTTAATCGATATAGTGAAAAGGCCTTGCTCGTGTCGGAGAGTTTGGTAACGGAGGATGTAGATTATTGCTTTGGATCGAACCTCCACAATTATATCATTAACATCATCTCTCCCTTTTGTTTATTGCATTTACATTTGTGCTTATTATTTTATTTTATCTTTTTAGTCTTAACTTGCTTGAATTTATATTAATTACTCAAAAAAAATTTAATAACCAATTCACCCCCTTTTGGTTAGCCATTCTTTGTCTACCAATAGTATCAGAGCAAGGTGCTCGTTTTAAAATTAAGATTCTACAATCTTGAGCAATAGCTAACTACAATTTTCAAAATCTTGAGGGGCATTCCACTAACCGTCCTCATTTCTTTGATGGCACGCACTATAATTATTGAAAAGTTAGGATGATAATATACATTCAGTCAATAGATTATAATATATTGGAAGTTATTGAATATGATCTTTTTGTGCTTAACAAGACTATTAAAATTGATGGCAAACCCGATCAAATCATTCCAAAAATTAGAACGGAAGATGACGAAGATGATAAAAGAAAATTATCCTTAATTACTAGAGCAAAAAATTTATTTTATTATGCCTTAGAAATGAATTTAATCATATTAGCATGTGTGATTCCGTATATAACATTTGGCATGCATTGGAAGTTACTCATGTTGGCACTAGTAAAGTAAAGGAAACTAAATTAATCATTCGGTTAAAAAATTTGAAAACTTTTTCATGAAACAAGATGAACCTATTGTTTACACGATTACTCGCTTCGTCGATATTGTTAATGGCCTCAAGGGTTCTGATTGAAAATTTACTAACGGTGAACTTGTAAGTGAAATACTCATGTCACTATCGAAAGAATGGAGTCCATTAAAGATGTTGATAGAAAATACCAAAGATATCAACTCATATTCTTTGGAAGAACTCTATGGCACATTGATGACATATGAGATCAATAACGTCGAGACTAAGGAGAAAACAAGGAAAAGCAAAGAGGAATCAAAGGAACCTCCTAAGCGCTAAATTGCTCTTAAATTGACAATCAAAGAAGGAAATACAAGTGAAAATATGATTGATGAAGAGCTCGATGATCTAGTCTTACTTGTCAAAAAATGGAGAGGTCTTCGAAATAATCGAAGATTCCAAAAGAAAGAAGAAAATGGTGAAGAAAGGAGCAAGAAAATTATTTGATATAATTGTGACAAACTCGGTCACAAGATAACCGAGTGCCCAAACAAGAGAGAAATATCAAGAAAAATGCCCTTAACCAATATGGGATGAGAGCGACGATGATGATCGTGAAGGAAATGATAGTCAACAAGAAATTGTCAATATGTGCTTCATGACACTCGAAGATGAGGTACACTCTATTGAAACATGTTCATATGATGATTTATCTAGCTCCTGTGATGAAATTCTTGAGAAATTTGAAAAACTTACTCTAAATCGCTCTGTTCTTAAAAAGAAGCACTACTTGTTGAAAAGTGAAATGAAGAAAATTTTAGAAATTCAAACGGAAAATGTTGATTATACCTTGTTAATTAAATAAAATTATTCCTTGAAAGAAAAAGTTGAAGACCTAACCAAAATTATTTGTAAATTTACTCAAGGTAAGAAGAATTTTGATTTAATGTTTGGTAATCAAAATTGTGTTTTTTATAAAGGAGGAATTTGATATAGACTATTTTTAAAACAAAAATATTTCAAAAATCTATTTGCCAAAGCTTCAAACACTCATTATTTAAAAAACTACATGTAGCTTTTGCAATAAAGATGGACATGTTGCATATAATTGTCAAACAAAAATAAGGTCACACTTCAAAAGTAAGAACAAGTGGATTCGAGAATCCACTAAAATTAACTACCAAGGATCCACACTTATATGAGTACCAAAAATAAAAAATTTAATTATTTTTGTAGGAACCAAAGAAGATGAATAGCAAATGATTCTTGAATAGCGGATGCTCGAGACACATGACCGGGGATAGAATGTTACTATGAAATTTCAAAGTAAAGGATGGATGTCATGTCAAATTTGGAGATAATGCAAAAGGAAAAATTGTAGGAATCAGAAATATTGGTAATCACTCTTCTCCTTCTATTGAAAACGTGTTATTGATAGATAACCTCAAATATAATTTGTTAAATATTAATCAATTATGTGTTAAAGGTTATCATATTAAATTTGATTATTTTAAATGCCTTATTAAAGACGTTACATCGAAAGAGGTGATGTTTATAGGGATTTATAGCAAAGATGTGTATATTATATATATCAAATTTGAAAGCGATGAAAATTGTTTATCTAGTTTAAAGGAGGATACTTGGTTGTGGCATAAGAGGTCATGCCATGTTAGCATGGATCTTCTTTCAAAAATCTCCAAAAATTATTTTTTGAAAATTCTACCAAATTTAAAGTTTGATAACGATAAAATTTATAATGCTTGTCAATTCGGTAAACAAGTATAAAGTTCCTTTAAACCTAAACTATATTCTTCGACTACAAAATCACTTCAACTACTCCACATAGATCTTTTTGGACCTTCTAGAACCGCTAGCTTAGGTGGAAAACGTTATGCCTTTGTCATCGTCGCTGACTTTTCTAGATTCACTTGGGTTCTATTCCTAAATCTTAAAGATGAAGTTTTGAATACATTCAAACACTTTGCAAAAATGTTCAAAATGAAAAATGATACTCTATCACAACTATTAGAAATGATCATGGTGGAGAATTTGATAATGTTGCGTTCGATAATTTTTGCAATGAAAATGGACATGAATATAATTTCTCGGCTCTTAAAACTCCTCAACAAAATGGTGTAGTAAAAAGGAAGAATCGCACATTACAAGAAATGGTTAGGACCATACTAAACGAAAATATGCCAAAATACTTTTGGGCCAAAACTGTCAACGCCGCTTGTTATATTGTAAATAGAGTTTTTGTTAATCGAAAGAAAACTAAAAGCCCCTATGAGTTTTGAAAAAATAGAATTCCGAATATTGGCTATTTCAATTTTTTTTATTGTAAATGCTTTATTTTAAACACAAAAGAAAATTTGATTCAAAATTCAATATTGAAATCTTTCTAGGTTACTCATCGACTGGTAAAACTAATAGAGTCTTTAACATGAGAACTCTAGTCGTTGAAAAATCTATACATGTTATTTTCGATGAAACTAGTCCTCTTGATCGTAAGAAAGATATTGCTAATGATATAAGTTTGGAAACTCCTTACAAGCAAATGGTTATTCAAGACCAAAGCAAAGATGATCTGAAAGAAGAACACAAGGGAAAAGCAAACGTTCAACAAAGTGAAGTGGAACCTACCAAATTATCAAACGATCATACTCTACCAAAAGAATGGAGGTTTGTTCCCTCTCGCCCAAAGAACTTATTATTGGTAATCCATCCAAATCTATTACTACTAGAGCTTCGATTAGAAACCACCTAAATTGTTGTGCTTTCATCTCATAAATTGAACCAAAAAATTTCAAGGAAGCCGAGTTTGATGAGTTTTGGATTCTAGCTATGCAAGATGAATTAAATCAATTTGAAAGAAATTATGTTTGGGATTTAGTCGCTATACCAAATTATCAAACCGTCATCGGTACAACATGAATTTTAGAAATAAACGAGATGAAAATGGGATTATTGTGCGTAACAAGAATAGATTAGTGGCACAAGGTTACAATAAAGAAGAATGTATTGATTTTGAGGAAACCTTTGCTCAAGTTGCTAGGTTAGAATCTATTCATATGCTTCTTGCATTTGCTTATTATAATAGATTTACTGTTTATCAAATGGATGTCAAAAGTATATTTCTAAATGGTTTCATTCAATAAGAAGCTTTTGTAAAACAACCATCCTGCTTAAAAGATTACAAGTATCCGGACTATATTTTCAAATTTAGAAAAGCTCTTTATGGTTTAAAACAAGCTCATATGGCTTGGTATGAAAGATTGAGCAAATTTCTACTTTCAAATGATTTTTCAATAGGAAAAGCGAATACTACCCTTCTTGTCAAAATTCAAAAGAATGATATGATTATTGTTCAAATTTATGTTGATGATATTATATTTGGTACAACTAATATCCATCTTTATGAAGAATTCTCAAGATATATGAGCATGAAATTTGAAATGAGTATGATGAGAGAACTCAAATTCTTTCTTGGTCTTCAAATTAAGCAAACCATACATGGTATTCATCAAAAAAATAAGTATATATTAGACATTCTCAAGAGGTTCAAAATGGATGACTTGAAGCCTATGAAGACTCCCATTCTTTCTTGGTCTTCAAATTAAGCAAACCATACATGGTATTCATCAAAAAAATAAGTATATATTAGACATTCTCAAGAGGTTCAAAATGGATGACTTGAAGCCTATGAACACTCCCATGAGTACATCAATAAAATTGGATAAAGATGATCAAGGTACTTCCGTTGATGTCACAAAATATCGAGGTATGATTGGATCCCTACTTTACCCAACAGCAAGTAGACCGACATTATGTTTAGTGTGCGTTTATGTGCTAGATTTCAATTAAATCTTAAAGAATCTCACCTTAGTGCCGTAAAATGGATTTTAGATATCTTAGTGGTATTAGAACCTTAGGGCTTTGGTATCCAAATGGCACTCATATTGATCTTCTTAGCTATTCGGATGTCAGTTGTACAATTGATCGCAAAAGCACTAGCGGAACTTATCATTTTCTAGGCTTTACACTCGTGGCATGGTTTAGTAAAAAATAAAATTCCATTGAATTATCAACCACCGATGTCGAATATATCTCAACCGCGAGTAGTTGTGCCCAATTGTTATGAATGAGGCAAACTCTTAGTATTTATCACCCGTCGTTTGATCATATACCTATCATGTGTGATAACATCGTGCCATAAATTTGTCTAAAAATCCTATCATGCACTCTCGAACGAAGCACATTGAAATTAGACATCACTTCTAGAGATCACACACAAAAGGGAGATATCGTGTTAGAATTTGTGAAAACGAAAAATCAATTACCCTATATCTTCACTAAACCTCTTGTACTTGATCGATTCTTCATATCGAAGAGGTTTAGGGATTATTGATGAATTAGAAGTACATAACTAAGTTAAATTCATACTATGTGTTCATATATGTTTTATTTGGCATTGCTTATTGTATATTTGATTTAGTATATCATAAAAAAGGGAATCAGACCAGTCAAACGGATTGTTCTAACACCCTATCCGGTTTGACAAAAAGTTCAAAGTAAACTTAGTTTTACCAATCTGGACGTATGGGTCGTGAACCAGACTTTCGGTTCAACGCGATTTCAGTTTGTTAAATCGTGTTACTGGCATTTTCTTCTCCAATTTCTTCCATTTCTCTCACATTACTCTCCCTAAATCTCATCTCCATTTTTCATTCTTTCCACTCAAAATCATCAATTACCTCTCAAAATCAAAATCCAATTACCTCTACACTTCAAATTCCTCAAAAATTCAAAATTTCATCCACTACATTCCAAATTTCCAAAAAATTCGAAACCCTAGTTCTATTATTCCTTATTCTTCTTCAATTCTTCCATACTTCAATTCTCCTACAATGTCGGGGCTCAAAAGAGCGGGAAAATAACTTAAAATTAATGTGAGAAGATTTCCACCACTTTCATTCGACGAATAATTTGACATGAAACCCGAGGTGCCGACAAACCTTTTTGAAAAAATCTCTCATTTTAATAGGTAAAAATGTTGATTTCTCCGACTTTACTATTAAAGCAGCCGCATTTCATATAGAAGAATATTTTGAAAATATGGGTTGGGTGTGTCCATTGATACACTAGAAGAACATGTCTATCCACGTCTTATGAAAAAATTCTATAAAAACATGGTTATTATTTCTTGTTCGGATGAAATATTTTTTTTACTTAAAAATGTTCGTATTACCATCAACAAAGCTCTTATCCGTGATATTCTCGAGCTTGAGATGTGTGATATTCAATTTTTTTTTTCATAAAACTCATTCCACTTTAGAAGGATATGACCCTTCCGAGGTATGTCGTCAGGTCATCGGAAAGAATATTGAAAATATTACAAAACTTAGTGCAAGCCAATTAACCCTTCTATGTAAAGTTTTACAAAATATCATTGCACATGTCATTCTTCCACGAAAGGGTAATCGAGATGAAGTAAACAATTTTGATCTTTTCATTCTCGATTCCTTTCTTGTTGGGCAAAAATTAGATTTTTCGACTATTACATTAGGTCTTATGAAGCTTATTCATTCCATACGTCATGTTAAAGCTTTATCTTACGGAATGCTTCTTATGAAAATTGTTAAACATTTTGATATTCCGCTAAATGATGAGACTTTTGTTAAACTTCGTCGTACCGACACCATCAATATCCAAACCCTTAAGCGAATGAAAATAGTAAAAGAACATGATCGGTGTGCCTCAGATCCATCGACTCTACCGTTCGAGTGCGATGAGGATGATAATGCTGATGATGTACCGCAAGTTCCGAACCCTCCTCATGATATTCCGGCATCTAGTGTTCATCATTCTTCAGCCAGAGGCTTTATATTTACCTAGGATCACTACAATCTTCTAAATGACCCCATTGATTCCCTTACATCATCGATTTATGGTCATGGCGGAATGCTTCAATAGTTACAAGTTCAACAGGCCACCATAAAAGCTCAACAAGATGTCATTCAAGCACAACAGGCGGCAATGCAGGCTCAACAAAATGTCTTCTATGCTCATTTTCCTCCATCACCTCCTCCGGAGCGATAGTCGTAGCTATTATTGTTACATTTTTATATTTAGGATATTTCTTTAAGTTTTTATGTCATGAATACACTCCTGCTTTATCTAGCTTATTTTCTTATGACTGTTAGCTTTATCTTTTGGATATCATATGGTATTTTCAATGCTATTTTCAGGCTATTACTTGTGTCTATGGATTTTTTTTTATCTATGTTTTGTCTTGTGTACTTGGAGCTTCACTTCCATGCTTTTTTGCTTATGCCAAAAGGGGAAAATGGAGTGAGATAATTATGCATGCTTTGATATGCTTGGAGTATATGAAAAAGAGGGAAAGCAGGAAAATCATTTATATGCTTTGATTGTTTGGTTATTGATTTATAAAAGATAGGGAAAATATGAATTACATGATAAATTTATAATGTATATTCTTTTATCAATATGATATCAATTGTTCAATCTTACCCTACAAATCAACTTATTTGTCATAATAAAAAATGAGGAAATTGTTGACCTATGATTGATATCATGTTTTGGTTATAACAAACAAATGGTTTTATCTCTAATAATTGAATTCAATTCTTCATAGCGATCGTGGTCAAGTTGATCAATTGGAGACAAAAAGATCGCTACCAAGAGACTCGCAATTTACGATTAAAGAAAATCGATATGGAAGCCAAACATTCACGTCATATCAATCAAAGATATGAACAAATCAAGCATTCTAGTCAAGTCAAGTATTCATTGAAGATATTTAACTTAGATGTTTTGGATTTATATGTAAAATACTTAGCAATGACTCACTAAAAACTCAAAAATTGAATTTTTATGCACGAAAAAAATTATTTCATAAAAACACTTGCATAAAAATTATTTTCAAAAGAAAAATATTTTCACTTGATTTTTAAACATTTTGCAAGTATCACTTATAAAGTAAAAACATTTTTCAAAAGCCTACACTTTTCAAAATAATCAATAACGAAAAAATCTGGGGAAAATTTGTCCAATTGGACGTCCGATTGGGCTAGCGGACGTCTGGTTCTTCCAACGGTCAAATTTTTAATTGTTCTGAATTCTGACGCACAATGGCTGGTTTGGCTGTCTGGTTCAGTATGTGGATGTCCGGATAGGTCGTCCAATTGGTCAAAAATTTGGTGTGTTGACTGTTATAAATACCACTTCACTCTACATTCAATACAACACTTTTAAGAGCATTTATGTGAGATATTCTTAATCAAAGCTATATTGATTTATCTTTATCTAATCATTTATTTTGAAAACTTTTGATTGAATTAATTTTTGAAAATTATTCTACTCATCAAAGTTTTTCTCACCATAGTTGAACTTCATTCATTGGTATTTATTAAAGTGCTAACATATTTTTCTCTTGATACTTAATTTGATCATATCATTTATTAGGAGAGAAATTTCAAATTGTAAAATCAACTTCCGTTTAAATTTGTGGGTCGTGTTAGTCTTAACTTGCTTGAATTTATATTAATTGTTCGAAAAAAACTTAATAACCAATTCACCCCCCTCTTGGTTAACCAATCTTGGGCTATCATTTAAATGACACTTTAAACTTATTTTTCAAGATAAGTAATATAATAAAATATGATCTAAGTTTAAATATCAATTTAAAATTCTCACATTTGAAAAATATTTATGCAAGTGTATTAAAATTGTAGAGCTTTAATTATTCATTGCTAAAAATTGAAACATTTATACATTTACAAATGAATAGAAACATCTATATAAGATCTTCCTTTGACGTTTGACTTTTAAACTATTGTCTCGAATGATTTTTTGACTTGAATGTTCGACTTTCATCTCTACATTCATTGTGAGTCCGATTTGTAATGTGAAATTCTTGATAGTGATCTTTTTGTCATCGATCAATTAATATTATATTGAATGCTTTGAAGACTTATATTCAACTTTTAGAACCAAAATTAACTTGTTTGTTATGATCAAAATATTAAAGATAAATTCAATCATAATTTTTTTAGCTAAGACTCAAGCCTTTTCTCTCCAAATTTTAGTGACCTTGAGCTTTTCCTTCAAGTCGACATCTCCTTGAACTTTGCCCTCCAGGCCGGCCTCCTGTCCCTTCATTTTTTCTTTCTGTAATTTCTAAAATCTATATAAATTAAAAATTGAATTTTAATTTCATTGTTATAGTTCTGACGATAGTTAGTCAAGACATTCTACATTCAGTTTCTAGTAATTCCGATTGGTACGTATAGGACGTGTTGTGTTCGTGCAATCTTAATTGAGTGCAAAAATTAATTAAAAATTAAAATCAAAACACCAGATATAACGTGGTAAACCTCAAAGGGAAACATCTACGGGCCCCATACCACGGGTAAAACAATTCATTAATTAATTGATAAAAAATACAATAGTATCCGTTTTTGCAATTTCACAAAATTAACAAAGAACAATCAAAATAAGCTAAGAACAACTTCCTTTTATTTTTTTCTTTTGACTTGTTGATGAAATGAAATCGAACCCATGGGGCTTGACTTTATTACCACTTCCTTAGTATATTAAGCTGCAACCACACAAAGTAGCTCGATCAATTTGTAGGATTGAACATTCAGCACAATTTTGTTTTGTACTCTCCAAAAATATTAGGAAAAATAATAAAATTCACAACTCAAATATTTTGGGCGAATCTGCTTTACCTTCCCTGTCAATCATGATTCTGTAACTTTTTTTCTCACAATTTTGACAAGTTATTTTACGCATATTTTTCTAACACTTTCCATTCTTTCTTCTCTTCAGCTTGACGAGCCCTTTTAGTTTCAACCGTTTGGAACATGGCAAGGGTATCATTTCCCAATTTCATGAACTTCTCAACCTTCCAAAATCCAAATAGAAAATGTATAGGTGCAGGAAAGACTGAAAGAATATGAAAGTGAGAAAAAAGAAGTGTTGAATCCCTCATCCGCGACCGACAGTTACACATACCTCGTACACTGACATCTAATCCAGGTACTTCTACTCTGCTTCCATCCAACTTCATGTCAGAATGAAATTGTAGGTTCAAATTCTTTGGCAGTGGCAAGGTCCCATTTCTTTTTGTAAAATAAAAAATAAAAAATAAAAATTTTAAATTTCAAAAGTAAAACCTCTTTGATTTTCTGTTTTGATTCCAACTTCAGATTTAATAAAAGATTAACAATCTTAATTTTTAAGCGTAACTTATTTTGAATGGATTAATTCCGAGGATCGAATTTATACCTATAAAAAGTAGTGATTTTTATGATTTAAAATATAACTTGAAAAACACAATTTTGAAAAATACTCCCTATACATTTTCACATTATATTTCTAAGGTTTTGACAATTCAATAAATGCTCGTTCTTTATCTTCATGTAGTCGTGCCCATAGAAGTAGAACCAACCGTGAGCTATAAAGATTTTTTCTTGAAATCGTGTAGTGTCGAAAAAACGAATACGAAGAGTTCATAAGATTTTAGGACAACGTTATTGACACGACTCCCTAAAACTTGCTTTCTAATTCTCTTCTTATGATTATGTTATTTTAAAATTGTTATGTTAATTATAATTTATTCACAAATCACTCATTTTTCTCTAACATTTCTCACTATCAGGACCTACACAGCGTATAGCCACCGTTTTCCATGCCAACCGTGCACAAATTAGGCAATATAGGAAATATGGGATTTAGTCGGCTGTCTCTTGAGATCACAAGTGAGAAAGGGAACCGAGACAGCCTACAAAAAGTTATCGCTTTGTGTATGTTATTTCTATTAGGAATTTACTTATATATGCAAGTTGAAATTTAAAAATAATTTTAATTCCTTTCAAGAATCGTCTTTTTGTTTAGAAAGAAATTATGATTAAAACTATACATTTAGCAAATTTTTCAAACTCTTTTGAGAATTTCGATCGCGAACAATCACGATCTTTGCATATCTTTGTGATTCGTGATTTTTCTACACTATAATCATCCAATTGTCCAATTTTTGATGATAATCCACACGGGAGAAAAAGAATAAGAGAGCTTGACCCATCCATTAAACATTAGCAGGCCTAATTTTTACTTAATTAGACTTGGCATATAAGTTAATTAATCAGTGTTGACTTATAGTTGACTTCATGTTTTGATCATAACAAACAAGTTGATTTTATTTCCAATAATTGAATTCGAGTTTTCATAACTATTGTTGCAAAATTGATTGATTAGGGACAAAAATATCATTACCAAAAGACTTGCATCAGACGATCAATAAAAATAGAGATGAAAGCCAAGCATTTATTACAAATCACACAAGATAAAGAACTTCAATAGTCAAATATCGAAAATATTATGTTAAAATGTTCTGTATTCATGTGTAAAGGTACGTCGCTTTAATCTTTAGCAATGAATCATTAAAAGCTCAATGAATAAATTTTTATACATGAGAAATTATTTCATAAAAACACTTGCATAAAAATTATATTTCAAAAAGTAAGTATTTTAACTTCATATTCAAACTCATTACAATATCAGTTATCATGAAAAATAAAGTGAAAAACGTTTTTCAAAAGTCTACATTTTTCAAAACAATTAAGATAGAAAAATCCGAGAAATATCTTTTCAAGCGGACGTCTGGTTCATCCAACGGTCACTTTTTTAACCGTTCGGAATTCTGACCCACAACGACTAGTTTGGTTGTCCGGTTCAAAATGCGGACGTCCGGATTGGTTGTCCGGTTAATCAGAGTTTTCGATGTTTTGACCTCTATAAATACCATTTTACTTTGTATTCATTACAACACTTTTGAGAGCATTTAAGTGAGATATTCTTGAGAAAAATTACATTAATCTAGCATCTTATTTATTTTCATCATTTACTTTGAATTTTTTTTGATTAAATCAACTTTTGAATAGCATCTTTCTCATCAAAGTTTTTCTCACCTAACACTTGAATTTCATTCATTGCTATTCGTAAAATGTTAACTTATAAATCATTAAAAGCTCAATAAATAAATTTTTGTGCACAATTATTCATAAAAACACTTGCATAAAAATTATTTTTCAAAATGAAAGTATTTCAACTTGATATTCAAACTCATTACAATATTACTTACTTTGAAAAATAAAGTAAAAAAGGTCCTTCAAAATCCTATATTTTTCAAAACAATCAAAATAGAAAAATCCGAAAAAAAATTTGTCCAAGCGGATTTTTGGCATTTTGACCTCTACAAATACAATTTAACTTTTCATTCATTATTCATTACAACACTTTTGAGAAAGTGAGATATTCTTGAGAAAAACTATATTGATCTAACATCTTATTTATCTTTATCAAATCATTTACTTAGAAAAACTTTTGATTAAATTAACTTTTGAATAACATATTTCTTCATCTAATACTTGAGCTTCATTCATTGCTATTCATTGAAGTGTTAGCCTATTTTTTCTCTTTATACTTCATTTGATTATATTAATTGTTAACAGAGAAGTTTCAAATTGTAAAATCATTTCTCTTTAAATTTTTGGGTCATATTGAGGTCCCGAAAATCTCAATATTATATAAGGATCGATGTTTCTCGTTTGTAAGTCACCGAAAGCATTGTAACGATTTGGATTACACAGAAGTCAATCAAATTTAGTGAAATTGCCATGTTGGTGACAGAGAGTTTGGCAACGGAAGACATAGATCATTATTTGGGATCGAACCTCCACAATTATATCGCTTGCACACTCTCTTCTCTTTTACTTATTGCTTTCATATTTGTGCATTTTTATTTGATGACTTATTCATTTTCAACTTGCTTAAATTTGAATTAATTTTTTGAAATTTTTTTTAATAATCAATCCACCCTCTCTTGATTAGTTATTATTGGGCTATCAATCATAACCACATTAATAAACAATCTAATTAATTAATTCTACAAATATCTAACACTTGTCAATTAATTAATTCATGATATCATTTTTCTTGCATTTTCTTTCGTGCGTGACTCATTAGGTTCTCGATCACAATGTCGAACGGTCGAGCTACTATTTTGATATAATGAAAATAAGATAAATTAAACTTCCTTTTAATTTATCACTAATTTTTCTAGATTAATTAATTCACATTTGTTGTCCCCAATTGATATCTAAGAATGTATCGAACAATACATGTGATAGGAAATGCACGTGGTGTGACAAAATCAAACTTGTTCATATATCTTAAAATTATAATAATTTCGTCAATATGATCTGATCAATTGCGAGACATGAAAGTGTATCAATCTCAATTATCGATCGTATATCACTTTTAAGTCAATAGTAGTTCATCGTAGGTCAAGATACTTGGACATATGACTGACCATGAAATTTATAAGAGTAGGATAATTGTTTAGATGGGATTGGCGAGAACTCTTCGAGATTTTGTGGTTGGTTTGAGCTGTATCAGATCGGATCTATTAGATTTAGATTTTCAGACCGTGTATAGATAACTCTCACTTGATTTGGTCAAATCATTGAGTTGTATATCTTGAAGATAGAATATTAGATATTTCCAATTAAGCTGTGGGTCTCGAATTGTGATTCTGGTCGGTTGACATTAACGAGTTGGGCCAAAAGTGGCGTGTTTGTTAAGTGGATCGCTCGTGGGCCTCATTTTATGACTTGGACCGCCTGGGCTGGTGGATTAATTTAGAGAAAATTACACCTACACCTGGAATTAGATTTTCAATTTCACAAATAAGGTCACAAGTTTAACATTTCAAAAATCAGGTTTTAATTAAAATTTCAAAATATTTTTTTTATTTAATTAATCTAATCAAACCCTAATATTAATAGGAACAAACCGACAGTCTCTCACCCATTTTCACCCATCGCCGCCTCCCTCTGCCGTGAGAGAGCTGTTGCTATTTTTCTCCTCCTTTTTCTTGATTGTTCCTATACGAAACAGGAACAAAACTGTGGCTACTGGAAGGAATTGAATTGTTGACAAGTCAACAATTGAGGCTACCTTGATTTGGTGATTCTGGAGAGTGATTGATATATATTTATATATTCAATTGGCACAACTTCTCTAGGGGACAGAAGGTTGGTAGTTGGCAGAGGATATATATCCAAGCTCCAGCATACGCACAGAGGGAAGAAAAAGGAGGTTTGGCACTGCTAAGGTCTGAGAACAGTCAGATCTGTGTTTTTTTTGTGGTGCGATGCGTTGGCGATGGCGTGTGGGGTGCGGTAGCGATGGAGTGTGGGGTGCGGTGAGTTTTACTTTGGTGCTATGGTGCAGTGGAGGTGGTTGGGTGAGTTTTGCTTTCGTGGTCAGTTTTTTGCACCGCCGTGATATGGTTGGGACGGTGGTGGATGCTTCGATGCGAAGTGTGAACGGCGCCATGGTGTGGGTGTTGGATCGGGGTGTTACGGATCTGTAATTTCTGTTTTTTTTTTTTTGTTTTTGAGTTTGATTTATCAGATGGTTGTGGTGGTTGCAAATCTGTTGGGTGTGCAATTTGGGTGTGTGTTCGTGGGTGCGGTGGTTGGGTGTCAGGTGCGTGAGGCGTCAGTACGATTGTGGTGTGCTGTGGTCATGTTGACGGTGGTGGTCGTGGCAAAGTGGTGGTCACAAATGATTCGGGGGTGATCACAAATGATTAGGTTGTTTGTGACCAAGAATTTGATTAGTTTGTGACCAGTAAACACTATGTGACCAATGAATTAGATAAACGGTGACCAATAAATGCTTTGTGACCTAGAAATTATTAATTTGCGACCAATAATTTGATAAATTGTGACCTAAAATATAATGTATGTTCAATTAATGGGATGTTTGTGACCATAAATAAGTATTGTGACTTACAAATTTTGTGATTTGTGACCGATGAAAAAATTGTGACTTTTAACTTTTTAAGTTGTGACCGATGAACAAATTGTGACCTATAAAAATTTTGAATTGTGACCAAATTTTATAGATCTGTGACCTTAACATATTCGTCGGAAACAGATCAGTCGCCGGAGAAGAGTGGTGATCGGAAATTCGGTAGGGGTGGTGGAGGTGAGGTGAGGTGAGGTGATGTGAGGTGAGGTGGGGTGGGGTAATTATATTAAATTAGAATTAAATATTTAATAATAAATTGATTTAGTAATTCATTAATCATTAATTAAAAATTAAAAAAATTTGATTTGTGAATTTTCAAACTTGTTTTTGTATTTTTGAAAAGGTGTAAAGTAAATACCTTATAAATGTATTGTTCCCATTAATTTATACCACTACATATCAATATCACAATCCTTTTCATGCTTTATTATTATTTTTTCTATTAAGAATATGACATCAACAAGTCAAATAATTATCATCTACAATTTGTAATTTTTTTAAATAAAACAAAAATTCAAAAGTATTTTCATATTGTTAAAATTATTTAAACATTAATTTAAGTAAATAAAGAGCTTAATCAACTATAAATAATAAATAATAAACTTTAAAAGATTTTTCAGCGTAATATTTTATCTCATCATTACCATTTTAATTAAAGTGTTTAGTACATGAAATGTAGGTTCAACTTCCATTTGAAAAATAATTCTCCAAATCCAATTTCATATATTTCAAAAAATGAAATAAGTGCTTTCAAGTTACCAATAGTAACACCAATAAATATATCATCATTTTGCAACATTTTCTTACTCTGTTAATAATAGATAATTGTACCAAATAATCATGTCAACAAAAACTCAAAATTCATAATGTTGAAGATAAAGTTTTAGTATCTCTAAATGTCTTAGTGTGACGTGTTTCAAGTGTTTAAAGCAATTTAATGTTTGGTAATTGAAATCTTATTGCTTTAACACATTCAACTTAGCGCACTTAACGTGTTTGTGATAGTGGTTTAAGTTTTAGATCTTTCACATTATCTTGAAGAAAATTTTATTGCTTTATAGAAGATGAAAATAACATATTTATAATATATTAAATATTACATCAAGTGAAATTTTTTTTTTTTTTTTGGAAGATTCTAGCTCTACTAAAACTCAATTATTTCAATAATACCTTATTTTTTATTTTTTTAATATTTATTTAACATTTAATTATGCAATTCACTATTTACGTGCATGTATAATAATTAATATTTTTTTTCAGGGGCTTGTATTTCTCTCATATTTAGATCAAAATGGTGCAAATTAATTACACTTTATATATTTTGGGAGAATTCAATTACTCTAAGAGTATATAAATTATTCACATACATGTGCACTTATTTATTTTCAAAATTATTCATATAATATATTATATAAATTTATTCCCCAGGTTCTTGTATACACCCTTTTGTCTAAATCCTTTTTCAAGATCATGTGTATATAAATTATTATTTTTCTATATTCATTAATTCAAATTAATTAAATTCAATGTTTATGAATGTATTTGATTGTTCTCATGGGTGGTAGACATGAATGAATCAATCTCTCTACTATTTAAATTGTTTTCACAAATTGGTGGTTATATCATTTCAATCCGCATCATGGAATTAGAGGCTATAAGAAACTTATTGGCATATGAAAATGAATAGTCCATGAAAGTGATGGTAGTTCAAAAGGGTTCGATTGAATTTTATTCCAACAATGTTGAAAATTTTGATATTTTGAGGCACATCCTAATAACAATGAGGTAATACGTCTGCTACGATGACTTTAGTTTTGAAATTTGAGTCCTGCAAATGATGAAGGATACCTATTCAAATTCATACGGAAATAGTTATATGTCCGTCTCTATTTTGCAATGACAATCAACGAGGCCCAAGGACAGATAATACCTCGTGTCGGAATATATCTTTGACAACATGTACTCTCGTACAGGCAGTTATACGTTGCACTTTCGAGAAAAAATTTATGGCAACAACAAAAGTTTTAGTTAAGTCAGATATCTCTAATCCCAGAAAAAAGTATACAAAGAGATTGTTATTGAAAAAAAAATTCATTTCACATTAATAATTTTTTATATTTACACATCTTCAAATATTACTTTTACATCACTTATAAAATATTTCAAAATAACACACAATGGAAGTTCACCCGTGACTAATATATATATATATATATATATATATATATATATATATATATAGATATATATATATATATATATATATATATAAATTTGCCATCTCATAAATGTAAGAATGTAAAACTTTTTATAAGAAATTTTATTCATTTTTTATAATTATAATATACAATAAAGTTTTTTGGGCCCTCATCAAAGCGGGGCTTTAGACTATTGTTTATAGGGGTGGACGCAGAATTTAAAAGTTAGAGGGCTTAATCGAACTTTCAAAGAAATTGTGAGAAATTTTATAATTGAAAATTTACATGGAATATGATTTTTTCAAATGTAAAATTCCAAAAAAAAAAATTTATGTCATATTCCATATAAAATTTTCTAATAAAATGATGAAAATTATATTCAAAAATTTGTATTGCAAAAATAATAAATATTAATGAAATAATTGAATTTTTTAAAAGAAAATACAAGTTAAATATCTTTCTTTAAAACTCACGTTTAACGTATTTTTAATTATTTTCGATATCTATTTGGATTATTTGATATGTCTATAGTGTAATTCTCGAAATAAGTTTTGAGATGATATAAGCAATTTGTAGATTCGATTAGCGTACGATCGTTGAATTTTTTTTAAAGTTATCATATTATCGAAATTTTCGAAATACTAATTTTGAACAACTTACTTTGACAAGCAGCAACATTTGCTACGATTGATTGTTTCGTAACCTATTAACGACGTAGAAAACTAGACAGTGAATATTTCGAAATGGTATTAAGAATGCAATATTTCTCCATTGTTTGATAGAGAGTTAAGATTTTGTTAAAAGGCGAGAGAAAAAGAGAAAAATTAAAATTTATTGTGATTTTGTCCCTGTTTGATGGAAATTAAAATCAAATTTTTAGTAAATTTTGATAAAAGTTAAATAATTATAGATTCAATGAAATATGTTATTAAAATTAATTGTTAACTTTGATTTAAATTAAAATTTTTATTTCGATCGATACCTAATATGATTTTATATTTAAAAAAAAAAAAACTCAAAAGTTGGGACCACATGCCCCCAGGACCCCTTGGGTTCGCCCATGATTGTGTGCCCACTTATAGTGAGGTCGACACTGGGTTGAAGCGTGACGAGAATTATTTTGATGGTGAAAATTAGGACGATGGAACAATTTGATCATTTCCTTGAACAACTCTTTAACTCATGCACTCGAGTTGTTACAAACCCATTTTTATTTAGTTAAAGTCAATGGTCGAATTGTCAAGGTCAAGGTCAATATGGACTTAAATGGGATAATTTATTTTTCTTGGGACTTATTTTATATTCAAGATAATAAAGGTTTAAGGTGGTTTAAATTAAAGATGAGGACTTACTTATTTTGTCATTGGAAGTTGGGGGACTTTCTTTGCAAAAGCCCATAAATTATCAATTTAACAATCCAATTCCTATTTCATCCTCTCCATTCACGCAGAGAGAGACCAGAGACCGAAAAATAGGGAAGAAAAAGGGAAAAGAAGAAGGGAAAAGAAAGGGAAAAAAAAAGAGGAAGAAAAAGAGGAAGGAAGGAGAAGAAGGTAAGGTGGTTATCAAACTTGATTTCGATTTTTATTTTAGCTATTTTCTTAGAAGTAGAGATATATTATGTTAATTTCTAGGGTTTTAATTGGGTTCGAAAATTTCAATTTTTAGGGGACAAATCATGATTTTTAGTCCAAGTTTCCTTGGTGATTAGCTTCCATTTACATTTAAGCTAAGAAATCTTATTTTTGGGCAAACCCTAGATTTTCCATTGGATGTTTGAATAAGTATTGTTAGTGGGAATTGTAGTGGTGATGTAATACTTACAAGAAAGCATGATTTTATGGAATAATATGTATGTTTAATTGGTTGGATGTTAATTATTAGTTGTTACTTGATTGAAGGAGATATTTGTAGTTAATCTTAGAATGATGGTTATGTTGATTTATTGGGTATTAGTGAATGGACTAGAAAATGAAATTGGTCCCATTTGATTAAAGGAATAATTTGGGACATTTAGTCAAGTATCGAGAAATTTAGTTGTAGTATTATAACATTGCATTTTAGAGGTTTCCTAACTTGATAGTGGTTGAATTAGTTATCTTGTATGGTTTTTCAGGTAGTGACACAGAAATTGGAAAAGCCTACCGATCTTCTTAGACTAGCTTATTTTGAGTGAGTGGAAAAACTTATTTTTCAGAAATAAATAGTTATTGAATTTATATCGTATTAGAAAGTTAATTATTTTATATAACTGGTTTCAAAGCATGATTTTTCAGAATCAAATGGATTTTATATTCAATTCTTTTAAAGTTAAATTAAGTTCATTTAATCATTTCTCTAGCATGTTGTATCCATATGTTATATTTCAGTATATTTAAAGTTATTTTAAAACCACTAGAAAGTACTCAGGTGATTTTACCCAAGTCCAGACCGATGTGAATGTGTTTCCACATGATGTATGACATCATATGGTTATTTTACCCGACAGCACGATGTGAATGTGTTTCATGAGTGTATGGTCAATTATAGTGATTTTACCCGCTCTGCACTATTGTGAATGTGTTTCCATAGTGTATGACGATTATAGCTAGCGTATGACCAATTACGTAATTTTAGAATTTCGTAATTTCAAAATCGAATAGCTTTGCCATGTATATCGGTACTTATCGATACATGAATATGGTTATTAGGTACCTTTTGGTGTGATATTTAGTATTTCTCTGATTTATTGGATTTTCGATTATAGAATTGATTAGTCGAGTTTTGATTAAATAGCTTTGACTTATGGCATTGATCAGCAAAAGATTTCAGAGAGTTTCATTTATACTAGATTGCTTACATTCGTTATACTTTATAGTAAATTATTTAGAATGAAGAATAAAGGATTTTATGATGCAGTCATGTTTTAAGTTTTTCTTTATTTAAAAGTATTATTTGATTTCATATTTTCTTAAAGTTGCAAAGAGGTAGGATTTTCAGAAAATGTGCATAAATGAAAGGAAATATTCCTATTTATAATTATCAACTCAGCAGGTTACAAGCTCGCATATTTTCCACTTCTTTTCTTATCGGATAGTAGGAGTTGAGCAGCGACATTGGAGCCTAGTTGTCCACCGTGTAGAGCCACATTTTGTCTATAATTGTATGACCCATTTTGTCAATTTACATAGAACATATTTTTGGGGTACATGCATTAGTTGTCAGGAAGTTAAGGTTGTAATTTCATGTATTCATGTCATGAGCTCATTGCATCTTGAGTATTTTGAGACTTTTGAAGTAAAATGGTTGTAATTGTTGACTTTCTTGCTTTGTTTTTGGAATGGTTTGATTTTGAGGGGCGGTGTACCCCTATTTAAAAATATATGTTCTGGTTGGAGAAGTTTGATTATTTTTCGGGTGGTTTTGGTCCAATTATAGAGGGAAACTCTGTCGAAATTTTTATAAAAGTGGGTCACGCTTAGAACTAGTTATAGTCGCTTTGGTGGTAGGTCCGGCACTTAGTTGGTATCTATCTCGGCGCACGACACGTGTCGGTCTATTAGGGTGATTTGGGACGGGTCGTGACCGGTTGGTATCAAGCGTAGTTCATAGAGTCAGTTTGCATTGTCTATTTCTAATTCTTTCTTAACATATCATGCATATTTTGTAGTTGGAGTTCATGACTCGCGATGGTAGGACCCGTAGGCTCCCAGACATACCGCCTCAACCACAAGCTGCTTCTAACAGAGAGGATATTGGAGAAGAGAGTAAGGGTGAGGAATCAGTCCATCAGTCTCTTGAGCAGCCACCTCAGGAAGAGGTAGCTCAGGCTGATATTATAGCAGATAAGATTGCTACGTAGATTTCGTCTCTACGTAATTCGATAAAGATCATAGTATCGAGCGAGCGACCAAATTAGGAGCTAAGGTATTCAACTGACTGGTGACCAATGTTGAATCTTGTTTAGGTAAGGGTTGAGAGAGTATTTGATGTTATGGGTTGTCCGGTGAGCGAAAAATACGTCTTGCTTACTACCTTGCTAGAAGGAGGTGCGTATGATTGGTGGAAATCTATACGCAGTAAGTATGTTGATCCTTACGTGATCACTTGGAGTGATTTTAGAGCCGATTTTAATGAGTATTACGCCCCGTTCCTCTAAGCGATAAACGAATGAATTTTTGAGGTTGGTGCAAACTTCTTCGATGGCGGAGTATCGTAAAAAGTTCCAATTGTATCAAAGTATGCATGACCCTTATGGCGATGAAGCCGATAAGTGTAGGAGGTTTGAGTATGGTTTGAGACAAGAAATTAGATCGGTGAGCGCATCGGGGTATGAAAACTTTGGAAAACTAGTGGAAGCGGCGCTAAGAGTTGAAAAAGAGTGTTTCGTAAACGACAAAGCGGTCCACAACAAGTGAGGTTGGGAGTTGGTGGTAGTAATCAAACGTGGTCGAGAGTCTCTGCGAATAGACCACCAAGGAGGATCGCAGAAGAAGTGGATTAGGTGTTTCCACCCCTGGTAGCTTTAAGTTTAAACCAAGTGGAAGTCGGGGATCTAGATTTAGCGAGATCGGTGCGACCAAGAGTGAAGTCGTACTCATACTCGGGCGTCGGTCCGAGAGATCTTTTACTTCGGGCGGGCAGGTGATAGCTCTAGTGTTGCCGAATTTCCCAGGTGCCGGTCGTGTGGGAAATTTCATTACGAGTGAGTGCCTTAAGGGCGTTGGTGTTTGTTATCATTGTGGTCGATGCGGGCACATGAGGGAGAGAGTGTCGATTCGCTTTACTGGTGGTACATCGCAGGGGAACACGGCTGGGGGTTGGTATTTCTACGGACTCGAACCGGGACATGTTGGCGAGTAAAGCGGGTACTACTAGTGCTATTCGTCAGGGTTGCGGTGCGTGGCAATAGACGAAATCGAGCGGGGCGTCCAGGACTCGGGGAAGAGTTTTCTGACTCAGCATGATGCCGATGAGTCACCAGACGTGGTTATGGGTACGTTATTTATTTTTGGCAGAAAAGCTCGTTCTCTTATTGATTCAGGTGCCACGCATTCATTTATATCATATGCATTTACTACTTATGCGGACCATATGTCGAACCGTCAGATAGTGAATTGGTGGTAGCGACTCCTGTAGGAGATTCACTTTTGGCTAATAGAGTATACAAAGATTGCTCGATTAGAGTGAATGATCGAGAGTTGAAAGCTAATTTGATTTCCCTTGATATTCATGATTTTGATATTATACTGGGCATGGATTTCTTAGCTGCAAATCATGCTTCGGTTGATTGTTTCCGCAAGGAAGTGGTGTTCAGAAGGCCAGGAGAGCCTGAAATTGTTCTTAGTGGTGAACGGAGAGTATTACCTTCCTGTATCATATCTGCACTTGATGCTGGGAGATTGCTTAGAAAAGGCTGCCAAGCTTATTTGGCCCATGTGATTGACACTCACATTACTAAATTGAAGCTTGAGGAGATACCGGTTGTAAGAGATTTCCTTGATGTTTTTTTTTTTTTCTGAAGATCTTCCAGGATTACCTCCAAATAGGGAAATTGAGTTTACCATTGATTTGGTCTCGGGGACTACCCCTATTTCGCAAACACCTTACCGAATGGCTCCCGCTGAACTAAAAGAATTGAAAGTCGATTGCGAAGATTTGGTTGATAAGGGTTTCATTAGACCCGGTACATCTCCTCGGGGAGCGCCGGTATTGTTTGTGAAAAAGAAGGATGGCGATGAGATTGTGTATTGATTAAGACGGTTGAATAAAGTGACTATTCGCAACAAGTACCACTTTGCCTCGTATAGATGATTTGTTTGATCAACCGGGGTGCAGGTATTTTCTAAGATTGATTTGCGTTCGGGATATCATCAACTCGGGATCAAGGATGTTGATGTCTGAGAAAGCGCTTTTAGGTCGCGATATGGCCATTATGAGTTTACGGTGATGCCATTTGGGTTGACTAATGCCCGGTCATTTATGGATTTGATGAGCAGAATTACTTCACCCGTATTTAGACAAATTTGTGATTGTTTTTATTGATGACATATTGGTTTATTCATGATAGTGATGAGCATGTTGAGCACTTGAGGATTATTTTGCAGATCTGCGAGATAAGCGATTGTATGCTAAGTTTAGCAAATGTGAATTTTGAGTACGGATAAAGTTGTGTTTAAGGGTCATGTTATCTCGTGAAGGCATCTATGTAGATCACTGTAAAAATTGAAATTTGTGATGAAATGGGAACGCCCTACTAATGTTACAGTCTCTGGAGTTTCCTTGGGCTAGCAGGTTATTATCGTCGGTTTGTAGATGATTTTTCTAAAATTGCTCTTCCTCTGACTAGTTTGACTCGTAAGAACTCCAAATTTGTATGGACTCATGAGTGTGACACGAGTTTCCAAGAGTTGAAGAAAAGATTAGTTTCTGCTCCTATACTTACTCTTCCATCTCCTGGTGAAGAGTTTGTGATTTATAGTGATGCTTCACGCCACGGTTTGGGTTGTGTTTTGATGGAAAATGGAAAGGTTATAGCTTATGCTTCAAGACAATTGAAGAAGCATGAGTTAAATTATCCAACACATGATTTGGAGTTAGCTGCGGTGGTGTTAGCATTGAAAATTTGGAGGCATTATTTGTACGGCGAGAAATGTCAAATATTTACTGATCACAAAAGTTTGAAGTATATTTTTGATCAGAAGGAATTGAACTTGAGACAAAGAAGATGGTTGGAGTTGATAAAAGACTATGATTGCAAGATTGATTACCATCCAGGGAAAGCTAATGTGGTTGCAGATGCTCTTAACAGAAAGACTAGTTCTTCCTCTCAATCTAATGCAGTATATGCAGCTTTGTTGTGTGAGTTCAGGAAGTTGCATGCTCAAGTGTCAGCTACTACTTTAGGGGCGATATTAGCTCATTTTCAGGTGAGGCCTACTCTGGTGGACAGGATTGGATTAGCTCAATCTCAAAGACCCGACAGAAAGATTGAAAGGCGAAGTTAGTACGGGGTTAAGAAACGAGACTATGCAATTAAAAATGATGGTTTGTTGGTTATGGAAAGCAGTTGTGTGTTCTGATATTGCAGAATTGAAGAAAGAGATCTTAGAAGAGCACATGATTACGCATGCTATGCACCAGGGTAGTACTAAAATGTATCATACATTGAAAGAGCATTACTAGTGGAATGGCATGAAGAGAGAGATAGCGGAATTTGTATCAAAATGTTTGGTCCGTCGCCAGTGAAACGGATCGTCGGAAAAACAATTTGGACCTTTATAGCCTTTGCCTATTCCAGAATGGAAGTGGGAACACATTACCATGGACTTCTTGTTTGGTCTTCCTCGTACTCAAAATGGTCATGATGGCGTTTGGGTGATTGTAGATCGTTTGACTAAGACCGCCGCATTTTCTGATCAAAATCACTTATTCTTTGAATAAGTTGGCAAAATTGTATGTGGATGAGATAGTAAGCTTATATGGTGCTCCAAGTGTCTATTGTGTATCAGATAGAGATCTCGATTTACATCCAAATTTTGGCCTAGTTTACAAGGAGCTATGGGTACTAAGCTACATTTCGATGACTTTTCATCCTCAGACAGATGGCCAGTCAGAGAGGACCATACAAACTCTTGAGGATATGTTGAGGGCTCGTGTTTTGGAGTTCAAAGGTAGCTGGGATACTCATTTGTCCTTGATGGAGTTTGCTTATAATAACGACCTATCACTCGAAAGTTATAAAAATGGCTCCTTTGAAGCTTTATATGGAAAAAGGTGCAGAACACCGATATGTTGGGAAGAATTTGGTGAAAGAAAGTTAGTAGGCCCTGAATTGGTTCAAATGACTTGAGAAAATGTGAGGTTGATTAGAGAAAATTTGAAAATAGCACAAGATGAAGCGAAAAGTTATGCGAGATAGGCGGAGGAAAGATCTTGAATTTGCACAGTTGGAGATAGAGTATTCTTGAAATTGTCACCATGGAAAGGAGTGTTGAGATTTGGCAAACGAGGAAAGTTGAGTCCACGATATATTGGACATTATCCGATTCGAGCGGATTGGCCGATTGCATATCGATTAGATTTGCCAGACGATTTATCCAGGATCCATGATGTTTTTCATGTTTCTATGCTTCGCAAATACATCAGAATGCTTCTCATGTGCTAGAGTCTCAACCAATTCAGTTGAAGGAGAATTTGACCTATATAGAGGAGCCAGTGAGGATTCTAGACAGAAAGGTGCAAATCCAGCGAAATCAAACAATTTCATTTGTCAAGGTGCTTTGGAGGAATCAGACGGCGGAAGAGGCTACTTGGGAAAATGAGGACCAGATACGTGCTCAATACCCTCATCTATTCATGGATTAGCCAGATGTCCATCGAATTTCGAGGACGAAATTCTTTTAAGGAGATAAGATTGTTACAAACCCATTTTTATTTAGTCAAAGTCAATGGTTGAATTGTCAAGGTCAAGGTCAATATGGACTTAAATGGAATAATTTATTTTTCTTGGGACTTATTTTATATTCAAGATAATAAAGGTTTAAGGTGGTTTAAATTAAAGATGAGGACTTACTTATTTTGTCATTGGAAGTTGGGGGACTTTCTTTGCAAAAGCCCATAAATTATCAATTTAACAATCCAATTCCTATTTCATCCTCTCCATTCACGCAGAGAGAGACCAGAGACCGAAAAAATAGGGAAGAAAAAGGGAAAAGAAGAAGGAAAAGGAAGGGAAAAAGAGGAATGAAGGAGAAGAAGGTAAGGTGGTTATCAAACTTGATTTCGATTTTTATTTTAGCTATTTTCTTAGAAGTAGAGATATATTATGTTAATTTCTAGGGTTTTAATTGGGTTCGAAAATTTCAATTTTTAGGGGACAAATCATGATTTTTAGTCCAAGTTTCCTTGGTGATTAGCTTCCATTTACATTTAAGCTAAGAAATCTTATTTTTGGGCAAACCCTAGATTTTCCATTGGATGTTTGAATAAGTATTGTTAGTGGGAATTGTAGTGGTGATGTAATACTTACAAGAAAGCATGATTTTATGGAATAATATGTATGTTTAATTGGTTGGATGTTAATTATTAGTTGTTACTTGATTGAAGGAGATATTTGTAGTTAATCTTAGAATGATGGTTATGTTGATTTATTGGGTATTAGTGAATGGACTAGAAAATGAAATTGGTCCCATTTGATTAAAAGAATAATTTGGGACATTTAGTCAAGTATCGAGAAATTTAGTTGTAGTATTATAACATTGCATTTTAGAGGTTTCCTAACTTGATAGTGTTTGAATTAGTTATCTTGTATGGTTTTTCAAGTGGTGACACAGAAATTGGAAAAGCCTACCGATCTTCTTAGACTAGCTTATTTTGAGTGAATGGAAAAACTTATTTTTCAGAAATAAATAGTTATTGAATTTATATCGTATTAGAAAGTTAATTATTTTATATAACTGGTTTCAAAGCATGATTTCTCAGAATCAAATGGATTTTATATTCAATTCTTTTAAAGTTAAATTAAGTTCATTTAATCATTTCTCTAGCATGTTGTATCCATATGTTATATTTCAGTATATTTAAAGTTATTTTAAAACCACTAGAAAGTACTCAGGTGATTTTACCCAAGTTCAGGTTGATGTGAATGTGTTTCACAGTGTATGACATCATATGGTTATTTTACCCGACACCGCACCGATGTGAATGTGTTTCGAGTGTATGGTCAATTATGGTGATTTTACCCGCTCTGCACTATTGTGAATGTGTTTCCATAGTGTATGACCAGATTATAGCTCTGCGCGCGTATGACCAGAATTACAGAATTTTAGAATTTCAGAATTTCAAAATCGAATAGCTTTGCCATGTATATCGGTACTTATCGATACATGAATATGGTTATTCAGGGTACCTTTTGGTGTGATATTTCAGTATTTCTACAGTTTATTGGATTTCGATTATAGAATTCGATTAGTCGGTTTTATTAAATAGCTTTCGGCATGGCATTGATCGTAATAAAAGATTTCAGAGAGTTTCATTTATACTAGATTGCTTACATTCGTTATACTTTATAGTAAATTATTTAGAATGAAGAATAAAGGATTTTATGATTCAGTCATGTTTTAAGTTTTTCTTTATTTAAAAGTATTATTTGATTTCATATTTTCTTAAAGTTGCAAAGAGGTAGGATTTTCAGAAAATGTGCATAAATGAAAGGAAATATTCTTATTTATAATTATCCACTCACTGAGTTACAAGCTCACATATTTTTTCCACTTCTTTTCTTATCAGATAGTAGCTGAGTTGAGCAGCATTGGAGCTTAGTTGTCCACCGTGTAGGGCCACATTTTGTCTATAATTGTATGACACATTTTGTCAATTTACATAGAACATATTTTTGGGGTACATGCATTAGTTGTCAGGAAGTTAAGGTTGTAATTTCATGTATCCATGTCATGGGCTCATTGCATCTTGAGTATTTTGAGACTTTTGAAGTAAAATGGTTGTAATTGTTGACTTTCTTGCTTTGTTTTTGGAATGGTTTGATTTTTGAGGGACTGGTGTACCCTATTTAAAAATATATATTCTGGTTGGAGAAGTTTGATTATTTTTCAGGTGGTTTTGGTCCAAATTACAGGGGAAACTCTGTCAAAATTTTTATAAAAGTGGGTCACAGTTAGAACTAGTTATAATCGCTTTGGTGGTAGGTCCGGCACTTAGTTGGTATCTATCATCGGCGCACGACACGTGTCAGGTCTATTAGGGTGACTTGGGACGGGTCGTGACACGAGTGGGTGTGAATTTTGTGCTAGAATATTTTTTTTATCTATTGGATCAATCGGACGATTTCTTATATTCATTTGCATATAAAGGAGGTAAGAAATTTCTTCTATGCCAAACCCGAGTTGAAATCTGTTATCCAATTTGCTATTCAACCGATTAATTATTAACACGTCATTTTTAAACTAACATGTCATCCCAAATTTATCTTCATTAACTTCACTATTAACCCACCAACTTGATGACACATTATTTAAACGTGTCGATAATTAATTTGTTCGACAGTAAATTAAACAACAAAAATTATAAATAATCAGAAATGATCTAATGAGCACCGGTGCTCATCTTATTCTAAGCACCGATGAGTTGGCACATTAATTCATTGGTGGATAAAGATTTTGTGAGTTCCAATCCACCAATGAATTAATGTGCCAACTCATTGGTGTTTAGGATAAGATGAGCACCGGTGCTCATTAGATCATTTCTGTATAAATAATATGTTGAGAATTAACTTGATGACTAATAAATTGAACAACAAAAATTAAATAGCAGGTCTCAACTTGGCAAACATGCCCCATCCCCCAACATTCTCGACTTCATCTTCTTGACGTTGATTGAATATTGCAAACCTCACAACGAAATGACAATTTTACCCTACTGAAATTCATAGTATCCCAAACATCTCCTCATTCCCATTTTAATATAAAAGGCTCCACTTTTGCAAAACCCTACTTCTTCTTCTCTCCTTCGCCTCAGATTCCACCGGCAGATCAGACAGCTCGAAGAAAAGGTAAACCTGCAATTTATACGATTGATACGTACTTGTATATATACGTATTATTAACCTATCTACCTATATATACGTATTATTAACCTATCTTTGTGCGCATGTGTTTATATAGTATGTACATATTTCATGTGGGTATTGTTGAAAAGACTTAAAAACCCAGTTTATGTTTTCTTATAAGAATCATTGTTGACATACCGATATTTGTAAATATTTAGGGGCAGTTGTTTTGTTAGTAAGAGAATTTGTTGGAATTTTTTGTGAAAGTTTGATAGAAAATTGTTTTATTGCATTGTGTATGTAATTGGTATATAGGTAATGGCTCCAAAGCAGCCAAATACTGGCTTATTTGTTGGCCTGAACAAAGGCCATGTCGTCACCCCGAAAGAATTAGCTCCTCGCCCCTCTGCTAGGAAAGGGGTAAGTTTCGTCTATGCTTTTTTTGGCTAGCTCAAGTTGATGAAAATATGAGAATATTTGGCTGAGCTTGAAAGGTTAATTGACAAGTAAAGCAAGTAAATTTTAAAACAAATATTTTTTTTATTTGTGAAGATTAGAAATATGAAAGTTATTCAAACACGTTTGGACATTTTATTTAAGTTTATGGAAACATGCTCCTGATTCAAATAATTCAAATTCGCATTACAGATAATTTTTCATAGTGTGTTAGATACTAGAACAAGAATGATAAATTGGCATAGTATTTGAGAAATTAAATTATGGGTTCTTAACTGTGTTGAGTATATGGTTGTGTTAGCATACAAACAGTTGTTAACAACCATATCTTTAGAAGATTTCTTGTTTTAAGGTTTCCCGAAGTGAAATTTATGGCTTCTAGTCTTATATTAGCAGATAAAAGTGGAGACTAAAAGTATAACTTGATGAGCAGTTAAATTGTTTGTGAATTTTTTATCCTATTTCTTCTTTTTTATTGACTCAGAAAACGAGCAAGAGAGTGCACTTCGCTAGGAGCCTTATCAGGGAAGTTGCTGGTTTTGCACCATATGAGAAGAGAATTACTGAGCTGCTTAAAGTTGGCAAGGATAAGCGAGCTTTGAAGGTAGCTAAGAGAAAGTTGGGCACTCACAAGAGGGCCAAGAAGAAGAGAGAGGAGATGTCTAGTGTTCTCCGCAAAATGAGGTTATCTTCTCAAATTACATGACATTATTACTGACAAGATTACAAATTCATCAAATGCTTTTACTATATTTTCACCTTTCAGTTGAGAAATTTTAATGAGCTGTTTAACTTGAAGTGAATTGAGGTTTTCAATTTATTTCTGCAATGTGGTTTTTAAAATGACTAATTGTTTCTAACTGCTTTGCTGAATTTATGTAGGGCTGCTGGAGGAGGTGAAAAGAAGAAGTGAAATCTTGTTTTCAGAGTGAAAATCATAGGTTTGGCCTTTGTATTAGTTAGTACTGTTTCATTTTGCTTTCAATCTATATTGTTTTTTTAAAGACAAAACTATGGTCAGAAATTGGTTAAGAAGACAAAATCCCGTGTTTCCCTGCTGCTTTTGTCCTAAGCTTGTGGATTCTGAATGTGAGAAGTAAAGGCTGTGATTTGAGATTCCCAGATAAAGTCATGAGAATTCCTCTAAGTTGAATGTCATATCTTTTGCTTTTCTCAAGGATTATTCCAATAAATGGGATGGAAAGTTGATATAGGTGGATCCAAGATGTTTGCCTATGTTTAATGTTAGTAACCCCACCCAAGAATAGTTATTCAGGTTGCAGTTTGCAGAAAATTTGTGTAGTAATGTTAGTAGCCCCACCCAAGAATTGTATTTCTGAAAATTTGTTGACAAAATGTCAAAAATGAATTGGCTTTACTTGTCAAGATGAGAAATGGTGGTTGGATTTTAGTGTTTCATTTCGAGTGAACTCAAATTTTGAGTTCGCAGTTCAAATTTCGAGTTTGTAGGGGAAACATTGAGTTTGCAGCGTACATTTCGAGTTTGCTTTTCAAACATTGAGTTTTGCTGTATAAACTTTTGAGTTTCTTGTGAACATCTCGAGTTTGCTTTGCAAATATTGAGTTTTCTTTGCAAACGTGGAATTTGTTCCAGAGATCATGAATTTGCTCATGAAGTAACTAGTTTGGATGTCAATCTCAAGTTTGTTGCTCAAAGTGTGTGATGTCCTGGGGTCGAATTGAGGTTCCTGAAAGTTGTAGTGCTTCGAACTTTTGAAATGAGTTGTATGATAATTGAATTTGCAAAATGTACACGTTCATTTGTAGAAATGCTATTTGTTTGTTAATTTTGAGTTGCACTGTAGAATTACGAAATCAATTTTGCTACACGTATACTCCCTTTTATCTCCCGATTTTTTGAATTTATACTTGACACAATCTCACACTACTTTTCATCTCTCAAACATTTAATAAAACTACTATAAAACTATCGTATCAATCAAGTGATAAAAGAGATGTACAAATGAATAATGCTATTTAGTACCTGTGGTGTTAGCGCATCAATTTAGGTGGTTACTTTTTATAGATTTAATTAAATGAGTCATTAAATGAATGTATTGTTTGATACCATGTAATTGTTACATAAACTGGTGTTTAACACCAGTGATGATAAGTAACATTATTTTGTACAAATTGTTTGATCCGAATCAATTTTGCTACACGTACATCTTCTTTTAAACAATGGCAAAATTAATTTACACTTGACACAATCTAAAACTACCTTTTATATTTCACATTTAATTCAATCATTAAAAAAAGTCACATCATTCATCTCTTAACCAAGTGGTAGAGCAAGATGTACAAATAGATTTATATTTACGAAATATGTATCAATTAAGCTAAGTATGTTGTATGACTAGGTGGCTTGAAATTTGTTCGTGTGATGCTGGTGAATTTTTTGCAGTGTTCTAAAAAGTATAAATTATGGTTAAACATGGAGGTGAAGTTTCAAACTTTACGAGTTTAAACGAGTCTATGAGAGGTTTAAGCATAAAAAAGTTTTTTCTTATTTGTAGTATTATTTTAAATTTCTAATCATTTTAAATCATTTAATAATAAAAATAAGGACCATGCTACAAGTACATAATCATTTACATAATACATTACATAATTGACATGTGGCGCACATCCATCGGTAGTCTACAATTTTTGACTTTTTCACACTTCACATCCACGGCCGGATTTCTTCCACGTGAGCCTATGTAATCCATTATGTACAATAATTATGTATATATAGATTTATCCTAAAAATAATGCATATTAAGCATCTAAAATTATGAAATACTGTATTTACTTAGTAATTCTTACAGTTGGTTAATTATACAATTTTCAAGTTTTTGAAATGCAAAATTTAGAATATTTTTTTTTAGTTTCAATTTTCAACTAGACAAATTCTATTTAATAGATTTATAGGATCTTTATACATATTTTTAGAATTTGCGACAAAGTAACGGGTTTCAAGATCATAATTACATAATGTAGGTAGAACCATAATTTAAGAGTGTGTTTGGTAAGGATTTTTGAGGGAATAATTGATTTTTGAATAGTGATATGATGGGAAATGTGTGGTTGAAAAAGAAGAAAAAAGTATTGATGTGATGGAAAATATTATTTTATTGAAGAATGTGTGGTTGAAAATGAGAATTGATTTACTGTAGAAAATGAGAAGTTTTACCAAACAGGCTCTAAATCTTATTGAACTATTTAGATAAAATTATTTTTAACTTTTGTACTAATAAAATCTTTTAAAAATTTGAAATTAAAGACAAAAGAAAAGTATTTTAAAAATAAAAAAATTTAATAAGCTAAAGTGAAATAAAAGACTGTAGGGGGGGGGGGGGGACGAAAAAGAGGATGAAAAAAATTTAACCATTTAGGAATTGAAAAAAAAAAAAAAAAAAGCGTCTAAACGCTAAGTGGGGCATTTCGCCTGAGTTTCAAGCCTGGCGAGTTTTTTATAACACTGATTTTTAGTTTCATATGTTGGAGGAGGAACAATTACTCAAATAAGCTCTTTCAACAGTTTGCACCACATTTTGCAGAATTATGATAACAACGAGCCCCTATTCGGTACAATTTTTTTCCCCTCAATCTAATTTTCAAATACATTCTCTTAGTAAAATAATTTTGAATGTATACTCTTAATTTTTTCTTATTTTTTAATCACATATTCTGCAAAAAATTTACTCTTCATAAAATCCATTCTTAAATTTTTTACATCAAACAGCTCCTTAGTGAAATTCTAAAGAAGTTGCTTTGTTTATCTTGTCGACTTGAAGGGAAAAAATTACAGTTTTCGGGGATATTGTTCCATGAACTGATTTTGCTTAAAGTAGATTGTAATGAGAAGGAATCATATTCATCGAAGGCGTGCTCAAAATCTACGAGAGGTTAGTGGGAATTCATTTAGAAACACTTTGCTTGGTTGACAATTTAAAACTTTACGATAGATATCCTCGGGGGACAGATTGCTACGAGGTCTTAATCAACAGCATTAATCACATGGGCTGGGACAAGGTACAATTGCTATACAATAAGAATGTCAACAAACATCTTTACGTTCAAGAGATATTTTGCTCTCTATTTTAAATAGTCAATTCTTAATATTTTAAGTTAGAGAGTTGGTGAAATTTGGAGAGGCAAACCCACTCTCGATTGAGAAAAATAATATAATAGTTTTGAGGAATGTTAGTGAAAATAAGATAGAGAAAAATAATGAATATATTTTGGAAGTAGTAAAATTAAGTGTTAAATATAAAGAGTTTGTTGGTGTATTTAAAAATTTTTACTTTCTAAATTTATGCCTATGTTTGACACCCATTTTTTTCTCATTCTCTTTCTCATTTTTTTTCTCTTTCTTCATTTCAACCACACATTCTATCAATAAAATAATATTACACATAAACCCAAAAATTCTCCTTACTTTTTAACCACAAATTCTTCCATCAATCACTATTCCAAATCAAATTTCTTCCCTAAAATGGGTGTCAAACAAGGCCAGTACCGTCTAAATTGTAGAATATTTTATTTAAAAATAGAGAATATAATTTGACAAAAAAAGTATAATTGTAGGCAACCACCACACTTTCAATGATGCGGTTAGTATTATCTCAGTTGTAAATGGTGAAGTACTTAATGCTTTAAAAAAGTACTAATTTAGTCGAGACTAATAACAAAATACCACAATACCGTGTGGCGAATTTCGTGTATTAAAATATAGAAATCGTTATAAATTATATTTTTGAAAAATTTAAGTTAATGTTAATCTTCTTGTAACTGTAAAACTGTAAGATCTTCTGATTAATAATATAAATGTTTGAAGACGAAGTGCCACATGGTTTGAATCCTGGATCTCAAGATTTGTTGAAAAATTAGCTTGTTCGGCACTTGAATTTCAGGGCTTGTATTTGCATTTTGAGACTTTGATTTGAATTTGATTTTATTTGAAAATTTTGATATTCTTGGACTTGACTTGGATTTGCTTGATTTGAAAAAGATTTTGATCTTCTTGGAGTTCATCGGACTTAAAGTTGAGAGGATTTCTTTACTTCCTCCGACTTTGAGATTTCTTCAACATTTCGTAATTTTTTTCTGCACTTTCCCTTATAAAATTTTATGGACTTTTGTTCTTATTTATAGGTGAAATTCGTAATCAATTTGGAAACCATCAAATTATCCTTAATTAAAAAGAATAATTGAATAATTGTGGTTTCGAAAAAAAAAAATAGGGTGGGCCTTTCAATTTTTTTGGGCCTTGGTAGAGTGTAATTTAATAAATTTAATTGGACTAATTATTTAAATCGACACAATACATTATTTTATTTAATTTTTTTTTATATCTACAAACGCCCCTCAAGATTTATTTGTTTATTATGAAATAAATAAATTAATAAATCTTGATTTTCGATTTTTTTAAAATTCAATTTAGAATTTGATTTGAACTCAAACTTCCCATTAATAAATTGATACACATGAAAATTTTGATAATAAATTATGAATTTGATTTAGAATAAAATTTTTATCCTTGAAATTTGAGAACAAAGATTTTTTTTTAAACGTAAATGTTATTCGATTATTATTATTATTATTATTGGGTTAATTTCACAAATGATCGCTGAAGTTACCTGAAAATTTCAAAACGATAACTGAAGTTTGAAATTTCTTTCAAAATGATCACCGAATTTTTAGATTTTTTGGCCAAGTTTGAGGTAATTATTCGGCAACTTCCGACCACCAAAACCGTCGATTTCGGATACCGTTGGAAAACCCACGATATCCTCTTCAATTACCACCAAAAATCTCCCCAAAACTCCAAGTGATTCGGCCGGAATAAAGCCACGAAGTCGGTAACCGAAAATTGTGAAAATCTGCCCAGATTTTCAGATTTTTTGGGCAAGTTTGAGGCAATTTTTCTGCAACTTTCGACCAACAAAACTTTCGATTTCGGATACCGTTGGAAAGCCCACAATGTCCTCTTTAATTACCACCAAAGGGATTCGGCCGGAATAAACCCACGAATTCAGCTACCAAAAAAGTCCAAAAATCTACCCAATTTGGATAGCTGATTTCGTGGGTTTATTTAGGCCGAATCACTTGGAGTTTTGGGGAGATTTTTGGTGGTAATTGAAGAGGACAGTGTGAGCTTTTCAATGGTATCCTAAATCGGCGGTTTTGGTGGTCGGAAGTTGCCGAAATATTACCTCAAACTTACCCAAAAAATCTGAGCAGATTTTCACAATTTTCGGTTGCCAACTTCGTGGTTTTATTCCGTCCGAATCACTTGGAATTTTGGGGAGATTTTTGGTGGTATTTGAAGAGGACATCGTGGGCTTTCCAACGGTATCCAAAATCGACGGTTTTGGTGGTCGGAAGTTGCCGAAAAATTGCCTCAAACTTGGCCAAAAAATCTGAAAATTCAGTGACCGTTTTGAAAGAAATTTCAAACTTTAGTGACCGTTTCTGAAACTTTGAAACTTCAGTGACTATTTTGAAATTTTCAGGTAACTTCAGTGACAATTTGTAAAATTAACCCTATTATTATTATTATTATTATTATTATTATTATTATTATTATTATTATTATTATTACACAATCCATAACTAATTTGATTTTAAACAGGCCTCCTATTTTTGATAGTGAGTTGGACTTTAGTGAAACACGATATCCACATATTTATATGAACAAATTATGAGATTTAGAAGCAAGTAGGTTGACTTAGAATATGATTTTTCTTTTATTTAATGTTTCCGCTTTTTTCTAGACATAACTTTTCGCTTTTTCTTTTTCTATTCTTTCTTCTTCTTATTATTATTATTATTATTATTATTATTATTATTATTATTATTATACTTTCTTTCTTTTTTTGTTGATTTTTTTATTAATTTTTTTAAGTATGGTATCGAAACTGACATTCTTCATATTTTTTTTTCAAGAATTCAATTTTTGAAGTCAAGAATTTTGAGGTTCGAGATTTTCTTCTTGTAGAGGTTAAATTTTTGTGTTACAATTAATTTAGTAGTTTAGAAAATATTTGTTTATGAACAGACTCAAAATTTCAAACCTTTGCATGCACATTGAGGACTAAGGAATATCACATTTCACCATCCAAGGTACTTTGTGTTTGAGGACTAGAGACAGTCTCCTTTGACTATTCAATGCACTTTATGTTGCCTTTGACCGTTCAAGACACTTTGTGTTGATGACCAATGATTGACTCATTTGACCATCCATTACACTTTCTGTTGAGGATCAGGACTGACTCATTTGACCTCCAAGGAACTTTATGTTGGGGATTAAGGATTGCCTCCTTCAATCGTCCAATGCACTTTGTGTTGAGGATCAATGACCTTCTTTTTCGACAATCCAAGGCACTTTGTGTTGAGAACCAATGATCAGTTCATTTGACCGTCCAAGACACTTTGTGTTGAGAACTGGATGGGCTTTTTCTAACGTTGAAAGCACTTTGGGCTGTGGACCCATGTTCGGCTCCTTCGACCGTCCAAAGTACTTTGTGTGGAGGCCATTTTCATAGTTTGGAAATTCGTAATTTTAGACAATGAACGAATTTAAAAGATTTATTGTTCATTATTTTTTAAATATATTTTGTTTACTAATTTTTTGTTATTATTATTATTTTTTTTTGTAGGAATGACTGGGACATGCTTTAATAATATAGTGTATTATGATATTTACGAATCGTTGAGCTTAAAAATCAAAGCAAGTGTTACCTTCGTTTAAAAAATACTGATGTAAAGTACCATACCCAGCCTAACATATGGGGTGAACTTAAACTTTGCATCCATAAGCTAATAACATATCCTTCTTTTAACATCTTGGAGCCTTTGTTGGAGTTGCATATGCCAATCATTAGTGAATGTCACGAGAATTTAGACGCTGCCAAGTCCAACTATTCCATTAGTCATCTTTCCTTTTTGTGTCTTCCGTCTCATCATTCCCAAAGCATGGAGAAAATCCCAAGGGCCGTAATTTGTGAGAGGATTGACAATAAAGAAACACGATGAGGAAGTGTACTTGTCAATTGTGGAAAGATTTCTTTTATTCCAAAATTTTGGGAGTGGTCTTCATGAGTCTAAAAGCTCATTCTCAAAAGGAATCTTCAGAGTTAGCTTCTGCAGTCAACCTTGCTACAAAAGATTTTCAACGTCTAAACTCTACTTACAGAACTCTTTATGGGGTTTAATGTCTAGATGCCAAGACCTTTGTGACTGCAGGTGGTGAAATTGACATTTCTCTTTAGGACATTCGGGAGATAAGTGAACTTTCAATCATGGGTCATTATTATGGAAAATAGTCCCAAGCCTTTTAGAGGTGACATATTATCTTCCTAAGTCGTGCTTGTATCTATTTAATGTTTACGCATTGATTGCCCATACGACCGAATCTGATTGCATTAGTCATGAAGATTTGATTGATTTTTGGTTTCATGAGAATGTTTATGCCCAGAATCCTTAACAAAACAAAAATTATAAAAATGCTATGAATCTAAATTCAAGAGGTGTCATCAAAGGGAATCAAAGGAAATATAGAGGCACATGGTTGTAGAAAGGACGAGATATATTTCTCATTGGGATCGATGTCATTGGAACGATTTGTTAATATCTTTGTCTATGGAGGAAGAATAGGAGTTAAAAATAGCAGCTTATCTCTACCTATGGCTTTGTTGTTTCGTTCTTCCATCTGGGGACGAATGTATATGAGTTAGAACTTTTAAAGCATCTTTCAAGATGGCGGGCGGATACCCTTATAGCCTAGTTCTTCCCATATTAGCAAACATTTATAGAGGACTTACACGAACGTCAAACTAATAGTCTGTAGGTACCTTAGCTCGATTTCACATTCATTTCCTGGACATTTTCTTTTTCTTTATGCTTGGGCTACACTTATTTTTTTCAAGGTATTTATGCTCATGTAGATAGGAGTTATTCTCATCCTATAATCTGAAGATATGTTAGCACTTTGAATGCTTTCTAATCTTGGGAGAAAAAAATCGTTGATTATCTGGATTTTATCCGTGGAATGATGGATGTTAATGACTTTTGTTGGAATCCATGTCCCTTATCATCTCATCCTAATGTACTAGTGGATGACCAACAAAGATCTACAGATATTTCAAAATTTATGATGAGTATTCGATTTGGATTTGCATCCTATCGTCGAGAAAACTCCCATTTCATTCTTGAGGATATAATCCTCATAGATTTGCAAGACAACATGGCTTTAGGCAAAAACTTTCCAATGCACCAAAAAAGTTGGATCTTGCTTCCAATGTAGGAGACATGTATTATGTTTAGTTGCCTTTAACGGATGATAAGTGGATCTATATTTCATATTCTAGAGCATATGAAAAATACACTTCAAAATGTTGATGCAGAGTATCAAGGTTGGTGGAATAACCAAGCATTACCAATCCTGACCAAGGTTCAAGTGCAAGTTTTATCTTCAAGTGAAAGTCTTGACTTTGTTCTTGATTTAACTTCGAGGCAAACGAACATGTTCAAACCCTTCAAATATCATTTTTGAAGAGACTTCTGGAAAAAAAAAAAAGAACTAAACCTTCGAAATGAAAGATGTCTTAAGAAAATTATAATTATAATTCCCCAAACAAAGTTTGTTTCCACATCTAAGCCAATTGATAAGATACATGTTTTGATTCCAGACCACAGTAGTCATAGAGATCAAGCATCCCACGTCCATGGAAAAAAATTCCAACTCTGGAATATTAAAGTTTTAGAGATCAAGTACGAATTGTTTTAACATACTACCTGTTTTTTATTTCATGTAACAAACTTCAATTTGAGGCTCCTTTTTCTCAAATACATAAAATAAAACGATCGGTAAAACCAAGGCCACTTTATGCTATTCCAAGTCGTTCAAAAAATGACATCGAAGCTTATAACATTAATATTAGTCTCCTGAATACACCATCAGATGATGAATTTTTAGACATAATGCCTAAAATACGAAATGCAAGTATGTTTTTTGTTTTCCTTTGTCTATCTTTTTCTTTTTTTAAATCATCATTTATTTTATTTGTAAGTTTTCCAAGCGTTCGTGAGGACTAAATTTCTCCATGAAGCCACACTTTTTGCAAAATCGGACTGGCGAGAATGATGGAAAATCGATGCACTTCAAGGAATAGATGGTACTTATGATTTTCATGACCATCCTTGCAATACCCGAGCACTATTAATGAAGGTATTTCGATGCGTAACGTAGATGATTTCAATAATGAAAATGAAGTTAATTTTGAGATTGTGAGAGGTAACATTTCAGAGATCAATAAAGAGGTCCCAATTGTTCCATCTTCATTCGCTTTAGTTGACATTCCTCCTTCAAACAGTCATGGAGCTACGCCAATTTGTTCTTTCTTATCTGGTCTCCCTCATGGGATAACTCAAGAGTCTCCTTACTTGAATGTTGCTATGCAAGAAGCTATGATTAATTATTTTTAGAAGTGTTTTAGGGACGTTTTGAAATGTGGATTCTCCAACATCCGATCTTGGTGGGATGAGAATAATTTAATTCTTCAAAATGTAATTACCAGCTCATTTCACACAAATCCAACACCTTTGATGAAACGTATGGATGTGTTTCTGAAAGAAGTTGACTTTAATTTATTTGAAAGAAAGCAACACTTGGAGTGTCCAACCCCTGAAGAAAATGCTAAATAGTTGAAACTTTTGAATATTCAGTTGGAAATGGAGGACTCCTCATGTTCTACATTGGAAGCTAACATTAGTAAGCTAACTTCCGAATTAGACAAACTCTGTGATGAGTGTTCACGAAAATATATCTCGAATAAAACTAACGCAAGTGTACGGTTCGTAACAAGTAATAAAGTGGAATCTAGAGTTCCGAATATCGTCCCAAAGGATTGATTTAGTTCAATTTCACTATCTTGACCTTAATCGAAACAAGAAAATATCACGTTTATGTTATGGTGGAAATTTTGATTAAACTAATTTACGAATGTGATTATGAATAAACTAAATGAACTAAGATGCAAAACAATACTTGAAAATGAATTGTTAAATTTAATGAATGAAAGGTATACTAGGATCACGAATTCCCATGCACTGATCTCTTTTAATCAAAATTCTACAAATTGACAACACGGTTGAAGTTTTGAAGAATCAATGTTACTATTCTATCCAACAATCTCTCTCGAGTAATATTGAAGCTACTCTCACATACGATCCGACTATATTCCTATGACAAATGCAAATATATAAGAATACATGAATTTCTGTGAACACTTAGATATTCACGTAAGGTATAGCGGAATATATCTATCCTATATCGGACCCTACGATGATTTATATCTTGTCAAGCCTATTTTCATTCTCTCGAAAACATGAAATATGCCACCAGATTTACACAATCATTTGCGCACATAATTGTGGAGAAAAATAATTTTATATAAATCATTCAAATTCAAACAACGTGTTTTAATATCAAAATTATAAAATCAGGAATTAAAAGATCACGTCACATGGTTCATCGTTCTCCTAGTACAAAAATATTTAGTCTAACATGGAGAGAATAACAAAACACACAAATAATTAAGGAAATGGCATCACCGAATTAATATTCTGCTTGAAATCCCGTCAATCTTTTGTTTTTCTTCAAAATCTCCTTCAATGTGTGTTCTAGGATTTTTTTCTCTGTTAGAATGCCTCCCCCTCCATTGTTGAAGGATCTCAGTTTATATATTCATCCCTAAATTCATTTCCTTAAGTGTTTGAACGAAATAAGGAAACCGGAATTTCGCCTAAAAAAAACAACAATGCGACCTCATGGTTATGAGCCATGCGACCACATGGTTCAACCAAAATTGGCTCCTGCCTTCCCTGTTGGCATGTGTGCGACCGCATGGAAGTTCTACCATGCAGTAATAAGCTTTCGTGTGTGTCGTTTTAGTCATCGATCTTATTTTCTCTCATTTTAACCTTTTTTTATTCTCCTTCTTCTAACATCCCCTGTAGTAATCAAATTAGGACTTAGCTTGTATATATTCTCAAGTCGTGCTTCAGGTCATCTTTTGACTATTTGCACTTTGATCCCTGAACTTTCGTTTTCTTCCTTTTGGTCCTTTTCATACCTTTTCTCATTGAGTTGAATGTATCCATCAATATAGTACTACAAAACGAAATAGATCAGAATTAAGCCATATTCAAACAATTTTGTCAACAATAATTCATGTTTTGTGGCAAAATAAGTGTTGAAAAACGCACTTATCAATGAGCTCCAAATCCATCAAGAACAAAAGGATATGCTTGGAACTGCGAAAGCTACATAAAAATCACAAACTAGAGATGTCACTAGCATAGCATCCATTGACTAGAAAATGAGGACTCTTGAAAATACTTTCGTGCAAGTGATCAATGACAAGTGATTTTGATAGAGTTGAGACTTTCCAATTCTCTTCAGGACCGTATTGTGTGAACTTTGATTTGCTATCTTTTTTTTAAAAAAAAAACTTTTCTTTTTCGTGTTTATTGTGTATTTTTTACTACAAAAAATGATAAATAAATTGAATGAATTTATTGGTTGTGACTGAACTTGAATTTATAATTTATTCTAACTATCTATGTACCAAAAAATGACCAAGTCGAATGTAATTCGTTCAAGAACAATTTTTTTTTTTTTTTTGTTTATTTGGGGCATTCACAATTTATCCTTTTGTGGTCCAGGAGTACTACATTTTATTTCAATGAAAAATTTACAAAATAAAAAACTTCAAACATGAAAACACTTTAGCAGTTCGATTTGCAGTCCATCTTTATCGACGATCTTGTATGTTCGACTAGTGAATGCATGAGTAATAATAATGGACCATCCTATTTAGGTTGGAACTTTTTCCCTACTTTTCTTCTGATTATGATTAGCCAGCGCACGGAAAGTACTAGATCTCCAACTTGAAATGATATTGGTCTCACCTTTTGTTAAAGGACTTCCCTATCCAAGCATTATGGCATTCCAAGTGTATTTGTTCCTCTAATATCTTCTCATCTAAAGCTTCTAGCTCGTCCAATCGAAGACGAGCATTTTCGAACGAGCATTTCCTTCTATTGTCAAACCTTCTTGGATGTCAATTCGAAGTTACGGGATTTGACACTCCAAAGGAAGTACAGCTTCCACTTCGTACACTAATGCATAAGGGGTGGTTTATGTGGGAGTTAGATAAGTAGTTCAATAAGCACATAAGACTTCACTGATTCTTTCATTCCAATTTCTTTTTTATTTGAAACAACCTTTTTTAGCACACTACATAGAGTTTTATTGAATGTCTCTGTTACCTTGTTAGCTCCTACATTGTACTTGAACGAGTTGTATTGTTTGAATCCGAACTTAGTACATAAATTATTTATCTAGCTATTACAGAAGGGTTTTCCATTATCAATGATGATGTGTCTTGAGACCCCATATCAATAAATGATGTGGATATGAATGAAATTCGTAACATTTTCTTTATTTATTTCCTTTAATGGTACGAATTCAGCCCACTTAGAAAAATAGTCGGTCCCAGCAAGGATGTGTGAATGCCTAGCTGCATAATTTGGAGTTATAGATCCAATTAGATCAAGACCCCATACATCAAACGGCCAAGAAGATACTTTAGGATGTAATGGTTTCGGAGGTTGGTAGATGAAATTTGCGTGGACTTGGCAAGCTTCGTATAATCCATAGAGTCTTATACCATAATCGGCCAGTAGTATCCGATCCTCTTTATTTGAAAATGGAGTTTGGGTCCAGATTGATGAGAACCACATATTCTATAGTGAGCTTCTTCCACGACATATGTTGCTTCATCGTTTTTTAAGAATCAAAGGAAAACTCTATCGAATGATCGTCAATAAAGTATTCCCTTATAAAAGATAAAAAGAGATCCACGCCTCTTCATTTCATTTTTTAGTCATGGATTATCAGGTAACTTCTGATGTTGAAGAAAATCAATTGTTGGTTGTCTCCAATCTTCTCTTTCATCATCATCGATTACTTCGATACTATTGTTCTCTTCTAGATAACTAGGCAATAATGACAGAAGCACCCATCTCTGAGCAATTGATATGGCGGGGGAAAAGTCTTCATCTGACCTAGCTAAAATAGGATCTAAATTAGCTAAAGCATCAGCTTCTTGTTTTCACTTCTAGGCACGAATTTGAATTTCACTCATGATATGGCTTCAAGTCTAAATTATGGACTTCATATTCAGCTAAAAGTTGATTGATTATTGATTTAGAATCTTCAAAAACTTCGAACTGATGAATGTCCATATCTAATGTTGTCTCCAAGCCAAGGATATGGGCTTGATATTCCGCCACATTATTTGAACATTTCTCTGTTAAAGAAAATGTGTAAAGCATAATGAGATCATGAGGAGTAACAAAGACTACTCCTGCCCCGATACCATAACTTCTAGTTGCCTCGTCGAAGTATAACCTCCATGATGGTACAACTTCAGTAAATAGAGCTTCTTCATCTAGAAGGTCTTCCTGAAGTTTCCATTCCGTCAAATTGGATGGTCAACGAGGAAATCTGCTGGAGCTCGTCCTTTAATGGCCTTCTGTGGAATGAATTTGATATCGAACTCATACAACAGAAGTGCCCATTTTCCAATCCTTCCAGAAAGAATCAATCTAGACATTATATACTTCAATGGATCAATATTTGAAACAAGATTGATTGTGTATGATAGCATATAATGTCTTAACTTTTTAGCCACGAAGATCAAGACATAACATATTTTTTCATTAGGTGAATACTTCATTTCAGCACCTACTGCATTCGGCTCAAGAAATACATGGCATTCTATTTTCCTTCATCATTGACTTGTACAAGAAGTGCTCCTAAAGAATATTCATTTGTTGCAACATAGAGAATTAGTGTAGTTGGAGTTGCGAGTACTGGCGGATGAGACAAATATTGTTTAATACTTTGAAAAGCATTTTGACATGCATCATCCCATTCAAATGGTACATTTTTCTTTAACAATTTGTTGAATGGATGACAACGTCTAGCAATGTTGGAGATAAATCTTCAAATGTATGCAAGCTTTCCTTGAAAACTCTTCAACTCATGCACATTTCTTAGCTCGGCAAGTTAATTATGGCATCAATTTTTTATTGATCTATTTCAATGCCTTGACGTAGAACAATAAAGCCAAGAATTTTCCTAGAGATGACACCAAATGCACACTTTAATGGATTTATCTTCAGTTGATGTCGTTGAAGTCTTTTGAAAACATCACGTAAGTCTCGTAGATGATTTTCACGTTTCTTTGTTTTAACAACAAGATCATCTACATAGCATTTCACGTTCTTATGTATCATGTAATCGAAGATCTTTTGCATTGCCCGCTTGTAGGTTGCCTATACATTTTTTAATCCAAAATGCATAACTTCGTAACAATATATGCCCTTAGGAGTACGAAATGATTTAATCTCCTAATCTTTTGGATTCATCTGTATTTGGTTGTATTCGAAAGACCTATCCATGAAATATAAAACTTTATAACTAGTAGTTACATCAACCATCAACTCTGTTATTAGAAGTGAAAAATCATGTTTTGAACATGCTTGGTTCAAATCTCGAAAGTTTACACAGACTCGTAGATGTCCATTCTTTTTCCTTATCAATAATTTTGTTAACTTCCACTTCAATTTGAGGGATCAATTCTGGTCGAAATCTTCTTTAAAGTTGCTTAATCGGATGAACTCTATTTCTTACTGTAAGGTGATGTACTGCAACTTTAGGATCTAACCTCGACATTTCTTTGTAAGACCATGCAAATACGTCTTTCTTTGTATTCCCAAAACAAATGGATATACTCAGATTCCTCTTTTTGTCTGAGGAGAATACTTATAAACATTGGTCTCGGGTCTTTTTCAGTCCCCAAGTTCAATTGTTTCAAGTCATCCATAGTAGATTGTCCCCCTTCTTCAAATGTAAGTGGGGTTGGTTCAGGTTTATCTGTTGTTGTAGAGTTTTCAAACTAGGATTCTGAGTTCGAAGCTTCTTCAAAAGTGGTGTGATTGATAGAGACTTCTTCTTTATCTTTATCATTCTTTAGGGATGGGTAAAATTTTTAATTTTTTCGTCTTCTTCTAGATCGTTGAGACTTCAGACTTGGATTAGAAGTTTTAATTCCAAGTTGAGAGATTGCATATTGTCTTTAAGATGACTTCTCAGGAGCTTGTGTATTCTTATCAATTTGAGTAGATGAAAAAAGCTCCTTACTTAACCTTTGGAAGACAAAAACTATTCCTTTTATGTCAACTGCCATGGAGGGCTCTCCTTTTAACATTTCAAACACCAAAATCCTAGCATTCTAGTTTTCAATTCGATCAAACACTGAAGGTCTCGGCTATTCTGATTTCTCTTTTGTAACTTCATATATTTGAATCATGATTGGGTTTGAGGAAACCTTCTTTACTTTAATATTTCTCGATAGATATGGATCATATCCCAAACCATACATAGGTCGCGACATAAGGGTTTCATTGGAATCAGAAGGGATATGCCTACCCTAAAGGACAACATCAAGATCACCCAACTTGGGAGGCTCTCCTTTCCCAAATTCGACATTCTCAAATAACGTTTTGACTTGAGGATTCTAACATCCTTTGAAAGTCTATTTGGACTTATTGGCTCCTTTAGAACCTGGCATATCTTGTTTTGACGAGCTAGAAATATAGGCCTTTAATATGTTTGGAATAGATGTCGAAGCTTCCGATGTAGATTTACGTTCTCTCGAGGCTGCCATGAGTTGGTAGGGCAGAAACAATTTTAGAATACTAGGTATTGGAAGAGTTAACTCTTTTTTCAATACCTTAACATCGACTGGTTCTATTTGAGGTTTTTTTTTTTCCTCTGGAGGGTCCTTCAAATGTAAATTTTGATTTACCTTTAAATAGTTGATGAGGTGGAACAATAATAGATGGATCATCATCGCCTGCATCTTCTTTAATTTTGAATCTAGACATTGACGATCCTGTAAAATTACATTCTTCATCCTCCATGTAAAATTTGGCATTAACAAAATGAGATTCTTCTTCGAGAAATGGTTTGGACTTAGCTACCACATATTTGACTTATTTTTCTCGGCTATAATTGAAGCATTGGTGCCAAATCGAAGGTACCGCTCCAATTTCGTGCAGCCAAACACATCTGAGGAGTAACTCATAGGACATTTTAGCATTAATGACATGGAAAAGAGTTGAGGAAGTTAACTCTCCTATTTGTTGTTTCAAACGAATCATGTCAATAGCTCGCTTACCTTCCTGGTTGAATCCTTGAATCATGATCTTGCTCCTGGACAAATCACCAACATTAATTTCCATTTTCTTCATCGTCTTGATCAGCAGATCCACAATCTTTCATTATACGATTTATCATATATTCTCGAATATAACAACTAGCACATAGTGGTCTATTATGTAAACGAGAACCCAGTATTAAATTTTTATCGTCAAATGTGATGTCAACCATACAGTCTTATCAGGTTGTGGATCCAATATGTTCTAAGACTTTGCCATTGTATTTTTCCAGACTGATTAATGCTACGATTAAAGCCATTCGATCATCAAAATGAAGACTAAGAGACTATGCTAAACTCGTATTGGAGGGAATATCGTTGAGTCGTGAGTTAGTTTTCTTCTCCTTTGAACTCTCTCCCGATACATTCCTCGCTTCATTTTTTTTCTCTACATTGATGACATTGGAGGTAAAATATTCCTTGTCAAACAAGCCCTTGGGAAAATAATCCTATTGTTCTTGTACGCTATACACTCAAATGGTAAAGTTAATCTTCCTTTTCCAAGCTTGTAAAATTTATGCCTCACCTAACAACTTTCCAGTTTCTTACAGTATCAGTACTTCAAATTTATGTCTAATCCTTACATATGATTAAAAAAAAAAACTGAACAAAAGTCCCATCTAGATTTACACTTAACCAACAAGAGTATGCTGCACCACCGAAAACTTAAGGTTTGAGGATTAATTTATTTGTAAGTAATGCATTTGACTATTTCCTAAGCACGTCATAATATAATCTAATCTAATAAATTTTATGTATCTTCTTTCTTTAATTATAAATCAGTATAAGCCCCTTAGTTCTTCTTCATACCTCCTAATAGTTAAAAGAATTCATCTTAAATTTATAAATTAGTATGCTACAAGACATAAATTCCTTTCCCAGTACTTGGGTGTAAGTGCAAAAAAGACGGTTCAAAATTTGTGAAATACTTTCAAAAACCTAAGCATTAGGGTTATGTCCAGTAACAACAATATTATAATTACAAGTTTTCCTCTTTAATATCCAGGTAATACACAGGTAAACAAACACACATTTCCTTAATAACAACAATTTACTTTTCCCTAAGACATTCGATTTCAAATGTCCGTGCATTTACTTTCAAACTTTAACGAATTCTAACAAAATTTTACCTCTGTCCAAAAATATACATTTTATCTAGATACATATATATCAATATCGACACACATGGATAAACAAATAATACATACTCTTCATTCATGCATACTTGGTTGCGAAAAAATATAACATCAAATACATTGTATCTCATCCTATTCCTACATTATAACACAAGTCACACAACTTGACTATTTAATTTAAGATTAACATTCCACTTAAATACTTATTTTCAAATGCTAAGGAAATTTCCCTTACTTTATAATTTTTTTTTGTCCTCTTTTATAAAATCTCACCATAACATCTTTTAACTTATTTTTTTGCAGGGGAACGAAATTCAGGCTACATTATTCGAGAACGCCATCACATCTTTTGAAGACGCCTTACGACCACAAAAAATATACCTCATCTCAAATGCACAAGTTAAAGAAACGGATAAAATATAGTGCCCAACTTGGTAACATTCATGGACAATCAATGTAAAAACCAGCGTTGTTGAAGTTAATGAAAAATTTGACTCTCTCCTTTTATAAGCCTACAACTCATATCATTCAAAAATCTTCTGCCATACGTGGACACAAATGCAGAAATTAGTCAGTACTTGCAATTACGTTACATCTTACATTTCATTACTTTTATCTTAAACATAAATTATAACATATACTAATTATTAACACCCATTACTTTTTGTAGGCATTATTGAAATTGCAATCGACATCTTCCCCAAAAGAGAAATTCATATTCGTGACAACCAATCAACAGTATAAGACGTCATTCTCATGAATGAAAGGTTAGACACTTACTACTTCCAACACTAAAATAATTCTTTTAGTTAGATAATAAATACAATTAAAAACCTTACAAGTTAGAAACACGAATGCTTCAGATGTGGACTATTTCGTTAGAAATGAATATAATACTATTTACAAAACAATTACCAAAATATCAGTTCTTGTGAGCAGCTGATTAAGAGTAACTTCTTTCAATGGTAAATTCACTCATCCTCCTACACAATCACACCAACACATATCAATGTAAACCTTGCACACGAAAGCTAAATTCAATGTCTATTTAGGTATATTCGTCTCTACAAAAATCAATTCGGCAATACTCATTAATCTCCCATTTGAGCAAGTTCTTAAACTAAAGAATTGGTATATTCCGTCACTTACTCATTCACTTACATAATTGTATCTAATGTAATTATTACTCTTAATTTGCTTATTACTTTCAACAATTGAAATCTTACGTGCACATTAGGCTGGAAAACAACATGGATGCAGTAAATGACATCGTGGCAAAAAAAACTTATGTCTTCCCCACATCCGCCACCATTTGTTGCCCACTGAAAAAAATATTAGTCAACATCAAATAAGTACAAGAACTCCAACATGTGGTACACCAAATTACTACACCTTCTGACTTGCATAGCATTGACCCCTAACCCTAATACATATTCTTTTACATGTCATATTATACATTGTAGTGAAAAAAAAAACTTCAGGAAAAAAACAAATGTCGTATTGGTAGCATTAAACCAACCACTATGATATCTATAATCACAACATCAATTATTGGAAATTCGGCTGAAACATTCTTGAAATGCCCAGCAAAAGAACTGATGAAACAAACTTCTAAGGTACCTACCTTAAAATTAAAATTTTCTACATATTTCTTCCCTTTTTTTTTTTGTATAAATGTAATTTTAACTAATTTTAATAAACATCCCATAAAGAACACATGGGGAACAACTCTACAATTCTGACAACAACTACACACGTGCACAGCTTATACATCAAAATTGTAAAAATAGAAGCGATCACCAACATGGCCCCATATGAAGTCATCTTCATCCTTGACTCACAACTCCAAAATGTAGAACATCTAGCTACCAAAATGATACAACAAAACACTTCACAAATATCTCTTCAACACACAAATGCAAGCACTACACCAACAAATGGGCCGCCAATCCTAAGAATGTTTATACATGAAGTTGACAAACATGCAAACAAAAAGCAAAAGCAAGACTAGTTGTTCAAGAATTTAAAATATGTATTTTGAATCTTTTTGCAAGTTTATGTCCACGGTCCACCGACCTGTCTCGCAACATCTCTATTTACCATACAAGATATTGTTTATTGTACATATAAACATGTTAAAACTCATATATCCAATTATGACACGTAACAACTCTGTTTCTTGTTTCATATTACTTCCCGCATAACCAAATTCCAATATTATTACTTACACTACATCACCCACTACACTTTCAACGAATATACATTCACTAGTATAGATTTAAGATCTATTCACAATAAAATATAAGAAATTTGCTCCACTTTATGCCATTTTCATTCAATTTTTAAGATTCCCAAAAATTAGAATGCATGGTAACAAGAAATCACTTAAAACATTGAAGATATGACGAGAACCATGGGACAAATGCTAGTAAGGATCCATTGATTTGGAAGTATGACCAATGATGAGATCGTGAGCAATGAAAATCAAGAAAGCCATGGGATTACTCGTTCATGCTACGTGGGCCAAGACATCGATTACAACAAGAAAATCGTAAAGTTTCATGTTGGGCATGAAAGAGGAACCAAGATTAGTGCAATTAATGCATGCTAAGTTAGAAGAAGCAAAGCATGGAGTGTAGCCAGCGCACAGGCAAAATAGGTTGAGTGTAATGTCCCAGATTTTATATTCTTAATTTGGTTGGTATAGTCCATTTAAGAAACAAATTATGGAATTTCGGCCCATTTAGGGTTATGAAAGTACAAGCTATAAGTTATTTATAAACCCAATACTTTAAGACATTAAGTTTAAGTAAATTTGATTTCAAAGATTTAATGAATAATTGAGTTTGCCACAATGGTTATCTGCATGGTATTTCCTATTCGCCACTCAGGTTCGAATCATCATGCAGATGTTTTTATGAAGTATTTTATAAAATTATTTGTTGGGCTTAAAACTCTTCAAATTCCTAGTTAAAGACTCAATTTAACAAGATTAATGATAATATAACTCTTCCATTTAGTTTTCCACTAAAAAGGGAGGTTACAAGAAGAGGAAAAGCATTTTTTAACTACACCTTTCCTCAAATCCGAAATTACACTTATTTTCTCTAAAAAAAATCTTTATGTTAAGTAAAGTTTGAAAGAATAGCAAGGGTGTGAAGGAGAAAGTGCACACTTTGATCAAGGAAAATGATTTTCAAAAGAATAGGAGATGAGCGTATTTCTAAAAGTTCTGATACCGTCGGGAAGCAACAACAATCATCCAACATTATACTTTCAAAAGCTTTTAACAAAGGTAGGTAGAGGTGCAAGTATTTGCTTCGTTTTCAAATTATGATTTTCGTTAAAAGTTTGAATGAATTAGTGCCTTCGGGTACGGTGTTACGATACTACTATAATTTGAATGATCATTCTCCGGTTCTATGCGTTATGTTAAATCATAACTCCACAGAAATTGGATTTTGCCGGAAATCCATCTACGTGCGACGGTATGAATCTATAGTTCGAAATTTTATAATTTGTTAACGAAACGCACCGATGACATCTATGAGTTTCAAACTCATGGGTTAATTCCCTCTCTACAGGTTGATTTGATATGATTTGTTTGGGACGTGGATGATGGTAAAGAATGATGCAACGTGCTATGGGGAAGCTGGTGATTTAACGTTTTAAATTTGATTATGAAATATTTACATTATTTTAAATAGATTTCTATGAAATGTCATATTTGGAAATATTCTAATCACATTTCTTTATGAATAAGTTGTGTTTAAAGGTAGGTACGTTTCATAAAATTTTCTTGCAATTCACTATTTACAAAAAAAAAAAATCAAGTGTTGGCAATTTAATGTTGCTATTTCATTATATTTTCAGATTCTACCTTGACTTTAAAAATTCATAACTTAATCGTTACTTGGAATTTTTCAACAAAACGAGTGGTATTTGATAGCTTCATAAGTTAGCTATTGAATAAATTTGGAATCATGTCAATCCGATGTTGGTAGAATTTTAAATGTCACTTAGAGTAAACTACGCCGGGTAATGTTGCTGTTTTCCAGCTTCTGCCCTTGGATTTGAAAATTCAGAACTCGATCGTTACTTGAAATTTTTGGGTAAAACCAATGGATTTTGATAGTCTCATGGGTTAGCTACTGCATAAAGTTGAAATCATGTTAATTTGATGTGTGTAGAATTTTATATATCACTTTAACTAAACCGCGCTGGGTTACCTTCCAAATTGTGTCGTGCGAGGTTTTGAAAAAATATTTTTATACCTCATATGTTGCCGACGAGAATTGATTTTTGGATATGTTATAGTATAAAGAGTTTCCTACTTTACTATAAAATTTCAAGAAATTTCGGAGATGTTAGCTATGCAAAAGAATTTATTTTTGACTACTGCTGTTGAGATAGAAAGCCAAACAGCAACATTCACTTTTTTCCCCACTTAGAACTTCACGTCAGTAAATGGATACAATCATGGGAATCATTCTAAAACATTTTTTTTATGTGATTCTAGTATTGAAATGATGTTGTACAGAATTAAATAAGTCTTGCATTAAATTCTTAAATTAAAATTTTATACTCTCCGCTTAAGGTATCATAACTTATTAAGTTTACGACTAAAGTAAAGCGAGTCTTGTAACGTTTCGACCTATGCGGGTCGGGCCGCTACATTGAGCATGCACGGGGTTCAAAATTTCAACTCGTAGCCAAATCAATTGAACGGCACTCACTCGTGATAGAATACACAGTGTGCACGCAATATAAAAATCTGAAAGCAGTTTAATTTTTCCTTTTTCATTTAGAAATCTATTTGTTTGATGTTTTCTTGATGTTTTTCATTTTTTATTAGAGTTTTTATGAGTTGCCTATATATATGTATTCATTCTTTCATTGTAAATTAATTAGTTATTGAGAGATTAAATTAAAGCAATGTTGTCTTCTTCTTCTTCATTGAACTCAATTTCGAGCTTATCAAGGATTTCAATCTTGGTGGCGTTTTTATCAACTTCATAGTAAGGTTCATAATTTGTGATTAAGGGATCAAGTTATTATAACTTTGGTTCCTCAATTCAATAAAATATTAGGTCAAGCTTCAAATTGGAATTTTAGCTTTCTTAGGGTTGTAATTCAATCTTTTGTGAGTTTTAGAGTTACTATTGCTACGTAGGTTCACATCAGTTGGTATCAGATCTTTGATTCTACAATCAAGGTTAAATCTTTATCTTTCCTCATTTTTTCATCTTCGTTGAGTCTCCATCTTCGTCATCGAGTCTCCATCGTTTCTTGACTCTTCATCATCTTCTTGAATCTTTTATACCAAAAATATTCAAAAAATGTTTTGTAAATTAAATTTAGTGCACCAATACAATTTCGATCTTTCTTGCCTTTGTTGATTTTTCACTTATTTATTGTCCAAAAAAATGAAAATTCTAGAAAAAAGTTCCAGCAAAAAGAAAAAGAAAATTCCAAACCAAAAAAGAGACTTATTCGATTTCAACAAACACTTTCTTGAAAATGCTTGAAGCGCAATTTCTTTCAAGAAATCAATTCAATACCTAAATTATCCATTGGTATCAATTTTTTTGTGGAAAATGCATAAATTGATTTCAAGAACCACTTTCTTAAAATTCTTGGATGTGTTTTTATTCAATATTTTCATTCCTTCCTTTCTTGAGTCAATTTTATTCAATCATTATCCTTCTTAAATTTATTGTAATTGCAGGTTTGAACCTCACAAGAGTGGAAATTTTGATTGAGTTAAATTAGTTCCTTAGAGAACTTGAAAGAAAATATTGAGAGGAAAAAGGCAAGAGTGGTGAGATTATTAGAGGAAAAATTCAAATTTGAGTGAAACACGAGTGCAAACATGTGAGGCATACAAATTCTAGTTATTAGGATGTCTGATAAAGAAGAATCAATATCTAGATAGGGAAACAATCAAGTCTTCATGATGAGAGTCATGCCACAACAATTCGAACGGATGAATGTGATATTTGAAGAAATTAGAGATAGAATGGATCGACAGGATACAGTGATAGCTAATCTACAAAGGGGGCAACCTAGAGGAGTTCCTAATGGAGGCAGGTAGGTGTGATCTTAGAGTTGAATCTGATGATGGGAATGAAGTGGTTAATGCAAATGAGGATGATCAAATATCGGAGGTCAAAATGGGTAAAATGAGGAATATGAGAGATAGACGTGAAAGGGGACCTAGAGGAGATCTTAGAGACTTTGGTGGAGATAGGGTTGATCGGAATTTGGGTTGCATTAAGATGAAAATTCTTTCATTCCAATGTAGAAAAGATCCGGAGGTATATTTAGAGTGGAAAAAGAAGTTGGAGTTGATCTTTGATTGCCATAATTATTCGGAAAAAAAGGTGAAACTAGCAGTAATAGAGTTTATCGGTTATGCAATCATATCATGGGATCAATTAACAACAATTAGGAGGAGGAATTATGAGAGGCATATTAAAACATGGGGTAAATTAAAGGCTATCTTGAGGAAGAGATTTGTACCTAATCATTACTATAGGATTTTTATTAAAAACTTCAAAGCCGTAGTTACGGTTCGAGAAGCGTGGAGGATTACCATAAGAAGATGGATATAGCTATGATTAGAGCAAATGGTGAGGAGGATCGGGAAGCGACAATGGCTAGCTTTTTGAATGGTTTGAATAGAGAGATAACCAATGTAGTGGAGCTACAACATTGTTTAGAGTTGGATGACATGTTACACATAGCTATGAAGGTGGAGAGGCAATTAAAAAGAAAATGAGCAGCTAAGTATTCTTCAGGCTCTAATCCTTCTTGAAGACCAAAGTGGAATAGTAATAAAAGTAATAGGGCTATTTCAAGGGTTAAGACCAAACCATCAAGGGAAAAAAAACGCTATCAAAGTAAAACCCAAGATAGATTCCCAACCTTCTAGGAATAGAGATATCAAGTGTTTTACGTGCTTGGGTTCAAGGAACATTGCTTCTCAATATCAAGACAAAAAGGGCAATATCTTGCATGATAATGGAGAAGTGGTGAGTGACACCGATAGTGATGAGATGCTCGAATTGGAGGATGGTACCAATGGTAGGTGAAAAACTTGTTACGAGACGTGCTCTCAGTACACAAATCAAAGTAGATGATATGGAGCAACAAAGGGAGAACATCTTTCATAGTAGGTGCCATGTCAACAATGTATGTAGTATGATTATTGATGGGAGAGTTGTACCAATGTTGCTAGTACTATCGATGTAGAAAAATTGGGTTTGGCTATGCTAAAGTATCCTAGACCCTATAGGTTGCAGTAGTTAAATGAATGTGGAGATGTTATGGTTAATAAGCAAGTCTTGGTGATGTGACGTCGTTCATATGCATGTTGGGCATATTTTGTTGGGAAAGTCATGACAATATGATAGAAAAGTGATACATGACGGGTATAAAAATAGGTACGATTTTGTTAAAGATCAGAAATTTGTTACTCTTGTGCCATTAACACCAAAACAGGTCTATGATGACCAATTGAAATTGAGAGGTGGTGAAGAGAAGAAAAACAAAGAGAGACAAAAGGAAATGACACTGATACTTCAAAGGAGATAAAAAAGTGAGGAGATTGAATATAAAGAGAAAAGAGTAAGCCACAAGAGAAAAAGAAATAGAGTGTTCAGTGAGAAAAGAAAAGTCAAAAGTGAGTTTGTTTGCAAAAGAGAGTGAAGTAAAGAGGGCTTTAGTGGAAAATCGGCCTTTGATATTACTGGTCTACAAGGAATCATACTTCAATTTTGAGGAAACTAACCATCCCGTTCCCAATTTGGCTATTTCTTTGTTGTAGGAAATTGGAAACTTGTTCCCCTAAGACATGCCTAGTGGTTTACCAGACATTTGAGGCATTGAGCATCGGATTAAGTTTTATACCTGAAGTTGTTATTCCAAACCAATCAACTTATAGAAATAATCCTGAGGAGGCAAAGGAGCTTCAAATGCAAGTGGAGAAATTGATGAGCAAGGGGTATGTAAGGGAAAGCATGAGTCCATGTGCCATGCCAATGTTACATGTACCTACAAGGATGGGACTTAGAGAATATGCATTGACTGCAGTGATGATATGCTTGATGAACTGCATAGATCATGTATATTTAGTGAAGTAGATCTTAAAAATTGATATTACCGAATTAGAATGAAAGAATGAGATGAATGAAAAATTACTTTTAAGACTAAATATGAATTGTATAAGTGGTTAGTTATATCATATGAATTTCATGAGATTAATGAACCATGTTCTACGTACATTTATAGGTAAATTCATAATAATTTACTTTGATGACATTCTAGTGTATAGTAAAAACTTAGGGGAGCATATAGAGCATTTGAGGTGTGTCTTTATTGTCTTGAAGCAGGAACAACTTTATGCTAACTTTAAAAAGTGTATATTTTGCATGGAAAAAATTATTTTTCTTGGTTATATTGTTAGTGCAAAGAGTATTGGAATGGATGAGGAGGAAATCAAAGCCATAAAGAAATTGCCAACACCTAAAAGCATAATTAAGGAAAGAAGCTTTCATGGTTTAGCTACCTTTTATAGGTGCTTTGTTAAAGATTTTAGCACACTTGCCAAACCACTCACTGAAATTGTGAAAAAGAGTGTAGGATTTCATTTGGGCATTGAACAAGAACACATATTTAATACTATTAAGAATATGTTGTGTTTTACACCTGTTATAGCACTACTCAACTTTAAGAAAACTTTTGATATTGAATGCAACGTCTCAGGTATAAGAATTGGAACTTTTTTAATGCAAGAAAAGGGACCAATAGCTTATTTCAATGAAAAGTTAAACGGGGCAGCTTTGAATTATCCAACATATGACAAAGAGCTTTATGCATTTGTTCAAGCTTTGGAAACATGATAGAACTACCTATGGCCTAAGGAGTTTGTATTCCACACCGATCATGAGTCATTGAAACATCTAAAGGGCTAAGGTAAATTAAACAAGGCATGTGAGGTAGATTGAGTTTTTTGAGACATTTTCTAATGTCATTCAGTATAAACAAGATAAAGATAACATAATAGCCTATGCATTATCAATGAGATATGTACTTCTTACATCTTTAAGTGCAAAAATGCTTGGGTTTGAATATGTTAAGGACATGTATGCTAACGATTTGAATTTTTCTATATATATATATATATATATCATGTTATAAAGATGCAATTGATAAATTTTATAAGTATGCTGGATATTTGCTTAAGGAAAATAGGTTGTGTTCATAATTATTTTATTCGTGAATTGCTAGTACGTGAAGCACAGTGGAGCTTTATGGGATATTTTGGGATTAAGAAGACCTTAGAGATGTTGCATGAACATTTTTATTGGCCTAAAATGAAAATGGATATTAATCGTATTTGTAGTAGATACATTACATGTAAAAATGTTAAATTTAAGGTTTTACCACAAAGGTTATATACATCTTTACATGTTCCTAGTGAGTTTTAGGTTGATGTGTCTATGGATTTTTTGTTGGGATTGCCTAGAACTAAAGGGGCAGAGATTCCATATATGTGGTAGTGGATAGATTTAGTAAGATGTCATACTTCATTCCTTGTCATAAAACAGATGATGCTACGTACTTATTCTAAGGAAATAGTGCGACTCCACGGGATACCAAGGGGTATTGTGTCAATAGAGATGTTAAGTTCCTTAGTCATTTTTGGAGGGTTTTGTGGGGTAAGTTGGGAACCAAACTATTATTTTCTACGACTTGTTGTCGACGAACAAATAGACAAATCGAGGTAGGGGTGTAAGCGGTTCGGTTTTTGCGGTTTTTGACAAATTTTCAAACCAAACCGTTTTGACCGGTTTGAGAAAAACTCAAACCTAAACCAAACCGTTTTGACCGGTTTGAAAAAAACTCAAACCTAAACCTAACGGTTTGGTCCGGTTTTAAACCGCCAATTTCGCGTATATTTTTTTTCCTGTCTAATATCTACTTTTATGCCATTAATTCAATATATATTTATATTTTACTAGAAATAAATCTAAAACAAACTAAATATATTTATTATAAATTTAAATACCAACAAAATAAAAGTAAAATCACAATAAACTTAAGCATAGTTTTTTATTCGCCATTTTGACGTTTTAGGATAATACTTTACGATAAAGATATAATACAAGTCCACTAAAATAAATATAAGGTCCAAAAAAAATAATAATGTCCATTTTCAACTAGTAAAAGGAATAAACGAATTAATTTTGTCACAGAACTCAAGAAATATCAAATTTTGTCACAGAACTCACAGAACTAGCAAAAGGAAGAAACATTCACATACTCAAGAAGCCACAGAACTCATGATCAATTTTGTCCTTCATACACAAAAAAAAAAAATTAATTAGCAAATTGGGAAAAAAAAAAGAATTAAGACACAGATCCATCTAATAATGGCTTCCAAAAGACAAGCTGCAAATATTTTTTCTCTCTCATTCCACTATATATACCCACCTTCATTTTCTGCAATTTAACACGGAATTATACATATTCTCTCATATGTAAACAAATGTCTTTTGCGCACCTGATAGCCCAAATTTCAACTTTAAGCCTTACTCACGATCAATAAATATGTAAACAAATTTCAACTGGAAAGTGACAAAATTTCAATTTTAAACCTTACTCACGATCAAATAAATATGCAAGAACCTGAAAATAGTCTAATAATACCGACGAACGTACACTACCGACGACTGGGAGGTTCGAGATTTCGAGGGCGTTGACGATTTGGGGGAAATCAGGAGGCGCCTTGAGGAGCGAGGCTGCGACCAGTGAGTTGCGAGTGAGAGAAATGGAAATTGGAAGATTAGGGTTGTGACTTGTGAGTATATGGACTTGGGTTGAGCTGTTTAGTGCTACTTCTTTTAAATTTGGGCCTTTTTTTTATATATAATTAGGCTTGAGCGGGTTGTAAATCTTAATAATTAATAGGAAATTAGAAATTGACAAAAATACCTACAAAATGACAAAATTATTCACTTTTATAAAATTGAAATTTTGAATAAATTTCCAAAAAAAATTAATTTTTTATTTTTTTATTTTATATATTTTTCGCCGGTCCGGTTTGGTTTCAAACCATAATTAAAATTCTCAAACCTAAACCAAACCGTTTTTGACCGGTTTGGTTTGATTCAAAACCATTTCGTTGACGGGTCCACGTGGCACCAAACCGCCGGTTTTGAAATTGCGGTTTAGGTTCGGTTTTCCGGTTTGGCGGTTTTTGCTTACAGCCCTAAATCGAGGTAGTCAATAGGACATAGACATAACTTTTACGCATTATAGTCAATAAGAATTTAAAAAGTTGAGAGGATTTACTTGCCATACATAGAATTTGCATATAATATGACCATACATCCTACTACTTATGCGCCTTTTGAAATGGTAAATGGTTTTTAATCCATTAACTCTTTTGGATTTAATTATTTTACCTGTTGATGAAAGATGTAGTCTACATGGGAAGAATAAGACTGAATATGTAAGATCAATCCATGAGAAGATGTGCATCAAATTGAGGAGAAGAACGAGCATTATACTTCTTAATCTAATAAAGGACGAATGCGTGTTACATTTGAATCAGGTGATTGGGTTTGGGTGCAAATAAGAAAAGAGCATTTTTCAACCCAAATGAGGTCAAAATAGCAACCGAGAGAAGATGGACTATTCCAAATTCTTGAAAAGATCAATAACAATGCCTATAAATTGGATCTTCTAGGTGAGTATAACATTTCTACTACTTTTAATGTTTCTGATCTTTCTCCGTATGATACCAGTGGAGATTCGAAAACGAATCCTTTTTGGAGAGGGGGAAATGATGAGAACCATGGGACGAAGGTTAGCGAGGATCCGTTGATTGTTGAGACAAATAAAGAGATTGCGAGCAAAGAAGATCAAAGAAGCCACGAGATTACTTGTTTAAGCTATGTGGGCAAAGAATTCAATTGCAACAAGCAAAACATCAAGTTCGATACTGGGCATGGAAAAGGAACCAAGATTAGTGCAATTAATTCAACCTAAGTTGAAAGAAACGAAGTCTGAGTGTAGCCGAAAAGTGGCCCGCACGCAGGCAAAGTTGGTCGCAAGCGCACTAGGTGTAAAATTTCAACCAGTAGCCAACTCAATAGGCTTGATGTTTTTCATTAGGGTTTTTATAAGTTGCCTATATATATGATCTCATTCCTTCATTGCAAAGTAAGGTTGATTTCTTCTTTTTTATCATTTAACTCAATTTCGAATTTATCAAGAATTTCATCTTTGTGACGTTCAACAACTTTAAAACAGGATTCACAATTTTTGTAATTAAAGTGTCAAGTTTATTTATAACTTTGGTTAATTGATTCTATAAATTATTGCATCAAGCTTCAAATCGGAATTTTAGCCTGGTCAATCTTTTGTGAATTTCGGAGTTACTATTATTACGTGGGTTCACATCAAGATAAATTTTCTTTATCAAAGGATACGAGAGCCCAATTTCTTTCAAAAAGCCAAAACAGACTGGTCAATTACATATAGCTTGATATTTTCTCTTTAGAATCTTAAATCACCAAGAATAAATCATTCCAGCTGAATTTTTTTACAAATTCCAACTGAGTTTGGAGTCAATATGAGCCGAGCCCAGGCCCATGAAATTTTACACTTCTGCTATATGGGTTTTCTCGTTTATGTTTGGTGTCGTTCCTTCCCACAGCTCTGCTAGCTCATTTCTCATCCAAGAGATGACGATTATCGGCCCCAAAGTAGACGGTACCTACATTCATCAAACAAGTACAAGTACTGAAAATGAGTATACCTGTACTGAAAATGAGTAATAAACCACAACAAATAATATAATCAAGTAATCAACGAATACTTATTGGAGGTATTGTAGTCATTGCTTCAGTCAAATTTTCACTTCTCCAAGAATTTTCAATATCAGTGCCAATACTTTTTGGGGCATGGCCAAACTAAAGTAAACAAAAAACCATCTAGTGACAATGTTGTGAAAGAAACATCAGAAAATTTGTGTCTATATTACAAGCAGTTAGCAACTCTCTCTCTACAAATATGAAAGAATAGAGAAAAAATTTGGGCACGTGCAACAATTTCCAAATGTAAACTAAATCATCAAAAGTTTTGCGTGTGCATCCTCACTATAAAAGTTCGAATACATGAAAACAATCATACCAGATACAGAAGTGCTGGTTGAGGAGAATGCGTCAAAATTCCAGCCGATAAGGCAGCAACCAGTCCAATTGCATATCCAGAGAGGGCATACCAAAAATACTTAAACCCCTTCAAAGATTGTATATCGGTGGATCTCATGGAATCCTTGCTTTGTCTGTTATCAAAAAAGAGAACCAATGCTACAAGCATCGAAGGAATAGCCTGCAAGACCACGTCCCAAAATTACAAGATGTCAGAAGGTTGTCAACTGTATTTCTTAAGAAGCACTTTGATTAAACAAGACAGACAAAACGCAATGAAGGACAAAAAAGAAGGCATGCCGTCACGACATCCCAAAACCACTACAGGAAAAAAAATGCTATAGAAGTTGTTAACTGTGACACAATATTTTGCAAACGCCACTTGGCATCATATAAAAAAGTATTCAAACACAATTTTTCCTTCAAGATAGCTTCCAATCTTCATTCGCATTTTTTTTCTAAGTTATATTTCCAACACTATAATCCTAAGATATAAAGGGATAATGGGTTTCAAGACCTTTTGCTTGGTAACAGATTTCGTATTATAAATATCATTTAAGGTGACTAAATATACTTCACACGATTAAATGAATGCACCAACGAAACAGAACATGAGTTGTAGAGGAAAAGACAGATCACTATGCAGTAAAGGTGTATAGTCATGGTTTTACAACCCTTGCAAGAACTGACCAACCTAAACGGTAGAAAAGGAAACTAAAGTCAAGCCAACTTAACCCAAGTACTCAGAGAGTAGATGATCATGTAAAGCGATAACTCTGACAGGTTACCCACAGAGACAACAAATACTTGGTTAGAAGACTATGCAACATTAGTTCAAAAAGAGTTTATCTTGAGGCCTCACCGGAAGCAGTTTATAACAAAATCTACCAAAGGGAGACATTACCCCAGTCAAGGACAGGAATATTTAAAGCATCATCTCAATAGACCCCTACTAAGACATCTAGATCTGATTCAAATTTAGAAAAATACAAATGAAGAATCTGTGCCTTCATTTTAGGGCAGGAGGCAACATCTGACATTGAACTCAGATTAATATTGCATTCTGATCACAAGACTTCATGATGCATTATAGCACAATTTCTTTGACAGCAGATAGATGGTAAAATAATAGCAGAAATAAAAACTAGAATCTTGTGAAGGATGTTACATGTGAATGAGAAAAAATTATTGTATTTGAAGTGTTCAAATTGAAACAACAGAAACCAGAGAAAACAACTTGTACCAAACAGAATTGCAAAGAATGTTTAGACCTAGAGTTCAACCAAAGATATAATACAGGTGAAGAAACATGCCAGAAGGCAGGTCTAAAAGTATTCTAACGCAACCCACCATCCCCAATACCTCTGATGAAAGTAGAGAAGGGATGAGTGTACAATTAAACATGCTAAATCATTTTCTTTAATGGTAGATGCGATTCTTAAAACTAACAGAAATTATCTTACCATGTCACCAAGACCTAGCATCATGTAGTCAGAGCCACTATTTCCAGGTATTGCACTACCTATCATATTCCTTGGAAAGACAATCTTGACCGGCAACTCGAGTTTTTTTGTAATCAACTGCAATCCAGGAAGACTTAAGCCATTTGCCACTGTGTGCACGGGATTAGACGCTTGTTGTGTCGCTACAGATACCATAACATTTTCTCCAAAAATTCTCTCTGAATAGAACACCCAGAATATGTCATAGACAAACAGACAAACAAGGAGCAATGCACATATCTTGATGTTGGGAAGTCGAACATGGCTGACAAAAGCAATGCAAAGGGAGATACCCAACAAGTTGTTCAAAATCCAGTGCCCAGATACAAGCCACGATACTACTAAAGCAACACAGATAAACAGTAGAAGCCCTTGGGTTCGGGTAAATGATTGGGAACAGCATCGAGATACATATGGGTCAGATAAACCAAATTGTGACTTGATGTGACTAACATATGGTGATAAGCAGAAGTACAGAGCTGATGCAGAGGCAACTGCAGTAAAAGCAGTGAGGAGTTGTGAGACAGAAGAGAACAAATAAAACATCAAAAGCAGGCTGCAAGAGCTCATTATTGGGATCATCAGTGCCTGAGACCTGTCTAATGTAATGGATGCTTCAGATAAGTCCCGGTTCCGCTCCATTTCTTTTCCATAATTCAGAGCTCGAGTAGCAGATGCAAATGTCACTGCTATGGCTGTCAAAATGAGGGTGACTGGAGCAGGTTCCAGCAAATAAACAAGTTCCCACAAAGACTCCATGTCTTAAATTGTCTAAAACTTTGTACCTCAAAGTTGTTTTGAAAACTTAAAAGCCACTTGGATCAGTCACCATCCAAAATTTTCTGTAGAGAAATTATATTCAAAAGAAACAAAATCAACCAAATTGAAGAAGAGGTTCCCAGATAATCAATGGGGTTGCTCTTTTTTATTTGATGAACATTCAACCAGATAAGTATATGCAACCTGGATAAATGAAACACAAATAAGGAGCAAACAGTTCAACCAATTCAATAAAATCAAAAGAAGCAACTTCACAAATTATACAACTTACTGACTCACTCAAATATCCGTATAAACCTTCTTCCAACCAGAAAAAATAAACACAAAAATATGAAAATCATCTTATGTTCTTTTCCTCAGAAATAGTTTACTATTAACATATTCTTTCGATAATTTTAATCAACAAACCCCTTTTATAAAATCTTTGTTCAAACATCAATATAACTGCACTGCAAAAGACGCGTGAGAATAAACACTGCCCCCCGTATTTCATAAACCGGATTTCTCAAAATCAAAATCGTCCGTAGAATTCAAAAGAGCAAAAACTAATTAACGATATTTATTACAAGTACTAGCAAAACTAATTAATCCATTAAAGCAATTACATATATGCCATCAGAAAGCAAACAAATTCGGTAAATTTTAAATGGGTTGACTAAATAACAGAGAGAAAACACAGAGATCTCAAAGTAAAAAAGAAATGCGATGAATTATTACACAAATATGAAAAATAATGTCAATAATTTAACAGTTTCTAAAATGGAATTACCTTTGACTTGAAAAATCTTTCCGACTTCTCCTCTAAACCGAACGAGGGCTTCGATTCTCAATGGAGTGTGGTTTCACGGTAAAGGAGACGAGGAGGATTTTACGCTTTATCCCCAGCCTATCTGGTAATTCTATTTTCACCCCAAGGGTTTGAAGATTTTTCGTAGTCAAAGGATAGTGGATATGGAACTTGAGCCTCGAACTAAAAGATTTGCATTTGGCAGGTTCCATAATCAAGTAATGAACTAAGATATGTAAAAAGTTTCATTAATCACTGAACTTTGAACGTTGTCACATTGTGGTTATTGAACTTCAATATGCTGCTGATCGATCACTGAACTTGTCCAACGTTCCCTCATTTCCGTCACTGACCAGAATCTCGTTTGAACAGTAGCTGATGTGGCTCAACAGAATTCTAATAGGCAATCGACAGAGCGAATTTCTCGCCACTTCAGAGCCTAATATGGAAATTACTCACTCCTCACCTTCCCAGTACTTCAATTTTGGGAGCCCAATTCGAAATCCCTAAGTCGAAACCTCCACCCAAATCCCCAATTCAAATTCCATCCAACTCCAGTAGAATCACGAACCCTCCCTTTCGAAAACTCCAAATTGCCTCCCTGCCAAAGTCGAAAACACAACTTGAAGCACATTACGTTCCTCCAATGCCTTCAGTTGAACGAGCCCTAAATCATTTTCAAACCCAAATCGTCCCACCTGGAGACGAAGTAAATTTCAGTCAATACAGATCTCGATAAAGGTAAATGTCAACACGTAATCTCACCTACAATTTAGTATCTTGTGAAGCTAAAACACAGCTGAATGAATATAAACATTTCTCAATTTCTGGCTGCACAAAGTCAATTGAATTTTTTTAACATTCTTTTCAGCAGGTTGTTTGAATAATTACATTCTTTACCTTTTCCATTTTTGCTAATTGAATACATCATTTGCTAAGTACATTGTTTACCTTTCCCATGTTGCTTGAGAAGGCTGTTCATTCATAAATTGGTATACTGACATTGTTCCAGAATGTAGAATTTTGCTGTATGTAATGCGAGCTTCCCTGGCTCTGTCCTAGATTTGTGGGGCATGACCAATTGATTTGTTTTATCTATGATGGTCCAAAATGAATGAAGTCCTAATGATGTATATAGTATTTACTAGTATGAGGGGTGTCTGATCTGATGAAGTCTTATAGAAAATCAGCTCCAGTGTCCAGTATTTGCTAGAGTGTGAACTTTTTAAACTCTGCAGCTCATGCTGGATGTTATAACATTGCTAATTACTTTGTACACATTTCCACTGTTTCAAGTGCAATGGTAGGGAAGAACATGGGCATATGTCACAGTTGTAGGAAGAGTGGGCACTACTTGTCAGACTGCCCAATAAAGAAACGATGTCTAAAATGTGGCCAAGGATTTGAGAAATGTATGGAGGTGGAGAAAAATACTTCAAAGATTGGGAGATTGTTCTTATGTTGTACTAACGATTGTGGTCGCTTTAAGTGGAAGGATGAAGAACAATCTGCTGCGAATTCGAGTTATATTTGTTCGGATAATTGTAAAGCTAAATATCCGTGCCAAGACCTGTCATGTATGTTCAACACATGTACTCAAATAACTGAAGAAAAAGACATCGAGATATCCATCAACATTACCATAAGTAAAGGAAAAGGGCGTACGGAGGATAATAGGAAAGGAAAGGGAAAAGTTTAGTGAACTTGTTGCAACTACGTGATTAAGTTGAAGACTTTTATTGTATTTGTTAAAATCCATATTTATGTAAATTATGTATGTTGTAAAACTTCGGTAAAAATCTTCTTGTAAGGATTTTATGTAATCGTTTTTTATTGCACCATGAACTAGTTACGAAGTTCATTTGGCTGAGGAAATCTATCTTTTGATATGCACATTTTCACAGGCTAATTCTGGTAGCTAGTAATAGTAGAATAATAAAAAAAACTAATGAACATAAAATAATGACATAGAAAAATTCTGCCATAATGTTCCTTACAATGATGTTCCTTACAATAATGACATTCACTTCACTAGTGAGTCAAAAAAACAATGATGTTCCTTACAATGCCCTAATGGCTCCTTCCAATGCCATTTACTAGAAAAAACAAAAAACAGTGACGTACACTCAAAATAACCATAACGTTCATTACAATGCCCTAATGGCTCGTTACATCACTTCATTAGTCAGTCAAAAAAAAACATCATAATCAGATTAATGTTAATCACAACAAAAACAACGGGTTCATCTTCATTTGGGGATCGGAATGAAACACATTGGCTCTTTTTCATTTGGGTTTCGGGTCGATGACAATCCATCACCTCTTAATGAAACCATTTTACCATGTAATCCAACAGAAACCATTATTTATAATAAATAAGAAACCTAGTTAATTAGCTAAAAAATGAATGTGATGTTTACTCACATGTTCATCAACTGCTATGTTGCTATTTAAAGCAACGGGTTCTAATTCAGCATCGTACCATTCCTGTCCAAAGAAATGTTAAAATAAAGTAAAAGATACCAAACACTAGCTAAAGAAATATACTTACATGAACTGTGGCACCATCGCTTGAGTGATATCTTTTATTGTGCCCCGTTAATCCACATATCGAGCACGTCATGCACACTTGCCCTTTCTTCGTGATGTATGACTTTCCCTGGCTTTGTAATACCATTCTTCCTCCTGTTTCCTTCTCTTTTTCTGTTTCTTTCCCCTTTGAGGCGTAATCCATATAGGCTGGATGATTCTAGGGGTATCCACCTCAGGCCACAACATTGTGTCGTTGATTGGGTACATGATATTATTATAACAACTCATGTACATCTCGATCATGTAACAATTGTCAACATAATCCTCTGGTTCATTTCTGCAATCCTGTATCACAGCAATGACATGTAGGGCGGGGCAAAACCCGCCCGAACCCGTCGAACCCGACCCAACCCTACAGGTTTGGGTCGGTTTTTAGTTATTTTGGGTGGGTTTCGGGTATTAAGTTGCGAAGTCGGGTCGGGTCAGGTCGGGTTGGGTTGTGGGTTAAATAAAAAAACCCGATGATAAGTGCATTTTTGTGCACTTATTCGGGGCCATTTTACTAGGTTTTTGTGTCATTTTATTATTGTATTTTACTTAACTTATGTTACTTTTTTCCTATTTCAGTTTTGGACCTGTTTTGAAGCAATTGGAAAAGAAAGAAGGATAAATGGGCTAATTGATGAAGCTTTGAGGACCAACATGCATATGGGGGGAAGTTGAAATATTACAATTGAAGTAAATTGATGAGGAGGACTAAGATGAAAGAAAGAATGAAGAAAAGGGCGGAAAAGAAAAGTGGAGAAAATTTGGCCTGGGCAAGCTTCCATACATTTTGCCTGGGCGGCCGCCCGGAATAAAATTTATCAACAGAAGCCAAACAATTAGCCTGGGCGAGCGCCCCATTTTGTATCGGGCGCTAGCCTGTGCCATTCGAAAAAAAATTGGTTTCCTAATTCGACTACAACTCTTATGGAAACGAATCTTGGGGGTATTTTAAAACCCTAGGGCCGTCCAAAAAGTGGGGGAGAAGACTTTGAGAGCAGAAAAGAGGCAAGAACGCAAAGATCAACTCCAAGAACACGAAGATCCAATTCAAGAATCGAATTGGTGATGTCGTTCTTTATTTATTTTTCTCGATTTTCTTCTTCCCACCATGCTAGGCTAGATTAATTTTGTACTAGGACTAGATGAACTATGTAATATGATTTTTATTTCTTAGTTTTATATTCGTGACAATAAAAACACGTTTTGGGATATTTGAATGATTTATATGAATTTATTTTTCTCCACAATTATATGCGCAATGATTGTGTGAGTTTGGTGGCTTATTTCATGCATTCGAAAGAAGGGGAATAGGTTCGACATATGTAAATCATCATAGGGTCCGATAGGGGATAGAAATATACCGCTATGCCTTATGTGAATCTTTAAATGTTCATAAAAACTCATGCATTCTTGTATGTTTGCATCCGTCATAGAAATATAGTCGGGTCGCATATTTGAATAGGTTTAACTCTACTCGAGAGAGATTGTTAGATAATTTAGGAGCATTGATTCTTCTTTATTCCAACCGTGTGTCAAGGTGTGAAACTAAGTTTAAAAATATTATTGCATAGGGATTCGTGATCCTAGTACATTCATCACATATTAGAAAAACTCAAATTTACATCAATTGCCAAATTGCATTTAGTTAATTCATTCATTCATATTTGCATGTTTAGTATTAGATTAGTTATAAATTTATCAAAACAAACATTCTCATCTTTTTATAGTTTCGGTTAAGGTTTCGGTAATTAGAATCAAATTAATTCAATCTCTGTGGGTACGATATCCGGAATTTTCAATTCCACTTTATTACTTGTTACGAACCGTACACTTGCGGTGATTTAAAACGAACAATTATTTTCGTGAACACCCGATACAACCCACCCAACCCGACCCACCTACACTTGAAAAAAAAACCGACATAAAATGGAAAAAAAGCCCTAAACTCACACAACACGTCTTCTACCTTCCACTCCCGCCGCAGCCAGCCCCGGATCTTCTTCTTCTTTGATTTCCATCGCCTGCAAAACTTCATTATTCAACTCCTCTGCACCTCTCTTTCCCATTTCTCTCTTCACACCCATTTATCTCCTTACTCCAAGCTAAAGAGTCTTCATTTTCCCCCTCAAGGAACCATACACGCATGAGTATGTAAAGGCCATGGCATGTCAAAAAGTTCAGGTGCTAGTGTGGCTTAAAGGGTAAGTTCAGTCTGTTTAGTGGGAAGAACATGATCTTTTTCTGGGAGGTTTTCATAGGCTGAGAGTTTTTGGGCTAATTATCGAGGAAATGGGTGTTGCTACGGTTGCTGAATTGAAACCAATTATTTCAGGGAAAATGGCATTTCATCCCAGTTCAAGTGCAAAACATGTTACAGAATGGTAAATTTTCCCCTAAATTTTCCCACATTTTTTCGAAGAGTTTCATCCCAATGCTTGTTCGTTAAGCATATATTTGGTTCTGGTGATTCTGCGTTTGACTTGGAAACCTCATTATTAATCTATTCCTGCTGTGGGTTTTCTATTGGATTTCACATTTTGCTGGATTTGAATTCCAAATTGGTCAGAAATCTGTGCTTATGTTTTCTTGTAGATATCATTATTATTGATGCTTAATCATCCCAATCAATAAGCACTTGAATTTAAGTCTAGAACAGATGTACAGATGTATGGTAATTCACATAGTTTATAAATCAGAAAAATGGTGCAAACAGATTCTTGCAATGTCAGTTTCTCCATCTCAGTTGTTTGAATATTCTATATATATATATATATATAACACAGTGTTTGCTTTTTTTATTTTGTAGGAGATCATGGTTTCAAAGGCTTTCCAATGATGTTATAGGCTTGATTGTAACGAATATTGCTGTCTTTCTATTATGGAGAGTTGCTGACACTCAATTATGATGAAGAATTTCACGGTGAGTTGTTTATAAAATCTGCATTTTGAACTAGGCAGTATTTTGGATTCATATACATTAGCGTCATTCGTGAACAAATGGCGAACTACAAACCGACCAACCCGACCCAACCCGACCGAACTTGATTAGGTTGGGTTGAGTTGGGTTTAAATACGTAATTGGGTTGGGTTGATTTTTTTCCAAACCGAACATGTTGGGTTGGTTTTGGGTTGAGTAAAAACCCGACCCAACCTAACCCACGCCCAACCCTAATGACATCCATACAAGGTATACCAATAAGCTCCCATTTCCGGCATGCACATGTACGTTCTTTGAGATCAACTACAAATGCTTCATAACTGCAGTCCACCTGCTACCTGGGCTCCCAAACAAATGCAATGTGCATTCTCTTGACATCTTAGCGATCTTATGCAGTTGCTTCTGATCCTTGGACATAAACGACCTTTGCATCGTATCATTTTTTCCTGTCTCTGTTGTATTCGTTTCATGAACATCGTTTGCACTGATGTCAATATATTTAGAATCAATTTCTCTTTATCGCCGATCAACGTTTTGTTAAATACTTCACATATGTTATTAAGCAGAATGTTGCACTTGGAGTGCACTGGAAAGTGTGATCGACTCCACTCTTGATAGTGTCTCTTCATCAGCCATCCATATGCATCTTCACTCACTTTACGAATTTTTTGCAACCAATGTTTGAATTCAGCAATATTTGTTGACTTGGCGGCACGCCAAAGAAAATCGTTTAGTATTTTGCTCTTAAATCCGGCGCCAAAATGGACTTTGTTTTCCAATCAGGGTCTGCCTTGAACTGCTCAATGTATCTATTTGTTCAGAAGATATAGTTGCAATGTGTATGACTTCACTTGCACTGTCTCCGTCGTACACAACTTCGAGCCCCATATCATCCAGTTACACCCCTATTTGCAAACTCTTTGAGCTCTCTTTCTATCATTACACTTTAACATCAAGTTGTAACCATTGAGAGCACCATAGTTTCTCACTGCAATCTGAAACTCTTCCATTGACCGAAAGAGTTGTCCAACCTCAAACTGCGGATTCTTCATATTTGTCTCTGCCAAAAATTCTGGAAAGCGATAACCAACATCTTCGTCCGATGAACAAGCCAATACTAACTCTTCAGACGATGGATAATCCAAGTCATCGTCTCCCACCTCCCCTAAACTCATCTCTACTTCATTCCTTACTTCATTCATGTCCGGTCCAATTTCAATGTCATCTGTCACATTGCGATCGCACAATAAATCAACTTCCTCAGAAGCAATGTCAACCGCGGAATGAACGAAATCAGGGCCTTCCTCATAATCTGTCATCGGATTTAAAAAAAAATGAATGTCAATGACTGCAGTTTATGAATCACCTATAACTGGAGCTTATGTAAAATAACACAAACTGGAGCTCTAAAATCACACTAATTGGAGCTTAAAATGAATCACCTATAATTACTAGCAGTTTTTAGAAAGCACCATCCAGTACGTTTTTGTAATGCATATAAATCAAATGAAAAGTGGGCTTTACCTCCGTGATTTTCCTCCATGTTTGCAAATTGAAACCTCGATCAGATGTACTGCTGTGTAACCGTTCGGGTGAGGTCTTGTGTGGTCCACCCGACTAATTTTCGGACACCATTCGTCAGGCAGATTGTGTTTTACACTACAGGATGATGAGGAATGATGGGTTTTTGGAGATTACGGGCTGAAATTTACTTCGTTTCCAAGTGTGGCGATTTGGGTTTGGAAATGATTTAGGGCTCATTCAACTGAAGGCATTGGAGGAACGTAATGTGCTTCAGGTCATATTTTCGGCTTTGGCAGGGAGGCAATTTGGAGTTTTCGAAAGAGAGGGTTCGCAATTCTACTGGATTTGGGTGGGATTTGAATTGGGAATTTGGGTGGAGGTTTCGATTTAGGGATTTCGAATTGGACTCCCAAAATTGAAGTGTTGGAAATGTGAGGAGTGAATAATTTCCATATTAGGCTTTGAAGTGGCAAGAAATTCACGTCGTCTGTTGCCAATTAGGATTCCGTCAAGCCACATCAACGGTTGTTCAAACGGGATTCTGGTCAATGACGGAGGGAGAGAACGTTGGACAAGTTCAGTGACTGATTAGCAGCATATTGAAGTTCAGTGACCACTACGTGACAACGTTCAAAGTTCAGTGATTAATGAAACTTTTTACTCAAGGGTAGTGGATATGGAACTTGAGCCTCGAATTAAAAGATTTGCATTGGGCCGGTTCAATAATCAAGTAATGAACTAAGATATGCAAATGGGCAACTTACACAAATACACTCAAAACTAGAAGAAAATTAATACAAACCTACTTTTTTTAACTTAACATTTCAATAATCAAATACAAATATTTAGCCTTTGTTCAATCCTCATTTTTTTGAAAATACATTTTTCTCTCTTTTCTTTTTAATCATACATATTTCAATAAAATAATATTATACGCAAATCCAAAAATTTTCCTTATTATTTAACCATACATTCTTCGTTAATTTACTATTTCAAAATGCATTATATACAAAAAAATGGGTTTCAAACATGCCCACCCCACCCCTATATCTTAATTATCCTTCCCAAATCAAATCTCCCATCTCATCTCCCACACCCACGCCACAATTGAATCCAATCGTCGATGCTAACATGTCATCGTCGATGCTTGTTGTCGCCAATTGATTGTCGGAGATACACCACCTTATCATACCCCATCCCACCCCACCCACCTCATATCACCCCAACCTGTCATTTTCCCAAACAGTTAAATCCATCAATGGCGTCCCAACTTTGTACTTGGTGTCATCATGGCTACTCAATTTGATTTTGTTTCACCATGGCCATCCAATTTGATTTTATTTCATAATGATCATCTAATTTCATATAATTTTTCACCATGACCACCCAATTTCATATAACATTTCACCATGGTCACCCAACTTCTTTCCACCATTTTCATTAATTTTAAAAGGGGGTAAAACGGTAACTTTGAATTAAAAAATAAATTTTTAAAAAAATTAAAATAAAAACTTATTTAAAAAACGCTACTTAAAAAATGAAATAAAAACTTATTAAAAAAGTTATTTAGAAAAATAAAATAAAAATTTATTTTAAAAAAGACATTCTTTAAAAAATAAAATTAAAAAAAAACTTATTTAAAAAATTAAAATAAAATAAAAACTTGTTTTAAAATAAACGTTTTTAAAATTTCAAAAAAATATATTTTTATTTTTAACAAATTATTTTATATATATAATGCAAAGTTACAGTTTTACCATTTTTAGAATTAGTGTAAAGAGTGAAAAAATTTGGGTGGATATGGTGAAATGTTATATGAATTAGGTGGTCATGGTGAAATGTTATATGAAATTGTGTAGTTATGGTGAAATAAAATCAAATTGGAGGACTATGGTGACACTAAATATAAAGTTGGGTGGCCATGGTGAAAAAAATAAAATTAGGTAGCTATGGTGACACTAAGTATAAAGTTGAATGACCATTGACGAATTTAACCTTTTTCCCAAATCACAATTCCCACTTCACCGTCATTGCTCTTCCTCAAATTCATAAACATTTCCAATTTTGGCAACGGCGAATCTTGATGGCGGTGGAGCCACCAATATGGTGTTTGCTACTTTCAAAGCAAATCGTTCTAGAAGGTGTTGAAGCGGGTTCAAACTCAATTGGTGGGGTGGGGGTCGAATCTGATGGTATCAATCAAGTTTATGGGGGTGAACATCGAAAGAGGTGGTTGATTTTAGCGTCGTCGTATCACCATCGAGATTTTAGAATGCAGTGGCGTTGTATACATAGAAATGGTGGGTAGGAGATGTTTGTGGTTTGTTGATTTGAGGTAGGGGCAACGAATTATGTGTATGTGTGTGCGATCTAGTCTACAATTTACAATTGATGTTAATCTGTTGGTACAGGTGGTGGCGACGGTATGATGGTGGTGGCGACGCTGCTCTCTAGTTTGTGCAGTGGTGGTTCAAGTGTGGTTGGTTGGAGTCGCAAGTGGAGGTGGTGGTTGTTAGTGCATGTGGTTGTGGGGTTAGATGAAAGTGGTGGTGGAGGGTTGTGGATATGAGGCACCACCGATATTACGGGTGGCGACGACGGTGGTAGTTGTCAGGATGTGGTAAGGAAGATGAAGGATAATTTGTGACCAATTAATTTGATAATTTGTGACCAATTAATTTGATAATTTGTAATTGATAAATAAATAGGGATCAATTAATTTGATAAATTGTTATCGATAAATAGATGTGAAATATAAAATTTGTTATTTGTGATCGAGAAATAAGCTGCGATTAATTAACTTGATAATTTGTGACCAATATATAAGTTATGATTTATTCAATTTGTGATTTGTGATGTTATGTTCTATAAATATGATTAGCACGTAACTATGACTATAAATTGTATGTTATTATAACATTAACCTATTTAATTATTTATTCGATTAATAAAATCTATTTAATTAATACCACTTGATTTTTGAAAGAATTCTACAAGTTTGTCAAATTTGAAAGTATATATTTGAATGTTGATAATTATGTATTTTTTCCTTTAAAAAATATCATATATAATATGGGCCTAAGAATAATTAAGCAAATGTGGAAATTACACAACAGCTCGATTTTAAAGATAATTGTGCAAAAATAGGAATGATGTTTAATTATTCACAAATAAGGTGATGAATCAATTTTTTAATATTAAATAATAATACTCCAACCCTCACCCCTAGTGCATCCTATAATTTCAATTTCAATCCCAAATCATTTCTTCCCATCCATTAAAGGTGTCGTCGACAGCACGTCGAGGATGTCAACCAAGTGCCGCTATTGTGAGGCATTCTGCAACGGTAAAAAAATCAACGTTGCGCGTGGCAATCTAAGCTCCGATGAGTTGTTCGCCACTGCAGAGCCACTACAGGTGGCACTCGTGCTCTCAAGGCCAATTGAGGTAGCACTAGGCTAGTTAGCCATATGGGCTTCACTTGAAAGTAAAATTGTGGCGGCTAGGTTTGTGTTTGGCTGGCTGTGCGTTTGAGTTTGGATTTTATCTATAAGTGGAATGGTGAGAGTGTTAGTAGTGGAGGAGGAGGGGGCAGCAGCTTGCCCAATTGTTTGAGTTTCAGTACTGGTTGGAGTTATGGGAATGGTATTGGTGGTAGGTTTGGTTGCCTGCCCATCCGCTTGAGTTTCAGCAATAGGGAGAGTTGTGGAGATTGTGTTGGTGGTAAGGTTGGTTGCCTTCTCAGTCGTTTAAGTTTCAACAATAGGGAAAGTTATTTGTATGGGGGTAATAGAGGTGTCTGGCCAACCGTTTGAGTTTCAGTTGTAGATTGAGTTGTGGATATGGGGTTTTTTGCATTCCCAGTTGATTGTGTTTCTGTCACTCAATCTCTTGAATAAGTGACATGTAAGAGATTTGGTTACGGGCTATTGGATCAGATCACATATCTAGACATTTGGTCAACTGCCATTAGATCGGGTTACAGTCACATATAACAGGGCACATGTCAAAGTGCATTGGTCGCAGGTCAAAAACTCGAGATTTGGTCACATATCAACAGAATTAATCCAAGACTCACGGTGTATGAAGACCTAAAGCTTAGCAAGCCATAGCCATGTAAGTATGAATCTGCATTCACAATTTCCAAAGCAATTGAGAATGAATGGGTATTGCGTTGTGTGGCGCAACCTAAAACACATTACTAATGGATACCACCCACACATTGTACATGCATCTTCTTAGTCATTTGGAAAAGTATAAATTAATTCCGACAATTTATAATTCGCTTATTGTTACATATTTTATAAGATCGACAACTTATAAACACTACAAAACGAGCACGACATTATTAAAACGCTTGGTAAATTGTAATTATTTTTCAAGTGTTCCGTTTATAAAAGTTTATTAATAATAGATGCATATTTTCTTTTATATATGGTTGAAAGAGATTTTGAGACATGCCATGAAGATAACTGTATAACTTACTAGGAACAGAAGTTTCAGAAATGCAGTGATTGAAACATGTTCGAGGCAACAATTTTTGTTAAAAGATGTAGAGATTATACAAAATCAAATAATTATAGATCCATTGATCTGGAAAGAAGATTTTATCATGTTACATCAATTATGACACGAATGTAATCAAGAAATAGTTTAAATTATCTTTATTAAATACTATCTACAAATAGGTACATTGAATCACGTTTTGATACACGTAAAGCAATCCGAGAATCTACGAATGAATGCGGATAAAAAGAAAAAAAAATCTTAAAGTTTTATCCCTTCTCGCGCTCAATGTATCTATTTGGACAGATACTATACAGTATAATACGAGACAATGGAATTCAATGGGATAGATTGTAGAGGGCTGCCTATGCGCTTTTCAGCTGTATCTATCCAATGCCTCAATTGGTAAAAGATGATTTTTATGAATCCTTTAGGGGTATTTCTTAGTGTTATAGTTCCATATATGATTGACAAAACATCATATTAGGCTTATTTCAACTTCACCACTTGTCTTACTTGAGAGATTTTGTTGATGAAATATGGAAACTGCACACCGTTTGATTTCAAATCTTGCTCTCTACTTTTTCTTTTTATTAACAAGAATTAAAGTTGTCAATTTAAAAGTTACAAGTTGTGTCATTTTTCAAGGAAAAGCTCACTCAATCTAATATAGTTGTTTCATGATACATAGACGTCACGATGTTATCAAAACATCATAGAACTGAATACTTTGAAGACGAACAACTTTTATAGGTCGCTACTTCTGAAAAAAAATGAAATGATGCAGTTACATTGCGAAACTCATAATTCGATGACAACATCAATTCAAAAACTACCAATTATCGAAGAATATGTTGTTGATGTTTATAAAATCATATTGTGAGTTTAAAAAATCCGGAATTGAAATCATTTCAGTTGTTACTATGAACAATAGCCATAAAAGAAAAGAAATTTAAAAGATTTATGAAACTAGAGTGTTTGAACTTTTTATTTTGAATTGTCTTTTACTATAGAATGAAATATATAGTAGAGACTTATTTACGTCGTTTTACCTTTGAAATAAAAATAATAACAATATATCACTTTTGAAACAGAAAGTGACATCATGTCACTTATATCGAAATGAAATAAAAGTTCGACAAGTTAAAATGACATTTATAACCCCCTAGCCGAGTTCTTTTATATTGTATATCATTTCCAAATGTACTATTAGACCATACTTATCTTGCTCAAAATTTATCACTTTCAAAACAAAAGGTACCAAACATCTACAAAAAATTGCAAACAATTTACAATGAAATTTCACGTATAATTTACAGTTAATTGAAGATTAATGATAATTAAAAATCTTAATCTATTTTACTAATTTTGTGCCGTACTCGGCTATTTCCTCAATGCAAAATGTCATGTCATATCCCACGTTATCCACTTATCCTAATTTGATTCGGGTCAATATCGCATTCTTCAACATTTAAAAAAAAAAAAATAATAATGTACTATCTCATAAATCGACTATTATTAAAATTTAAATGATTAACAACTCTTACACTTCGTTTAATAGACAAAGGTGGAAAGAAATTCAAATTTCATTTTAGTTGAAAAATAAAAATTTACCAAACTCAAAGAAATTCGTTTTTCATGAAAATAAAGAAAATGTAATTTAAAGTGATTGTACCTTAAAATTTCATTTCCATTTTCACATTGCAATAAAATGGCAAAAGTAAAATTCGTTTTCCTCGAATATAATATTTTCCATAGAATTCATTGTCATCAAACAAAACCTTATAGAAATCTCACCACTTTAAACAGAAATATGAAACCTAAGAATGCATTACATTCAAAATTAACTCCAAGAGTGTAAGCACAATCAATTTCGACATTCAAAGCAACTTAAACGTTCGACATTGCACACAAAGTGAAACAAAGTAAACAAAAGAGAAGACATTCAACGGTAAAGAAAATCCTGAAACATTTAACATCATCTAATATCCCAGAGCACATAGCATGAACTTAAACCTCCTCCTGTAAATCCTCTTCATCGTCATAATCATAGCCTTCCTCGTCAGCTGTTGCATCTTGGTATTGTTGGTACTCAGCAACGAGATCGTTCATGTTGCTTTCTGCCTCGGTGAACTCCATCTCATCCATACCTTCACCGGTGTACCAATGCAAGAAAGCTTTCCTGCGGAACATAGCTGTGAACTGCTCGCTCACCCTTCGGAACATTTCCTGGATTGAAGTCGAGTTGCCAATGAACGTCGAAGCCATCTTGAGGCCGGTCGGAGGAATATCACAGACGGTAGACTTCATATTGTTGGGAATCCATTCAACAAAGTAGGATGAGTTCTTGTTTTGTACATTAATCATCTGCTCGTCAACTTCCTTTGTGCTCACCTTGCCGCGAAACATTGCAGAGGCAGTCAAATAACGTCCATGGCGAGGATCAGCAGCACACATCATGTTTTTTGCATCCCACATTTGCTGGGTGAGTTCAGGAACAGTGAGGGATCGATATTGCTGTGACCCACGAGATGTGAGTGGAGCGAACCCAACCATGAAAAAGTGAAGACGAGGGAATGGAATGAGGTTAACAGCAAGCTTGCGGAGATCTGAGTTCAATTGACCAGGGAATCGAAGACAACAAGTCACGCCACTCATTGTAGCAGAGATGAGATGGTTCAGGTCACCAACTGGTCAAGAAAAATCCAAAAATAAATTTAGACCTGAACACTTTTGTTAAAATCATGAACTATGATAGGCTAGCAAATCCATGGGGCTCACGACCCCATGCAGCCAGGAATCTGAGAACAAAGTAACAGTGTAAAACAAGCACAACATATTATATAATTCAGAATATTAAGAGCTTGTTTGGGAAGGATTTTAATCCAATTAAAATTGAAAATATAGCCGTTATTGGGTCTTACTCGTCTAATAAAAGTCAACAATAACGGCTAGATTTTCAATTTTAATCCGATTTTAATCTCTACCAAACAAACTCTAAGAAAAATGACCTTCCAGGCAACAAGAAAACTAGATTTTTATCACCAAGAGAAGATCCTAAAATTGAAACAGAGTTATGACATTGCTAACATAAAATTGATAGTAGAACTCCCAAAAATTCAATTCTGCCCAAATTAAACTTAGCAAATTGCAAGGCAAAACACACAAGCTTTGGGGTTTAAAATGAACTGGATTACAGTTCAACTATACATTAACCATAATTTAATTCTACGAGAACAAGCTCCCCTAACTAATTATTGCACCACACAATAAGGCATGCATCATAAGGTGCAATCAAGTCCCACAACAAAATTGATGTTGCTTTCAATTGGATTCAGGGACAATAGATGTGGCATACAAGGCTCATGAATAACATGGACTTGTGCATGTAATTCTACAGTTATCATACAAAACAGTAAATGACTGAATTTTTAAAGAGTACAAAAAGGAAGGAGAAGAGAAACCTACAGCTTGGAGTTGTGAGTTTCAGGGTTCTGAAGCAAATGTCATAGAGAGCCTCGTTATCCAACACCATACACTCATCCGCATTCTCAACAAGCTGGTGGACTGATAGAGTAGCATTGTAGGGCTCAACAACAGTGTCTGATACCTTAGGTGATGGGAAGACGGAGAAAGTAAGCATCATACGGTCTGGATACTCTTCCCTGATCTTAGATATCAGAAGAGTTCCCATTCCAGATCCTGTTCCACCTCCCAATGAGTGGCAGACCTGAAAACCTGAATGTTCAAAACAAACATGAAACAAGAGTTGAGTCAAAGAGAAATAAACACATATTGTAAAGCAGTTTATTCCACTAGACACCAAAATAATTAATAAGTTGAGTAAGTCAACAGGCACTAAACTCAAGATTTACTAATTTGACGGCTATAATCCCACAAGAACTGTGCTTGGATAAGTGTTTATTTTGCTCTATTTCGTTTAATTCAATTTGGTATTTGGCTTTTCAGTTCAAGATTTTTGTTTTCTGAACCAAATAAAGTCAAGCTCTATCATCCCCAACAACTCCACCTGATAAATACTTCACACAGACATAATGTAACATACTAGATGTATGTGTTTCTGTCTGTACTAAACTTATGTTTGAAATTGCATTTATACATCTGTAAATGCATGTCAGTACATATGGAACTTATATACCTTAAAAATATCCCACGCGGTGATTAGAAAAACAAGATCTTCAAGGTAACAAAAAAAAATGAAAAAAGATTTAAAAAAAGGGGAATCCAAAACAGAAATCGCCAGATCTACTAAAATAACACTCAAAACCAGTCGATATGTACTTAAAACGCACCAATTAGTGCAAATTATGCATAAACTACAGTAGATTTATGTTACTGCAGGACAAAATTAGCTTTCAAAAAAAAATCATAAAATATCAGAAAATGAGAAAAAAAGACGATGATATTAAAGAATTGGGAATATATATATATATATATATTCTGAAAAGAAAAATCAAACTAAATAATAAATACCTTGTAGACAGTCACAGTTCTCAGCCTCTTTTCTCACTACATCGAGAACAGAATCAATAAGCTCAGCTCCCTCGGTGTAATGACCCTTGGCCCAGTTGTTCCCAGCGCCGGACTGCCCGAATACGAAATTATCAGGGCGGAAAATCTGTCCGTACGGCCCAGATCTGACGCTGTCCATGGTGCCGGGTTCAAGGTCCATGAGAACGGCGCGTGGGACAAACCGCCCACAGCTAGCCTCATTGTAGTAGACATTAACCCTCTCCAATTGCTGATGATTGTCACCGTTGTACCTTCCGGTGGAGTCGATGCCGTGCTCTGCACAAACCACCTCCCAGAACTTAGCCCCGATCTGGTTGCCGCATTGGCCTCCCTGAATGTGCAGGATTTCACGCATTTTGGAGTTGTAAGTTAGGGTTTCGTAAGTTTGAAAATGCGGAGTCAGTGGGGGATTTAAACAGGTGGGGGTTGAAGTGGGAATTTTCGAATTTTGAAATTTTTAAAAAGTAAATATTTTTGCACCACACCCCTTATTTTTTACACCACATTTTAATTATATTTAAAGTTCTTGATCTTTGTTCATCATAACACTCATATTCCAACTATTTTTCATATCATTATTATTCTCGACCTTTTCATTAATTAACAAATTTTATATTTGATATCAATTTTATGTCCAAAAGTCTATCAAAATTAGGTATGACTAAAAAATTCGTTCAACATAATACTCGTTGGACCCATCTCGAATGAGGCACGAATTGTCCCCCTAATATGGTAAATAGGACGGGATGGAAAACATTGGTCCGAAGTGGGTACGAGATGGGTACAGAAAACATGGTCTCCATCCATTTACCCACCTCATTTCAAATTAATTTCAAATTTAAAATTTTTATCAAACAAAGAAGAAAATATTTATCATTTTTAAAGAAACATGAGTTGTTCTTAAATTTTTTTAAATAATATTTAATTTTTTAAAAAATAATATTCACTGACTAAATATATAAAAAATAAACTGGACAATAAATTGGACAGGGAACCTAACCCGACCCTACTCGACTCGACCTAACCTGACCCAATCCAATCCATCATGACCTTTCCTGCTTTAAACAGGTATGCGGACGAGACAAGATAAAACAAATACCCAACACGATGGAATGGTCAACTCATCTCATACATGTCCCGTTGTCATCCCTAATTAAAATGATATAAAATAACTTATTTTTTTAATCATACTTTTAAAAAATAAATAAATAAAAAGTGTGAAAAAATATTTTTCCTTCATTTTAAAGTATGAAAACAAAATATTTTGATACAAATCATCATCAATGACAAGACGTACTAATTAATAGAAGGTTAAAGACAAAAATGCAACAAAAAAAAGTTAAGAAAATAATTGATACATGAGAAAATATTGAGAATGTTAACTACAATTAAAATGTGGTGTATCAAATAAAAATTGTGGTGGCAAGATAACCACCCTTTATAAAATTCTTCAGACAAACGTGAGTTAAATGTTTCAATAATCAGTCAATTTATACCATGATCACAATTTACTCACTAAATTTAAAGTGTTTTACAATGTTCACGGGATTTTTTCTATTTGCACTCCATCTATCACCCTAAAAGAATTATTACCTTATTCGTTAATGTAGCTAACGAAAATCCCACATTGCAAGTTATGAGTGTTAAAAAAATTATAGCTTAGCCAAACTAATGTTTCATCGCTCATCCAACTTATACTTGATCTCGATTTACTTGACAAATTTCAAAATGCTTCTCAAGGTTCCTCATTTTTAAGACGTTGCACTTCATCTACCATCCGTCAGATTTCTTCATCTTCATTACTAATGTATCGTACAAAAATCTCATATGACAATTTATGATCGTTAAAAAAATCCAACTCAATCGTACCATCAAGTCACCAAAATCACCATACTTGAAATGTGATTTCCGCAACCCCATAAACTTCTTTAAGCCCCCATAAAGCGCTCCCAATTTTTGCCCTAAAAAATCGTAGCTCCCAATTCACTAATTTTACCCACGTGTAGCTAAATTGTGTATTGAAACAGAGTCGATTGTTGAGAAGGACACCAGTCTTCTATTTATTTTTTATTTTTTTGGTGCATGTCCAACTATTTAAGGAACTATTGGAAAAACAAAGACATCAATCGGATGATACAATTGAGTGATAGGAATTTATAAGTAGTAACTTCTTGCCTCCTTCTCAATAGTCGACTCTATCTCAGTAACAATTTAGTTGTACATAGGTGATGTAGGTTTTTTAGGGCTGATATTGGGGATTCATTATTGAGGCTTAAAGAAATTTATAGGGCCGTGAAAGTCGCATTTCATATATGGTAATTTCGGTGAGTTAATGGTTTGACTGAGTTGCAATTTTTTAATGATCGTACTTGCCACGTGAGATTTTCATGCGATATATTAACAACGAAGGAAACGAAATCCGACGAATGATAGATGGAGTGTAATGTCTCAAAGATGAATGACTACTAGGAAGCATTTTGAAGTTTGATGAGTAAATTATGATCAAGTATAAGTTGAATGAGTAATAACATATTGGATTGGCTAAGTTGTAATTTTTTAAATGGCCATAACTTACCACATGGGATTTTCATTAGCCACATTAGAGAATTAGGTAACAAACTTTTTAGGGTGATTGATGGAGTGCAAACGGAGAAGTTCAGTTATAACTATGAAATATTTTGAAGTTTAGTGAGCAAAACGTGTCCATGGTATAAGTTGAGTGATTATTGAAACATTTAACTCCAAATGTGTTGATGTTTTGTTAAGCAATTATATTTACTTTCTTATAAAACAAATTAGAAATCACAAAAAATTCATTTATAATGAGACATAGCCCCTGTTTGGTGGAGATTCAAATATGATTAAATTTTAATAAAAATCGATAAAATGTGTAGTTGAAAAGTTGTAGGTTTCATAAAATATGTGGTTAAAATTTATTATCGACTTTGACCTCGATTAAAATCTAGAATTAAATCCTTATAAAATAGGGTTGTTGATGATTAAAAAAATGACATGGTAAATTTAGACCAATTTAATAGAAATGTAGCAGAGTGCCAGAGTGATTGTTGGAATTAGATGAAAAGTACAAAGTTATTGCATTAAAGGAAAATTGTTGGGAAAAGTGCTTATTGTCAAGTGCTCCTAAGCTCCGCATCAGGATGACACTATTTATTGGTGGGAAGACCACATCACTTGGTCGTCCAAAGTCATTTCAACTACATTTTGACCTAAAAGTGTGTGCCATCGTCAGGCTCCGATTCCATTAAAGGAAAATTGTTGGGAAAAGTGCTTATTGTCAAGTGCTCCTAAGCTCCGCATCAGGATGACACTATTTATTGGTGGGAAGACCACATCACTTGGTCGTCCAAAGTCATTTCAACTACATTTTGACCTAAAAGTGTGTGCCATCGTCCGGCTCCGATTCCCTAATTCGTCTTTTGAGGTCAGTCATGTAGGTCATCATGAGCCTACATTACAATTATGGCATCAGGTAATGATGGTTTACAATTGGATAATCATTACTTGCTTGTGATTGGTTGAACCATGGGTGTTAACGTCACAGTGCCACGTCCTGTGCTGGTAGTGGTTTGTGGCAAGGTATAGGAGTGTGGCATCAAACATACATCATGATGTCTCTGTGAATTATGATGGCTCGTGTTCAATCCGATCTCATCATTCAAATGTGTGATCTCGAAGTCAGTAAGAAGATAATGGCTGGACTGTTTAATTAATAAAGTGGGAGGTTGGACTCCAACAAGGGGAATAAATAATTATATAGAATAAATTTTGTGGAAATAATATTTTGAAAATTGTATGGAGAATATATAGTTGAAAAAGAATGATTTTTTTTTTTTAAATTTATATGTAATATTATTTTATGAAAAATTGTGTGGTTGAAAATAAGTAAGGAAAAAAATTGGGATAATTAGGCCAAACGGGAGCTTAACGAGTGTTGATTAATCCACGTGGGAGATAGGATTATAGCAATGAAAATGGAAATAGGGATAAATTTAGTATATTATTTGAATATAATATATTTATTACACGGTATTAGTCTACTAAACATTGATTACACGACAATGCAATTGAATTGGCGAGTTTCCAGATTTGAAATCTTAGCACTATCCATTAGTGTACAGTTCACTTTGAGAGCGATGTTATTTTTTCGAAAGTAGGAGTGGTGTTATTAAAGCAATTACAATTTATTATTATCACTACTTGGTGTGCGTTTCACTCTAGGCTAAGAAAAAGGAGGGGGTGTGACCCCATGTGGAAACCACAAGAATAAGGCTTAAAGAAAAAGTTGATTTTGCCAGAAAACCAAGGCTAATGGAGGAATGTTATCAAATGAGAGCAGATTTTTCTATCATGAAATCTTGGGAACAAAGCAAGGAATTCGAAACCTTATCGAGTTATCTTACGCTCTGAAAAGACTCTGTCGCCATTAATCATTCATTAACATTGGGACGGTGTTTAGTGGCTTCAGTTCCTATTACGAAATAATACTTAATTTTTAGTTTAATTTTCAATTTTTTTACAACGATAAACTGTAAGACCCTAAATTTTTCTACAGGACTTGAATTCAAAGTTTGAGAATTGGAATTCTTTCAATTCTTGAGGGACTAGACCTATGATATCTAAGATGCGACATGGTGACAGATAGAGTTTAACTAGTAAGTCGTTGCAATGAGACTGCATGTCAAACCTCCGAACAAAATCAAATTATTTATTTGGCTTATAAATACTCACACTTGGTGACATTTGAAGAAAAAGTGTATTCTTACTCTTATAAATGAATTTTGACTTCCACTTTTCTTCTATGTTCGTGTCACTCCTGTGCAAATAATATTGAATTATTCTTGGTGTACATAAAAATGTGTACACAAGGATGTCCCATGTGAGGGAAATGACACATCTATGTACAAAAAACTATGTACACCAAGCATTGCCCAAAAATATTTATCATTTGTTTCATTTAACTTAAGCGACAAAATGGGTGAAATGCGGTCTCCCCGCCTTTAATTGGAGAGGTTTCAATCTTGTATCTTTAACGTGTGCGTTTCAAATGCATAGATAACTTACACAAGGAGGGGAATGGAGACGGATTTGTTGGCGAGCTAGGTTCCATCAAGATTCGGAGGTAAACAATTTGAATACGATTTTCAAAATGATTACATCTATTGCATTGGCGAAAATGGTAAATTTTACACAGATTATGAAGAAAAAATTTGGAGTCTAAATTTTACACAGATTATTCACTCTTGGGTGCTCAATTAGACTGTGGAGACCGATTGTGGTTATAAAAGTAGTGTTTGGTTTTATACCCAAAATAATTGTTGATGTAAAAGTACAGTCCATTCTGTCTTTAAAAAAATTTCAGAATAACGTTATTGATAGAAAGACATCAAACATATATTTCTCCTGTGTAGGCCCCATTATTTGATGTTATAATTTTTGGGATTATGCTTTTTTTAAAATGTGTGATTGAAAAAAGAAAGAAAAGTTTTTTATTTATCTATAATATTATTTTATTGGAGGATGTATCTTTAAAAATAAGAGAAAAAAATGTATTATAAAAAACTTGTTTAGGTGGCCCCAGCCACCTCCTAGATTGGAAACTCAAGTAAAACGCTTCGCTTTGTGTTTAGACCTTTTTTTTTCCCCCTTGAGTTTCTAAAAAGCTGAATTTTTTCCTTCATCCCTTTCGTTTTTCGTAGGCGCGCTTTATTATCTTTTTTTTTTATTTTTTTCCTTTCTAAAAAAATCTTTTATTTGACTTTAGGTTATTAATTTTTTATATTTTAAAAAACTTTTCATCTGACTTTAATTTCAAGTCCCCAAAAAAAAAAAATTTTAGTTTAAAAAAAAAAAATTTTTTTTTAAAAATTCATGTGTAAAATTTTTTTTTTTTACGTATTAGCCCGGTCTGTGATCTGGTCCTGGATCTGTCCCTGCCCGTAGCAAAAAATCGTTTTAAAAATGACTTCATTTAAATAGTTAAATAAGATTTAAATTATGATGTTATCTATATTATGTAATTATGATTTTAAGATTTGTTATTTTGTTGCAAACTCTAAAAGTATGTATGAAATTCCTATAAATCTATTAAATAGAATTTATGTAGTTGAAATTGAAAATATGAAAAATATCCTAATTTTTGTATTTTGAAAATTTGGAAATTGCATAATTGACTAATGATTATTAAGTAAATATAGTATTTTATAATTTTAGATGTTCGATATATATTATTTTAATTATTAAATAATTTTTTAAATTATTAAAAATTCAAAATAATAATAAAAATACAAAAGCGTTTTTTAACGCCTAAGCCTCGTCTAGACTTTCTTAAACTCTTAAAGTTTGAAGTTTCATCTTTACGCCCAATCAGACTTTACACTTTTTAGAACACTGATACAACCAACACTAAACTTTGAGTCAGAACAACTGAACAACACATTTTAATATCTTATTATCATATCTTTCATAATCTTCTCTTATTCAACCCCATAATAATAATAATAATAATAAAAAAAACAGACTCAATAAATTTCCTAATTAAAATAAAAAAGAAAAGAAATTAAATAAATTGGGTGAATATAATTGTAGAAGAAAAGAAAAAAGAGTTGGTTATGGGAGGGATGTTATCAACCTAAAAAGAGCTAAGACAATTCCTAACCCTTATTTTCTCCCTTGAATATCTCTAATTCCCCGATATTTTTTCTCCTTTTATAAACATCCCAACTTGTCATTTATTTTCTTTATTTCAAGAATCCCATGCGATCTATATCATTCTCCTTCTCATTTCTCATCATTTTGCAGCTTTTTCTACCCCTATTTGGAAGACACGATGGTATTCCACCCCACCCTACCCCTCTATGAATGATTCATATTTCAATACATGCAGAAGAATTCAAGAGTTGATTTATAATATGTAAATGATTGTTTGGATAATTATTAATTGTAAGGTTTTTATTAATTTCATATTGATATGATTTTTTTATGAATGATTAATATGTGATTATTATTTGAATTCATGCAGAAAAATTCAAGATTTTGTTTCAATATGAACATAATTATTCCTGACAATGATAAATTGTTGGGTATTTATTAATTTCATGCAATTGAATTGTTTTTTTGGAATTACATACTGACTGAAACTTGTATATTCATTCATATTTGAATTCATTTAAAAGAATTCAAGACTTTGTTTTGTAATGTGTAAATAATAATTTTTGACAATTTTAAATTGCGGTATATATTAATCTCATGCAAATTATTATTATTATTATTATTATTATTATTATTATTATTATTATTATTATTATTATTATTATTATTATTATTATTATTTGTGGGATTAGAGATGATAGAAATTTGTATGAATTATCCTACAATAAAAATAAATAAATCATATTATAATTAGTTACATGAATCGGAGATGATTATAATTTATTTGCATTATTTTCTTTCTATGCTTGTTATTAATGCTTTTTTGGGGGCAGGCGAATGCTTCATCTGGAATGGCCGTGCAAGATGAGTGCAAGCTGAAATTTTTGGAATTAAAAGTAAAGAGAAACCACCGTTACATTATCTTCAAGATCGAGGGTCAGCAGGTGGTTGTGGATAAACTTGGCAACCCTGGCGACACTTACGACGATTTTACCTCTGCTCTACCGGATAATGAGTGTCGTTATGCTGTCTATGATTTTGACTTCACTACTGATGAAAATGTTCAGAAAAGCAAGATTTTCTTTATTGCCTGGTAAGACACTCAAATTATCGATAAATCATTTCCTTTGATAAGCTACTAAAGGCGTACTAGGTACATAATTTATGTTGTACTCGAAACTAGAATCGAGATAGAAGACGGGTGAGGTTTTTATTTTTATGAAATTTTTCTTGTTCGACCAATGTGAAGCTTAAGAACAAATCTTTAAGGGCTCATAGGGTTTTGTTCACATCGTAGACGAATACAAATTTATATATGTCGTCGTTTTAGGTCACCAGATAGCTCAAAGGTGAGAATGAAGATGGTGTATGCGAGTTCTAAGGACAGATTTAAGCGAGAACTTGATGGAATTCAAGTCGAAGTGCAGGCAACAGATCCAAGTGAAATGAGCCTTGACATTGTAAAAGCTCGTGCAATCTGAAAATGCGCTTCTTCGGCAACATTGACTTTTTTCAGTTTGTATTATTTTCATTTTTGGTTGTACCCATTCACATTGAATTGTGGACATTGAATTTTCCTTTTTTAATTAGGTAAATATATTATACATTTCGAGTTCTCTTTTACATGGATTGGAAGAAAAAAATCCCTCTGCATGATCTTCAATATTACACGTTTCTTCCGATCCATGTGGAAGATTATGTTTATCACAATTTGTTCGACATGCAATCACTCTATATAAAAGTGCATTATACTTGTCCACTTTCGAATGAGATATAGCCATGAATTGACAACTCGAGAAAGTATTGCAATGAAGATTCGGGAGAATGAAGACTTTTGTTTTGTTTGGTCTTGAATTCTTAATTTGCCCACGGGATGGAGAATTATGGGAGTGTGGCTGATGGCCACAAGGTATGAGTACGAAGTCGTAGCCTCATAGGTAGACATTTTCGATTGTGACCCATTTCCTTATGAACAATGCCGTACGTGCAGAAAATGCAGCCACAAAATTTCATATAGAAAAGACACAATGGGTGGAAGGGTGGGTGGTGTTTTTTTTTTTTTCAATATTTTACACACACGGGGCCCTCCCCATACGAGTTTTGCAAATATTTTATAGAAGAATGTGTGGTTGAAAATTAATTTTGAAAAAAAAAAATGAGTTTTGAAGAAAATGAAGCACACATAGTTTTATCGAGAAGCTAAAAGCTTAACCAAACAAATAATCATCATGAATATTTATACTTCTTGCTTTTTCCGTTTTTATTTGATAAATATACTTAAGGCTACATTCGACACACTAAATTAGATTGGATAAATAGTTTAATATAAAATTATAATAAATAGTATTTGTTAAAAAGATTATGATAGATGAAGGTCAATAACACAATATTATTTCTTTATTTCATTTAAAAGATAATTATTTACTACAATCAAAAACATATAAATAATAATTTTAAGATCGAGAAAAATTAGTTAAATTTATTAATTTATCGATAAATAAATATTTTATTAGTTTATCAATAGATTATGTGAAGTCACTTTTGTCAATGTACAAAAATATGATGGATGCTAAATACATCTTGAATTATTCTATTTAAAATAATATGATGATGGAATAGAGCCTACTGGCGAAGAGATTATTCGAAAGAAGTCTTTCAAGCATTGTAATCTTAAATAATTATTTTTTATGAGATAAAAAAAAAAAGCCAAATGTATGTATGTATTGAAGAAAAACTATGAACGATTTGAGTACGAAGAAAAAATAAGCAACTTTAGATGTACAATTAAAAAAAATGAAGTTTTCAAATAAATAATTCATTATTATTGTTGGAATTATTCAATCAATGTGAGAATGCCAGCATTGCACAACAGAATTCATTGAGAAGGTAGCACCAATGCTCATATTCAGGAATGGAATATTGGCTGTTATGCCACCTGTCTATTACCGTTTGAATTGGACTATTCCCCTTGTGTATGCAATAGTATGTATAGGTTCTCTGTGTATAAATGTATGGGCTGCATATGAGAAATATAGCTCTCGAATTTATTTGATAAAATCTCGTTTTCAGACTTGGTATCAGAGCAAGATGGCTAACGCCGACACTAGTAATCAGTCCGCTCCAAGCTCCTCACCATCCACTCAACCTGGTATAAATCAAATCTCACAACTTGGAATAACCCTTACCAAACTCCACCTGTGAAACTCGACAGAAACAATTACCTTCTATGGAAAAACATGATTATGCCTATGATCAAAGGGCATAATCTTGAAGGCTTTCTACTTGGCACAAAGAGCTGCCCACCTGAGCTTCTAGCTATTCAAACCACTTCGAGTGGAGGAGAGGCAGTGGAGATGGTGCAAAATCCTGAGTACAACAAGTGGATGTCAGCTGATCAGCTACTAATGGGTTGGTTATATTCCTCCATGACACCTGAAATTGCAATGAGGGTCATGGGCTGCACTAGTTCAAACACATTGTGGATTGCTGTTGAGGAAAGCTATGGTATACTAAACAGGTCGAGAGTTGTATTCCTTACTGGTAGTGGTGTCAAACGAGCCGAGCGGCTCGTCGGCTCGCCCGCTCGGCTCGTACTGTTCAAGCCCACGAGCTGCTCAGGCTCGTCAAAAAACGAGCCCGCGCACGAGCTGAGCGGGCAGGTGGGCTAGACGAGCCGAGCCCGCTCGGCTAGAGACTATTCACGAGCGGCTCGTGAAACGAGCCCGTCTTAGACGAGCCTATATATATAAAAAAAAAAAAATAAATCAGTGACCGTTTGGTCACTTATTTTTTTAAAATTTTTTTCCTACTTTTCTAGTTTTCTTCTCCTATAAATATCCAATCCATTACAACATTTTTTTACCACCAAACTTTCATTCTATACTCTCTGCTCTCTACAATTTACAAATTATTATCAACAATATCATTCATTTATTCTATAATTCTCTTCTACATTTTTTTTACATTATTATCTTAATTTTACAACCCATTTTATACACTAGTACATAATCTTCATTCACTTCTCATTTCTACATTTTTACATTCTATGTCAACAATTCACAAATGGATCCACGAGCATTTGTGAAAAACTTGTTTGGTATGGAAGACGAAACACCTGCCCAAAATCAATTTGGGAATGAATTTGTCGGTCTCAATGAACTACCAATTCCAGAAGATATTGAAGATTTCGACATTCGTGAATGTAGTCATCCCAATCCAATTGATTTGGATGACGTTGATGTTGATCCTAGTGTTCCTATTAATTTGGAATAAGATGAAGAACCTGCATTAAATATTCTCACTACAAAAGGGAAGAGAAAGGGGAAGAAGCAAGCAAAATATTGGGAACATTTCAAATTGGTTAACACTGGTCGTGTGATCGATGGACTTTCAGAAACCAAAGCAGTATGTAAATACTGTCAACAACGACTGGCATGGCAAAAATGTATTGGAACCACTCACCTCAACCGTCATTACAAAGCATGTGCGGCCAAACATAGGCTTCTTGAACGTGGTCAAACGCAACTACAGTTTGGTACTAGTAGGGCCGTGCTACTACTATGCCACTTTCTTCGTGGATGTATTTGGAGGATGAAGCTCGAATGGGAATGATGAAGTTCGTTGCCGCGGCGGAGCTGCCACTAGCAATAGTGGACAACTAACATTTCGTAAATTACGTCAAACAATATCTTCAACCAAGGTACGTTGGAGTAAGTCGAAATACTCTTCGTTCTAATACAACTGAATATTTTCTTAATACAAAGCAATTATTGATTGCGGATTTAGAAAAATACGGAGGTGTGATATCTTTAATTTCGGATTTATGGAAAGGGATTAATAAGAGAGGTTATATAGCTGCAACTGCACACTATATAGACCCACTTTGGGTTATGCATAAAAAATTATTGCTTTTAAAATTGTTGAGTGTCCTCATAATGCTAACACTATATTTAATGCAATTATGTTAATAATTAAAAAATATAAATGCGAGAGTAAAATTCGTTCTTTTACTTTTGACAATACTTCTGTAAATAAAGTAGTTATCGATAAATTGTATAGAGTACTTCAACCCGATTTTGGTAGTTATTTATTCCATATTCGATGTGTGTGCCATATTTTTAATTTAATTGTACAAGACGGTTTAAAACATGTGAAGGACGAAATTAGTCGAATTAGGATTGCACTTACGTATATCACGATTACACCTAATAGAAAACAAGCATTTGAAAAATTTTGTGAACAAGTTGGGAACTCTAATACAAAATCTTTTATTATTGACGTAGGTCATAGGTGGAATTCAACTTACTTATTATTAAAATCCTGTGAAGGTTTTGAATCGTTTATCACTGAATTTTATAACAGTAGGCATATTCGAGACGAAAACGATGATATCTTAAATGAATCCGATTGGAATACAGTTTTTAAAATTAAGAAATTTTTGGAAAGTTTTTATACGTCTACGAATATATTGTCTAGTGTTTATTATCCAACTAGTTGCATGGTTCTTGAACGTCTTTATATAACTGCTAGGGCTTTTAAGAGATATCAAAATGACCCTGATTTTCATGCGGTTATATATGCCACGGAATTAAAATTTAGAAAATATTGGGAAGAATTACCTATGTTATTTCCTTTAGCATGTGTCATGGACCCCCGATATAATTTATCGGGTACTAAATTTATAATTGGCCAAATTTCAAATGCTTTAATTTTTAATATTCCTATTACTTATAGGAATTTGGAACAAACGTTAACTGAAATGTATGAATTATATGCTTCAAGAATAGGTACACAAATTACTCGTATACCTACTACTCCTCCCACTAATATAAACGATGACGACGCTGAAGTAATTAATTTATTAGAAAACATAGACTCAATTAGATATGATTCAACTGCATATGCATATGGTTTCTCTAGTAGTAGTAGTATGTGTTCCACTGCATGTACTCAAACTTCGAGTAGCAGTCCAAATGCGTTGCCATCTGAATTAATTGATTACTTTCGTTATACTATGCCGAGTAACAAATCAGTTAAGAAAATTTCAGAAGATGTAATTGAATTCTGGCGAAATAACGAACGTCGATGGCCAATTGTTTCTACAATTGCAAAAGATCTATTAACACCTCCTATTAGTATTGTAGCTTCGGAGTCTGCTTTTAGTGCAGGAAGAGGGTTCTCTCTGACATTTGAAGTCGACTAAAAGAAGATATTTTGGAAGCGTTAATGTGCGTGAAAGATTGTGAAGACGCTAATTATCGAATTTAACATAAATATGCCGAAATTGCATGCAATCAAATAAGTGATATTTGATTTCACTACATTCATTACAAAATTTTATTTTCATACATTTATAATTTTTGAAAAAAATTGTACAATTTTAACTCCGCCTACTCAAAATTGAAGTAGCCGATCCCAAATCCGGATAAAGGAGGAGGGTTTATCTTTTTTTTTTTAAATGAAAATGTTTTAGAAAATATATATTTACTATTTTAAAAATTATAGATGTTTTGAGTCTTTGACGAGCCCCGATAAATATTTGAAAAATGTATATTTTTAAAAAAATAGCGTTATAGTAGCGTTTATATATATAAAAAAAAAGATGCGAGCCGAGCAGCTCGCCTTGGGCGAGCTCGGGTACGAGCTCCATGGGCCGGCTCGGCTCGGCTCGGCCCATTGACACCACTACTTACTGGAGAGTTGCAAAGGACAAGAAAAGGTTCTATGACCACATATCAATACCTCAGTTTAATCAAACTGCTGGCAGATAATCTGCAGATAGCTAGGAAGGCTATTGATCACTGTGACCTGGTAACTCAGGTTCTATCAGGGCTAGATGAAGAATATACGCCCATTGTTGTGTAGATCAACAGCAGAGAAAATATCTCATGGCATGAACTCTCTTTTGTGTTGATGACTTTTGAAAGTAGACTTGAGTACCTGGATCAAGTCAGAAGCAATTTCACCTCATTGAATGTTAATCAGTCGAGTGTTCAACTCACTCAAAGGACCAATCTAGGAGGTGGGAGAACCTTTAGGGGTGTTAACAATAGCAGATCTATGAATTTCAGAGAAAGGACAAGAGGAAGAGGCAAAGCAGGTAGACTAAATGAAACCAAGGGCCTTGCCAGATCTGTGGGCTAAATAATCACACAGCAAGCTGGTGTTTCAATCGATATGATGATAGGTACATGGGAAATAGGCCCAGTAACTCAAACTACTAGAGCAATGTCTCGTCCCCTGCTACATATAAAGCCTCGTCGAAAACACTGGAGGATCAAGCATGGTTTGCAGACTCTGGGGCTAGCAACCATGTCACTTCTGATAAAGGTAATTTGAATTACATCAGAAAATATGAAGGAAATGAAAGATTATTGGTTGGTGATGGTAATCCCCTTAATATTTCGCATATTGGAAGAGGTAACATCCCTTCACTAAATGATAAATCTCTTGCACTTAATAAATTGCTATATGTACCAGCAATCAAGAAAAATTTAATCACTGTTTCTCAGCTTACAAGTGATAATCATGTATTCATGGAATTCTATTCTGATTGTTGTGTTGTCAAGGATCTCCAAACCAAGAGGATTCTGCTGCAGGGAGTGCTTAAGGATGGCTTATACCAGCTGACATTACCAAGATATAAGTCCAAACTCACAGCCAAAGAGTCAGTTCAAATTAATACCAACTATCTTCCTTGCTTCACAGTGAACTCCAGTCATGCTGAGTCAATCAAAGGTGCCAAGCTTCTAGAGTCTAACCTTAATGTATGGCATAGAAGATTAGGTCACACTTCAAATCTTGAATTGAGTCGAGTCCTTACGTCTTGTAATGAGTTCACCAACGATAATGAAATTCCTGGTTTTTGTGAATCCTGTCAGTTCGGAAAATCTCATGCTTTACCCTTCAGTATATCCCATTCACATGCATTAAAACCTTTGGAATTGGTGCATACAGACATTTGGGGACCTGCTCCTGTGACCTCTACCTCTGGTTTTAGATACTATATCATCTTTGTTGATGATCATAGTAGGTTCACGTGGATCTATCCATTAAAACACAAATCTGATGCACTTAACATGTTTATCCAATTTAAAAATCTAGTAGAAAACTTGTTTGAAAGGAAAATAAAAGCATTACAATCTGACTACGGAGGTAAGTATAGAAGTTTCAGCAAAATTGCCCTTAATTCCGAAATTGAACTTAGGTATTCTTGCCCTCACACTTCTGGCCAAAACGGGAGGGCTGAGAGGAAACACCGACATATCACTTAGACAGACTTGACCCTTTTAGCTAGGCTCAAATGCCTTTACGTTATTGGTGGGAATCCTTCAAATTTGCAACCTACCTGATTAATACGGTAATATAATATCAATCGTTCAATCTTACCCTGAAAATCATCTTATTTGTTATAATCAAAAATGGAAAAATTGTTAACATATGATTGATTTCATCCGTAATGTTTTGATCATAATAAACAAGATTAATATTGTTTATAACAATTGATTTTGAGTGATGATAATTCAATATTAAAATCAATCAAGCATTACCAAAATCATTCAAGACGAGAGTTTAAAAGACAAATGTCAAGAAAATGCAAAATCAAGAGCATGAGAGATCACATCAAAGAAAGATCAAGACGAGAAGTCTAAGAGGCAAATTTCGAAGCAAGATCAAAATTAGACTTTTTAGTTCAAATATAAATGTACTAATACTTTGATATTTAGTAATGAATGATAAAAGTTCAAAAATCGTTTTATGGACGAAAATATTATTTTACAAAAACACTTGCATAAAAATAAAAAAAAAATTATTTTCCAAAGATTTTCAACTTGATATTTTATACTTTTTTACAATGTTAGTTACTCCTTCAAAAGTCTTAAAAAAAGTCAAAGTCAATCAGACGTTCGGTTTGCCAGGAGGGCGTCCAGTTTGTCAACGATCATTTTTTAACCGTTTTGACTTCTGACTCACAACGGCTAATTTAGTCGTCCGGTTCAGTGGTGGACTCGAATGGGTCGTCCGATTGATCAGAATTTTGAGCATTTGATTGTTATAAATATCACTTTACTTTGTATTCATTAAACAACAAGATTATGGCTTTTTTGTGAAATATATTTGTGAAAAATTTTCTTTGAGTTTACATCTTTACATTCATTTCATTTATTTATTCACAACAAAAATCTTGATTGTTGAATCAAACTTCTTGAATCATTTCTCTCATCAAAGTTTTTCATTTCTCTTTGTACTTAATTTATTTATATCAATCTTAAAAGAGTGATATATTTTTTGAAGAAAATATTTGCACTTACATTGTATAAATCTTTTTATTTCTTTATATTAAAAACTTTGATTGATTGAATCAAACTTATAAAATCATCATATTCTTCAAAGTTTCTATTTCTCCCTTAAAACTTAATTTACTACAATTATTCATTAAAAGAGTGATATATCTTGAGAAAATTTTTGAACCTACATTGCAATTTATTTCTTTTTCATCTTCTCGTTGAAACACTTTGTGTGATTGAATCTAATTTTTTATTATCATATTTATCAAAAATTTTCATGTAACACATGAGCTATCATTTACTACTATTCATTGAAGTGTTAGTAACTCTTAATACTTAACTTGTTTGTATTATTTATCAAGAGAGGAATTCCATTGTAAAATCACTTTGATAAAAAGTGGGTTGTGTTGAAATCCGTAAAGATCAACATTGTATAAGGATGGATCGATGCTCCTTATTGTAATTTATCGTGTGGGTCATATTGAGATCTCGTAAAACTCAATAATGTTGGTCATATTGAGATCCTGTGAAAGCTCAATAGTGGGTCATGTTGATGTTCCGTAAGCTCAACATTGTATAAGGATTGATGCTCCTTATTTGTAATTTTCCTAAACGTTGTAAAGGGTTGGATTACTCCATAAGTCTATCAATATAGTGAAAAGACATTGCTTGTACCGGAGAGTTTGGTAACGGATGACGTAGATCATTGATTTGGATCGAACATTCACAATTATATCGTGCATCATCTTTCCCTTTTACTTATCGCTTTTATATTTGTGCTTATTATCTGAATTAATCTATTTGATTTTTACTTGTTTGAATTTAACTTAATGCTTCGAAAAATTTTAAAAACCAATTCACCCCATTTTTGATTAATTATTTTTGGGTTATCATCTTGTTCTTCAATTCCAAGTTGAATTCTTAAAATTTTTGATGTAATTGACTTCAACTCCTTGCTAGGGTTTCAACTTCTCTACCAAAATATAGCAATTATCGCCTAGTTCTTGATGAATTTGACGATATTATTACGTATGAAGAGGCAAGAGAGAGGCTTTTTTTTTTTTTTTTTTTCCCACGATGTTCTCTATTTATAAGGGTTGAATTTAGATTAAGAAATCGTCCCAAAGTTGTTACTAATAAGAGTTTGAATAAAAAAAGGGAAATTGGCTTGTCGGCAGAGAATTTGGCCCAGGCGTGCGCCATATGATTCATTGAGCACACGTCGTGGAGTAGTTTTTTCTCGATAAATAATATATAGGGTTGTGTGAGCGCGATAATAGCCTGCGTGCATGCCGGTTCACGTTGGTTTGTCTCTTAACAACTTTCGATATTTTGGTTATAACTTTCTTTCTCGATAACCGATTAAGGTGATTCAAACTGCGTTGAAAATATAATTCAAAGGGCTGTAATTCTTATAGAAATAGTATTTCTCCAATTCAAACATTTGCTATGCTAAAAAGAAGTCACAAATGTGAGGCTGAAAATTCGTAGTATAGCTTTTTTCGCTGGAAATTAATTTGTGAAAATATTTTAACTATATTTTACTCATTTGACCTTCAATTGCATTCAATTGATGATATGTGATCTTCAATTATCATTTTATGGTTCGAATATACTATTGAATGTTTGCATTTTGATTCTCAAACTTTGAAATTCATCCATTTTCGTCCATTTTTCCTTCACTTCTTTCAATTCACCCAATTTTCTCAAGTTTTACCTAACAAACAAAATTAACATTAAATTAGGCCATGAAAATCAAGATTAATGATAATTAATCACATTGGCCCTATCAAAAGGCAAATTTTGCTCTTATTTAAGTTCCATTTGAATGAGATTTTGGGAAAAAAATTTAGAATAATGATTTTTTTTTAAGAATGTGTGGTTAAAAAATATAAAAAAATTAAATCTATATGTAACATTATTTTATAAGAAATGTGATTGAAAATAAATTTTGAAAAAATGAAATCAAACAGACTTTAGTGATGCCACCAACCCTATGGAACAGCTTGCACCAATGATAGCTAAACACGTGTTCACTGCCCAAATTAATGGAGAATAATCTTCATCCAACGGCTCAATTACCTTCAAGAATTACAAGCAGCAGCCCCCGTAGGAAAAAAAATGATAAACCACAAGTATAAGAAAAATTCGTGCGGAGAGGACGACACACAGAGAGACCCAGAAGAAGACACTAAAGAGAGGTTAAAAAAAATGGCGACAGGAATGAAGGCGATGCCATTTTCTTTTGTGGCTCACTTCTTGGGCATAGTAGGTGCAATTATGGTGCTTATTTGGTGTATCAGCTTCAGGGGAGGTTTAGCATGGGAAGCCCCAAATAAAAATCTCATCTTTAATGTAAGCTCTCTTTGATGATTCGCTTTGTTCTGTTTAGGGTTCTTGATTTTTGTAGCCTTTTATTCTATTATTGTTTCTGATTGAGGCGTTGAATTTTATATTTGTTGCTTTTGTTCTGGTGCTTACTGAAATTGAATTCAGTAAATTTTGATAAGATTGTTTATATGAATTGAGGGTAGTAATCAGTTATGATCTTACCTATAGTTATTGCAAGACTTCAATTAAGGACGAGAATTTTAACCTAATTCTTTGGATGAAGTTGTTTCAATTATGTATTCTTAACTTAACATATGGATTGAAATGGATGGATCTTGTTTTGCATTTGTTGCTAAAGCTGTTGTCTCTCTTGCACCTCACAGTTCGTTTCTAGTTTTTTGTCTAACCCCCCAGGACTAAAATACAAATTGCTGTGCTGATTTAATTGGAAAGTGGAAGCAAAAGTTGCCAACTTTCCATGACCACTCTGCCATTGGCAGCTTCAGGGCCTAAGATAGTTTCGAGGTTATTTTGGTCGTCTTCTTTTTTTTTTTTTCGTTCCACATTGTTGATGGCATTTTTTTCCAGAATTTAATGTACCAAATCTACACACTTCCCGATTCTATGCAAAAAGACAAAGCACTGTCATTTTCGGACCTTATCCATAAAATGAACGTCTTAGAAGAAGATTTTGTGTGGCAGAAAGGTCAGTAATTGCAGATAAGTACACTGTACACCTGTAAATTAACTGGATTGGTTTGAACTCTTTGCAAGAGCATTTTAAAGGTTTGAGGGACGTTTTACTCAAAGAAGTAATAAGAATTATGAGATCATCCATATAACAAGTGAGTTATAGGATCATGTGTGAAATCACTAGAAGCTCAGCTGCCGCTTCGAGATCATTGGCTAATTCCAAAATATGATTTTCAATCTGTCTAATATACTTCTTTTATGTCTGAGCTGGGAATGATTGAACTACGGATTCATATAACACCCTCCGTAATGACTAAGGAAAAAAAAAAAATCTTATTAGGAATTTCTTGGTTCTAAGCTGTTTTAACTTATAATTACTTTTATGGGTAATATAAGGTGGTCATTGCTGTGGATTTATTATCTTAGTCATTTCTTTTGTCCCCAGATTCATCCTGTCTTAATGCTTATAGGATTGGTCATCATTGGAGGTGAAGGTAATTGAAACAATTTCCTTAGTAACAAATTTAATGAGCATCTAGCCTTAATTATTAAATTATGATTAACTTCTTTATGTTCTCTTTCTATGTTTCCCCTAAATACAGCCATTATGAGTTACAAATGTCTCCCATTGAAGAAGCCAGAGAAGAAACTAATACATCTAGTTTTACATGCTATTGCTCTCATACTCGGCGTAATTGGAATTTACACAGCATTCAAGTTTCACAATGAAAGCAATATTGCCAATTTATACAGTTTGCACTCTTGGCTTGGAATTGGTGTTATCGTTCTTTATGGCATTCAGGTACTGATTCATTATGTATGCTTACTCTGGCCAAATGTAATACTCATTTGGAACTTATGTGTTTTGTATTGCTTACTACATGTCTATGAATCTTGCCTCGATTAAAGCTACCTTATCACTCATGGTCACAATTTCTTCAAATTGTCTGTCGAGTGCAAACAAGCTAAATAATGTTGAAGCTGGAATTCCCTTGAAACATGCATCTTTGGCTTTCTGAAAATTGGTTTATCACAAATGCAAGTCGGTTACTACGCAGACATTGGGCCACCCGGCCTAGTGGCAAGCCATGCTAAACCTTAGACCTATGTTTGTGGCCTTGAAGCATATTCTGTTGGCAAGTACTTAATGGGCTTTGCACACCGAATTTTTTTTTTTTTTTGCATTTTTCATATTAATCTAATTTATCCTAAATTAGAAGCCTTTTTGTGCAACTCAAATAGAGACCTTCTCTACCTTTCTTTGATTCCGTCAAACTAAACTTTAGTTAGTTGTTTCTATTTCTCTTCTTGATCTCCTATTCTAATGTTATTCTAATTTGCAGTGGATTTATGGTTTCCTCATTTTCTTCTATCCCGGGGGTACAACGACAATTAGAAGCCAGTCGCTTCCATGGCACGTTCTGTTTGGCCTGTTCGTGTATATTTTAGCGGTTGGCACTGCTACACTAGGATACCTCGAAAAACTTACATTCCTCCAGAACTCTGGCGTCGCAAAATATGGCTCGGAGGCCTTCCTAGTCAATTTCACAGCCATAGTAACAATCTTGTTTGGGGTATTTGTGTTCTTGACAATTCTTTCTCAGTCTCCTCAAGAAGATGAATACAGTTACTCAGCTATTATATAATGTCATGTACAGTTGCCCTGTTTTTACATTTTTCTTTACCCTATTTGCGTTTGGTTTGAAGTTCTTGTGTCCTGTAAGGGTGTGAGCTCTCTCTCGTTGTGAGTTCATGCGTATTTGGATGCGTAGAACTTGTTTTACTTCTAATCATTCTGCAATTAAGTTCTCATCTTCGACGCATTATTTGTTGAAACATATATATAAATGAAAGATACGATATTTTCCCTCTGTTATTATCTAAAAGAAATTGTTTATAACGTTTAAATAAAATATTCATTTGCTATTTATATTGTTCGTTTCAAAATCAGCTGGTGAGTAGTTGTGTAAAGATATATGTTTGGCTAAGCTTAAAAGTAATTCAAACTAACTTTGAAGTAAATTTTTGTTTCTAGATGTTTTTATATAAGTTTATTATCAAAATTTGTAATTTATTTCCACAATTGACCAATAAGAGAAATACATATATTAAAATTTGTATACAAATGAACTTTGTTATGAGTTTATTAAGCTTAGCCAAAGTCCAAACGTGTAAAATGGCCAGAGAGGAAAATCATAGGAACATGACTAATCTGAGAATCCATTGGAGCTCACAAAATAACTAAGAGTTAATCTGTCAGTAAATAGCAATCTTATTGGGAGATTATTCAATTTGGCCTGGTTGACTGAACCTTTTAAATTTTTTATGGAAATGTCTATTTTACTCTTAATGAAATAAATTCTTAAAAATTGCATGGTATATCATTTTTCTTCTGAGATAGTTAAAAAACTTGATTTCAACTTTTATTTCTTCTATTTCGAATTATAATATATAGATTCATTTTATGATCTAATAAGTTGGAATAATCTGTAATATACTTATCGTTTTCTTTTCTAAGATTATCATATTCTTCAGATAATATATCTATATCTCTTAGTAATAAATCATTTTCATTTATTTTTCTTAACATTTTTTCTAAAATTTTATCTAATCTTTCAACTGTATATCTTGGCATCTTTGATTATCAGACTATGAACAACATCATAATAAAATATTATAACAATTAATCCCTGCGATTCTTTAAAATCTTAAGAGAGTTTTTTCTAAATTTAGCAGTAAATAAGTAGTTCTACTTTAGTTTTGGTCTGGATTTCTAACCTCAGAATCAAGTGACATTCGAGCTCTGGATGTGCAAATCACTCCCTTCAACGACTTCCTGCTTTCACGGAATCCTTGTTATTTCAGATTCTTGCTCTCACTGTATTGTTTCTAAGAATAAATCTCTAGACTTTTGTTAAAGAAAAAACTTTGTTTATTACTAAAGTAAGAAAGAATTTCTCTATCAGATTCTTCAAGAATCTCCCTCTTCTATTAAAAGAGGCAATCCTCCGTGCACTATTCATTTAGGACGTATTTTCCTTTTCCCATTTTATCCCTCACTTTCTTCTTTCCGGAGAAAAAAATGTAGGCGGTGAAATGTCCAAACAATTTGCCGACTGACCTTCTGCAAACCGACTTCGTCTTGAAACTGATAAGAAACAAAAAGAATGGGAGAAAGGAGAAAAAGCAGAATCAATCAATTGGTGAAAAATGTAGGCGATCAAAGGCGATGGTTTTATTGGATATTTGCATTTGACTGTATTATCTTCAACATATCCCATTTCCTTCCATAATAAGTTCTCTCTTGAAACTAATTGGTGAAAACAACTTGAAACTGATTGGTGAAAAATGTAGGCGGTCAAAGGCGGTGATTGTATGTGATATTTGCATTTGGCTGTATTGTATTCAACATACCCCAATTCCTTCCATAATAAATTCCCATATGTATATCTATAAATATCTCTTGCAACATTTCTTTCTCCTTATTCCCTCTTCCAGTTTTACTACAGCAACATCACAAAATAATTCCTTTCAAATATTTCAAAATTAAACCTTATAATCTTCGACATATTTGCAAATTAACGTGATATTAAAGGTATATTCTTACTTCTTGTTGTTCCTGTTTTTTTTTTTTGCTTTTTCATGTCTTATTTTTGGCAATTTTTCCTACATCATTGTTTACATAATTCTACGTATTACGTTACATCTTATCTTTCCGAGAATATATTTATCTGAAGTTATTTCCTTTTTTTTCTTCTGCTGCTTGTTATTTGTTATTCGATACAAATTTAATGTATTTGTAGTTGTAAATTTGGTAGGTGGATTATGAATATTATTTAATGTTTTTTTGAAATTTGAAAAAACAAATAAAAAAATTTGCCGACCTAAGTTCTGCAAACCGACTTCATCTTTCTGTTATTATATATTTTGATTTCAAACAACAAATAAATTATTTGGCTTCCTCTCGCTTGGTCTCAGTATCGGTGTGAAGTGGAAAAACAATTGTTAAGGTTAGTTTTCTTTTTCCTGCATCATTGTGTACATGAGATTCTACGTTTCAATTGTAAAATAAAGCCTTTTGTAATGTTCTGTTTGACATATCTCCAATTAAATGTATTTAACTATTGCATAATAATTTTTTGATCATGAGACTAACACCTTTCTGCTCATATTAATTTTCATGTGCTTATAGGAAGCCAACTAAGGTACTAAATATGTAAATCATCTAAAATAGAAATGAATTCCTCTTTTGTCGTTAGTCTTCGCCTCAGTTAGCTTGTAGATTTTCGAGAATAATTGGAATAAGAAAGTGTTGTAATTGCATGAATATTTAGTTGGAACTATTCTGTTTTGCCCAGTTTTAAATATATATATAAAAAAAATTTCGAACTCCCCGTGCGCGCACGGGGAGAGATGCTTCTCCCCCGAGCACGGGGAGAAATGATCTCCCCGTGCCCGCACGGGGAGAACTGATCTCCCCGTGTGCGCACGGGAGTTTGTTTCTCCCCGTGCGCACAAGGAGAGAAGCTCGGCGACATTTTTTTTTCTTATTTTTTGACAAAAAAATCTACTCATTTACATTTTACAAAAAATATAAATATAATTTCATTCTATGCGTACGTAGAATCAAAATTTCATTTATTAATAATTTAACTCAGAAAAATTAGAAAATATTCAATGCAATACATACATAAAAATCAAAATAGCTTTCGTTGGCGTTGCCCCCGAGCCCCCACGAGGGGCGCTGTCCCCTCGACCCCCGCAACCTGACCGGGCAGGTCGATCCCCGTCGGAGGCGTTGCCCCCGAACCCTCCCGAGGGGCACTGCCTCATCGACCCCCGCGACCTGACCGGACAAGTCGATCCCCGTCGAGGGCATTGCCCCCGAATCCCACGAGGGGCGCTGCTTCATACACTTAACTCGATATTGCATGTTCAATACTAACATATTTTGCCTACGTTTCTTCATACACTTAACTCTGTCTTTATTTTTTTAATTATATCTAAGAATATAATAATAATAAATTCATGAAATATCTAAATTAATATTCTCATTTTTTCTACTCCAATACTCTACATTTCACTTCTCTCCTAAAAGAATCAAACTTTTATGAGTTGCCTCCAAAAATTGAAATGAACTCTTATTTTATACGATATAATATATGGTATGTTACATACTATGAATATATTAGGATTATATGTTCTACGTAGACAATTTTATTTTACTTCAAAGTTTAAATATGTAACTAACATTCTTTAATTCTTTCAGTTCTTGTTTATTACCTTGGGCTCCAACTATTTGATATGGACACTTCGAGTGGTTATTGTAACTTTGAAACAATGTCTCATCGCCAACAAGAAAATCAAAGGAATAGGTATCGACGAAATCAACTTCGAAGTGGTTGCAATGATCGTCGTAGAAGGATAGGTAATCCTATGTCATCTGGAAATAATAATTCGAATGATGTAGAAATGCAACAACCTATCATGCATCATGATTTTGAGGCTTCTACTTCAAACCAAGAGACACCTCATATTTCCAATTCTACATTACCAAGTGGTTTTACTGTATTGAACATACCAATGACTGCATACGTATTACCATCATGCAATAGCTGTAAATATTGTGGTGCAAGAAAAATTTATAGAGAAAGTAATTGTTTCTATTGCTCTGATAGAAAAGTTCATCTCTCTATACCTGATTCACCCACTGAATTGTACAACTTATTTACTTCTAAAGAATCTAAATATATGAAATTTAAGAAAATTGCACGAAGATATAATAACGACTTTGCTTTTACTTCATTTGGTGTTAAATACGACAAAGAACTCTTTAAAACATACCGAGGTATTTACACATTTAGAGTTCAAGGACAAGTATATCATTATGTAAACGAACTTATCCCACAGAACAATAAGCCTTCTTATATGCAGTTATATTTTTATGATACATATAATGAAATTCAAAATCGTATGGACATTTCAGAGAACTTTGATAAATGTACTTTAGTTACTGTAATTGAAATCCTGAAAGTAAATCCATATAATAAATTCTTTCGGTCTTTAAGTAATATGACTAATTTACGAGATCATCAAATACATATAAGATGTGATCCAGGACTTGATCAAAGAGTATTTAATACTCCTACCTCATCTGAAGTAGCTGCTATATGGGTCGAAAATGATGAAAATGCTAATATTCGCTTTCGTGACATTACTATATATGGTCATTCTGGTGATTCACATAGAGTTCATTATTACTACGGTTGTTATGATCCTTTGCAATATCCTTTACTTTTTCCATATGGAGAATCTGGTTGGCATGAAGGTATTGGTAGGTGCAGAACGACTGAACATTTATCTGAATTTGGTCAATTCCCTAATACAGTTACCTCTGCAGCTGAATTTATTGAAAAAGAAAATCAAGGTTTGCAAATCTATGTTTGTACATTTACCTATGTTTGCAGTATTAATGTTGTAAGCTAATGATGAATTTCTTTTTGCAATGCTTACTGGAATGAAGAAACGATCACAGGTTTCTTGTCGAGAATATTATTCATTTAAATTGCAAATTAGGCCTTCCGGTAAGTCTATTTTACTTCACAGCGGTAGATTACTCCAGCAATATGTTGTAGATATGTATGTTAAGATCGAAACTGCACGGTTAGACTATTTTCGTAACAACCAGAAACAAATTCGAGCTGAACTTTACCAAGGTATTGTAGATAGCGTTCAAAATGGAGAGACAAGAGGGTACAAAATTGGAAGAAAAATTATTTTACCTCAATCTTTTACATGTGGGCCTAGAGATATGTTAAGGAGATATATGGATGCAATGGCTATTGTACAACGTTATGGAAAACCAGATATCTTCTTGACTATAACATGCAATCCAAATTGGCCAGAGATTAAGCAAGAACTAAAACACAATGATGAAATTCAAAATCGACCTGATCTAATTGTGCGTATATTTAAAGCAAAATTAGAAGAGCTGAAAAATGATTTGTATAAAAAAAAATATCTTAGGCCCCGTTGTTGCGCACATATATGTTATTGAATTTCAAAAAGGGGACTTCCTCATGCACATCTATTGTTAATTTTCAACTCTGGCCACAAAATCTGTTCTGCTCTAGATGTTGATAAGATAGTTTGTTGTGAAATTCCTGATGAAAACAAATATTCTTATCTTTATTCTGTTATTATTAAACACAATATGCATGGCCCTTGTGGATACCTTAATCCAAAAAATGTATGTATGGAAGTAAATAAAAGCTGCAAAAATAAATATCCAAGAGATTATTGTAGTACTACTATATTCGGTGATAACTTATATCCGTTGTATAAACGTCGTGATACTGATATTTCTATTAAAGTTAGAGGTCAAATGTTAGACAATCGATGGGTCGTACCGTATAATCATTATTTAAGCGCAAAATTTGACTGCCACATTAATGTTGAAGTATGTTCTTCTATTAAATCTGTAAAATATTTGTACACATATGTATATAAAGGACATGATCGCATTCATTTTTCAGTTTCCACAAATGAAACAGAAAAAGAAATCGACGAAATCTCAGCTTATCAATCTGCTAGATGGATATCTCCACCTGAAGCTATGTGGAGGATTTTCTCATTTAATTTGGCAGAAATTTATCCAACTGTTTATTCTTTACAGTTTCATATTGAAAATCATCAACAGGTAAGATATGACGACGAAGATGATTTATCTACTATTATTGACAATGAAAATACGAAAAGGACAATGTTAACAGAATTTTTTGAGGTAAATAAAGCAAATGAATTTGCTCGTACATTCACAATTTGTTTGGAACTCAACTAAGAAGATTTGGACTCCTAGAAAAAAACATGTTGTTATAGGACGAATTGTCATAGCCAATCCATCTGAAGGAGAACGATATTTCCTGCGCGTTCTTCTCAATCATATTCGAGGTCCTACATCATTTCATGATTTACGAACTTTGAACGGGGTAACTGTTAATACATATCGAGAATGAGCACTTTTACATGGTTTGTTAGGAGGAGACAATCATTGCGAAGAATGTCTATCTGAAGCTATTATTCATAAAATGCCTCCTTCTTTAAGACGTCTTTTTGCTACGCTTCTCATGCTTTGCAATCTTGTTAATCCAAATTTATTGTGGGATAAATTTAAAGTTTATATAATCGATGATTATGTATATGAAAATACACAAGGGCTGCTGAACTACGAGCTTTAGAAGACATAAATTCTATTTTAGAATCATCAGGTAGAAACATAAATGACTATAAAATAATATCATTCAGTGTAAATATAGATGAAGATGAAAGGTTGAGAAGAATGGTTACAAAGGAGACAACAAATTTGGATATAGATGGAAGTTATGCTTATACAACAAGCTTAAATAATGAGCAGCAGTTTGCGTACAATACAATTATGGAAAAAGTAAATTCTAAATCGAGTGGGATTTATTTCATCGATGGTCCAGGGGGAACGGGCAAAACTTTCTTATATAAAGCTCTCCTAACAGGTGTAAGGTCCCAAAATTTAATTGCTTTAGCTACAACATCTTCTGGAGTATCTGCATCTCTTTTACCTGGAGGTCGAACAGCTCATTCAAGATTTAAAATTCCTCTGGAAACAGTTGGTGAAGTTATCTGTTCTGTTAGTAAACAATCAGCTCTAGGGACTTTATTAAAAATGTCAAAATTAATACTTTGGGATGAAGCACCTATGGTGAATCGTTGTGCCATTGAAGCTGTTGATAAAATGCTCAGAGATATTACTGATTGTAACTTACCTTTCGATGGAAAAGTGGTCGTTCTAGGAGGAGATTTCAGACAAGTTTTACCAGTGGTACCGAGAGGAAAAAAAGAAGATATAATGAAAGCTAGCTTAGTATTCTCTGACTTATGACCTTTATATTTACATCTGCCGTTGATTGAGAACATGCGAGCAAAATTAGATTCTACATTTTGTGATTATTTGCTCAAAGTTGGAAATGGAACAGAAGAAGAACACAATTGTAACTGTATTCAGTTTCCAAGCAATATAATTGTACCATTTGAGGATGAAATTACATCTCTGAAAATTTTGATAAATCATGCTTTTCCAAATATCGAAACATATGTTGATAATTTACATACGATGGGAAATCGAGTAATTCTTACGCCTAGAAATGAATGTATTGATCATATTAACAGAATTTTGCTTGATCAGATTCCTGGTGAAATTTTCACATATTATAGCTTTGATGAAGCAATTGATAAATCAGAACAAAGCCTGCAGTAAAATTTTTTGAATACTTTGACTTCAAATGGTATTCCACCACATGAATTGAAGTTTAAGATGAATTGTCCTGTAATGTTATTACGGAACATCAATCCTTCTGAAGGGTTATGCAATGGAACACGCCTTACTTGTAAGAAATTTGATAAGAATGTAATTCTTGCTGAAATTACAACTGGTGAATATTGTGGAAAGCATGTTTTCTTACCAAGAATTCCTTTTATACCTATGAAAAATGATCAAACTTCAATTCATTTTAAAAGAACTCAATTCCCGATTAGACCTTGTTTTGCAATGACGATAAATAAAGCACAAGGTCAGACACTTGATTACGTTGGTTTGTATCTTCCTGAACCAATTTTTTGTCATGGTCAGCTTTATGTAGCATTGTCAAGAGCTAAAACAAGCAAATCTTTAAAGGTTTTACTAAAACCATCAAGCACTGACAATTTACACATTACATGTACGAAGAATGTTGTCTATAGAGAAATTCTTTCATTCATTCATTTGTAGAAGCATAATTTCTTTGTAAGTATTTATCACATATTTTAATCTCTCATTGTTATAATTATATTGCCAATTTCTGTTATTTGTTTTTTCTATAACTAATTTAGCCTTGGAATATTTTAGGTTGATGATATTTGTGTATACTTTCACACTTGCTTGGATTTATGGCAACATGGTACTCTAAATTTACAAGCATGATGGAAATATTCACAACTAAAAGAATTTCGAAAAATCTTGTGCATATACTCTTGATAAGAGGTTAATTATTATTGGTTTTTTTTCCTAATCGTTATTAATGTATACTCTAAGTTTTTCTATTAACCATAAGTCATTTTTATTTCAGCTATCTTCATTTTGTCTATAAGCTTATAATAATACTTATGGACTCTACAATTTTTAACTTCATTGGTTTAAGAACTCTCTGTTTAATATCTTTTGTCAATGAAAATGTCTAGAGAAGAGGAATTTGCTCTCGAGATATTCTGTGCACTTATATTTTCAGTAGCCATTTCGTCCCAGGTACATATTCATTTCTTCTTATTTGCTGAAGAGGTCATAAATATTGAAAAATATTTGCTTATTTACTCTCTCAAACAAATTAGTGGTTTGTTTCATTTTATTGTATGCAAACACCAAAACCATACCAAGAAAAAAAATTTATTTAACACTTAAAAAGGAACATATAACTTAATTTTATTCAAACTTCACCTGTGTTGTCACATAACATTCCATCTTATTACAATATTGCTCATAGAATGTTGAAATTTTACTTGTCTTGTTACACTTATACTTCGCATTATATCTTGATGATGTTAACTTGTTATGATTGCTTACGGCGGTATCATAAATATGGTGTCTGAACCAATGAATTCTGCAACAAGTGACAAGCTTATTAATCAACATTGCTTTCTCAATGAGGCTTCAATTATGTTAAATAGTTTATATTTTCACAAAAAAAAATTCATTGTAGGTTGTTTCATTGCTGCGAGATATGTTTTACGCGTATGTTTTTTTTATTCTATTTCTTTATATACTCCAATTTGATACTTCATCTTTCGCTTCAACTTTGGTTATTCTTTAAGTTATACGAGAAGTTCTCAAGGAATTAAATAGAACAAGTTTCCATTGATAAAGTGACTTGAGTACTGCATGCCTACGTGTACTGATTGAATCTCTCTATGAACTAATAGCTATGACACTGATAAGTTTGAGCTTACTTACATGCAGTGGCAATCCAAATGACAAGCGAGGTGCAATTATTTGTAGAGTTTCTCAATCAATTCTATGCTTTGGTTCGTATCAAATACATGCATTTAGAGAAGATCTTGACCTTGTTTGTACTTTGGCGGACTACACCATTCGACATCACTTACCCCATTTAAAGAAGCTGACAAAAAGCGATAGTATTTTTTTCAGCACTGGTGGAGAAGATAATTTAGTTGTCCATTTAACTTCAAACAAATACGCTGATAATTGTAATTTTGAAGAATAAAATGACATAAGAAAAATATTCACATTTTGATATGGAGAGTGAAAAATGTAGTGGATTCATGTGGTCATTTTTTCTTGTTAATTTATTTTTTACTGTTATTATTCATTCTTGCGTCAATTTGTGATTCCCAAACATTCTTTGAATTTATATACAAAATAAATACGTTTTCATTAAATTTATGTAAAACGCTAATATAACCTTAAAAATAACAAAAACCCGTGCATTTGCACGGATTAAAACTAGTATGGGAATAAGATTTAGAAACTCATATCCCTTTGAGAGGATTGGAATGTGAATGATCTATTTCAAATTGATAAAATTGATATATTTGAAAAATTGATACAAGATTAACAGAAGGTTTTTGGCTTTCTCACAAGTTGAGTGCTCAATTTGTTCCGCTTTACATCTAGTCCAAAGGCCTCTATTTATACATCTAATTGAGACAAAAATTATTGGTCTCTTACATCATTCCATACATCATATAGCACTTAATAATTTGTGCTTTTTCTATCAAGAGCCTACCGGCCTCTCCATTATAATCTTCACATGCAATTGCTTTATATCACATCTCCTTTAAAAGGTTGTCTTTACATGCAACTGTCTTCTTTGAGTCACATCCTTCTTATCTCTTTGGAATCTCCTTTTTTATTTTGTTGGCAAGTGGGACGCCCTCTAGCTTCGCATGCCCTTTTGATGGTTGAGATGCTGCCACTTATTTGATGTATATCAAATTTATTGATATATTCTTTTAAAATTTCAGATTTTTGTTTGCCATCATTTGCTAACAGTGTCCATCCATTGTACTGGCATAGGCATCGAAATTTCCGTTCATACAATTTTTTTGCCATATTGTATAGAACTTTATATCCTAGTATCCGCCTATTTTTTATCCATGCTCTTGTGAAATTTGGAAATGGTTTTTCATCTTCTCCTATATCCATTTGGAAATTTCTTCCAATATGTCCTATCGTAATTATATGTTCTGCTGGATAGTATATTCCATCTTCAACTTCTGGACTTATGGAGTAAAATTTCATATATATTGGTCTATTCTGTGTGAAACTTGACTTTTTAATATATCATCAAATCTCTCAATTTCTTCTAATGTTGTATTTGGATATATTAGATCAGTATATCTAAAGTCTGTTGCAACTTTGGTCATTACTGGATCTGCTCCTTTCATAATTATCATTCTTGGGTAGATATGATCTCCTGGAGATATATAATATGGATATGCTGATTTAAGTTCTTAAACGATTTTTGTAAATTGTTTATATTCGTCTTCTTTTGGCGATAAAGGCGTAGTATCCTCTGGTTCATCCGTTTTTATCCTGATAGTCCTTGTGTGATTCTCATTGATTGTTATCTTCTTTGAACTTTTGATAATGACATCTTCTCGAGGTCCGCTACTGCTTCCTTGATCATTGTCTTTTTTAGTCATCCTGTTTGTATCAACCTATTTGTATCAATAGAATGTGCTAAAGAATCAATCTTTATATCCTTGTTTGTATTCATAGACATTAATTGTGCTTCAAGGGCATCAATTTTGTCTTTCATTTCGTTTGTAACCTTGGTATGAGATTCACTAATCTCAAGTAACAATTTAACATTGTAACTCAAGATTTTAGCTAATGTCTACATCCCAATTTTTATATCATCTGCTTCATCTTTGGCATAAGCTGCCGCAGATTTTATCTATGATATCATTTGTTTGATATTATCCATATCCAAACTCGATATTTCTACCTAGGAAATCTGCAAGATAATTATTCACACCTTTAATATGAATAATATCAAAATTATAAAAAGGTAAGTATGCTTGCCATGTGTGTAATCTCCTATATTGAGGTTCCATTGGTAACTTATTTCTGACTAATCCTACAACTTGAGAATTGTCAGTTTCAACAATGAATTTTTTAGATAATAGGAATAATGAAAATTTTTTTATTCCTCTAATTATTGCAAGTAATTCTTTTTCATGAGTAGTATAATTTATTTTTACTTGATTGAAAGTTCCACTTGAATATCTGCAAATCTCATTTAAATCTGTTTTTAATATGACTGCCCAATATTTATCTGAGGCATATGTATTAACAACTAAATTGTCATTTTCATCTGGTAATCTTAATTTTGGTAGATTTTTACATTCTTCTTTTAATGATTTAACAATTTCTGTATGTTCATCATTCAATCTCTTAGTATTTATTTTTCTAAGTAAAATCTGTATTTTATGTATCTTTTTTGAAAGATTTTCAATAAATCCCTCTACATAATTTAGACATCCTAAAAACTTTTATATTTGTTCTTTAAATTCTAATTTGTTTGGAAAACTATTTATCTTTTTAGATATATGAGTTTGTAATTTAATTCCTCTTTTATCTATTGTTCATCCAAAAAAAAATCTATTTTCTATTTTTCTATAGTGACTTTCTTTTTGGAAATAACAATTCCTCCATTTTTACATTCATTTATAAATTGTATTAAATGATTTCTATGTTTTTCCTTGTTATTAGAATATATTAGTATATCATCAACATATACTATCATAAATTTATTAAATTTCCCAAATATATTGTCCATTTTTCTTTGATATATTTGAGGTGTATTTTTTAATCCAAAAGGCATTACTAACCATTCGTATTTGCCTTGAGGTGTACTAAATACTGCATATTGTATACTATCTTCTTCCATCTTTATTTGTCAAAATTCTGATTTACAGTCAAATTTAGAGTAGTATTGTTTTTTTTAACAAGATTTATTAGGACTTATTTATTTGGTAAAAAGTATCCATCAAATTTAGTATACATATTTAATTCTTTATAATTTATCACCATTCTGACTTTTCTTCTAACTTGCTCAGAATGTTTCATTACTATAAATGTTGGACTACTATGGGGTCCATTACTTGGTCTAATAAGTTTTTGTTCTAATAATTCTTTTATTTGGATTTTGAATTCTTGTATATCTTGTATGGTATACATCATTGATCTAACTCTTATATTTATATTTTTTGTTAATTTTATTTTCACATTAGGATGGTATGGTTTCCAAAATATCAATGGATTTTCTACATAGATTTTTTCTAATTGTTCTATAATTCTTTCTATACTTATTTCTACTTCTACTTTTAAAACTTTTTTATACATTAATCTTTTGTTTTTTATCTCATTATGCATAATTGGTTTTTTCTCCCATCTATCACCACGATGAGTTTGCTGAACTCTGTAATGTCTAAATTCTCTTGATATTTTTAACAAATGTCCAAAAGGGGTTTGTACTATTATCATATAATTATTTTGTTTATAATATTGAAACCGTTGTATAAAGTCATTTCCTAACAATATATCACATTCTAACTTATTATAACTATATATCTTATTTATTATTATTTGTTTACTTCCAAGAATTATACTAATTTTTTCAGCACTTTTTATTATTTGATTGAGTATCTTCTCCTGTTACTCATGTTATTTTTATCTTAATTTAATTATCCCATAATTTTATTAAGAAATTTTTAAATATAATTATATCACTTCATGTATTTATCAAAGCACAAGTTGTTATATCTGATTCTATAATAGTAACTTGTATATATACGGCCAATGGAAAACTTATTTGATTATTAATTTAATTCTTTGTTATATAATATAGTTTGTTCATTATGAAATATATATAATCCTTCTCTTTTTATACTATAATCTTCAAATCCATTAAAAAACTCATTCCCACTAATATATGAGGGTTTATATTCATACTTTCATCTATATAACATGGTACTATAAGATCAATTCCTCCTATTTTTATAGGTACTTACTAATCCTTTATTTCTTATTGAAACTATGTGACATTCACCGGCTTCCGTGTCAATTAATATATGTGGTCATGATACATACTCTTTTCTATTAAAATATTCTCCATTTATTTTCATATTTCCTATATTTTTATGAAATTTTATTTCACTTGTGTGACTAGTTTCTTCCAATGATTTTCTATTAGGTATTCTAAGGCTTTTTTATCTCATATTTAATTTTCCATATTTAAATATTATATTATTATCAGGGTATTCTTCTTCCATTAATTCCATTATTTCACGTTTATCTGTTGATATTCTAAATTCATATTCATTTGGAATCAGGTTTATCTGGTTGGTTGGTTCTATTATTTTACTAATATCTTTACATTCCTTATGAACTTCTATGTATGGTTTCCTAAAATAAATGTTTTCATAATTAGAGTTGGTAAACGTATATAAGGCTCTATATTCAATAGTCATAATTTGATCTCCTGGTTGCATTATATCATTCATACGTAACTTGAAATGCAAACCTAAGACTTCATTGAAGTTTTTATCTTTTAATGAAATACAATATTTTGGGTAACAAGTAAATATCATTTTTTGATATGCTAAATTTCCCTCTATAGTTCCTAGATGACTATATTTCAAATTTATTATTCTTCCATCATGTAAACTTACAGTTAAAGGTGAATATATTCATTTTCTAAATAAGGATTTAAACAGTATTTATATTCCAGCTAAATAAACATATTGAATTTTTTCACTTTGTTTTTTATTAATTTTTGATAATAATTCTTCTACTGTATTTCTTGTTAAAAGATTTAATTTATGTGTTCTTTGGGTTGTTCTAACATCTATAGTTTTTTCAATTTTATGATATTCATTTATAGCTATTCTTTCTCGTTTCCAAATTCTATCAAGAATTTCCCATTTTCCTATTTTTAAATTTAAAGATAATTTTTGTAATTTCTTAAATTTATTATTATTAAATGTTATTTTTAATTCATATCCTTCGATTCTTTCATATTCTTTCATTTCTATATTATCACTTTCTATTTCCTCAATTTCTTTATTCAGATTCTGACTCATTTTCTTTTGAATCTGTTTCACTTATATATATTTTTTGATCATAATATTGTTTAATATCAGATATCTCACTCAATCCATCTTCTATTTTTAAATATTCATTTTGTAATATTCTAACTTTTTTTTATTACAATCTGGACTTATATGACATATTTCTCCACAATTCCAACATTTACATTGGCTTTTATTTTTTTTATAAGATTTATTCTTTTGTTGTTTATTCGGATTATACTTTCTTTTGTAGTATCTCATTTTAGGTTTTATATATCTTTTCCTAAAATTCTTGAATTTTTAAATCTTTTATTGTTATATATTTTTTTAATATTTTTTCTTTCATGATTACATCCCCATTGTGTAGGTTTTTCCATATCTTCACAACATATTCTTGTTAATTTTCCTGATCTTTTTAATAATTGTCTTTGTTGACATATATATGCAAGTCTATCAAATATAAATTTTATTCTTGATCCTAAGGGTCTTGGTACTCCAATATTATCTCTAAAATATTTCTCAAATTATATCTTAAAATATATTCCCCATGTTCCTGGTAATTTAGTATAGTACATGTCTAGATATACTTCCTAATTTTCATTACTATACAATTGTACATAGAGTAATTTCTAAATTCACAAGTATATTCCTTTATTTTGCACATATCACAAATTGTTAAATTTATCAATTTCATTCTATCATCATCTTTTTGCTTATTCTTTAGCATTTCTAATCCATTCTTCTCCTAAAAATTTATTTGTAATATATTCTACTAATCTTTCTATTCCTTATTTATCTGATTTTATTATTTCCGTTTGTATATTTCTTTTCATTAATGATTTCGTATCATCATTTACTCATTCCCACCAGTTTCTAACATTTCCTTCAAATGATGCTATTAAGTTCTTTCTGTATTTTCCCATGTTTCATCTTTGTTATATAAAAAAAATAGTATCATTGAATCCGCCCAAGTTAATAATTTTTTTTAGTATCTATATTACAATCTAGATCTAATTTTGTTCTTTCATGATTAATTAGTTTATCATAATTATCATTTAATTCAAATTTATATTTATATTTGTTTCCTTTATATGGTTGTCTATCTCTTATCTTATCATATAATTGTTTATATGATTTATTATATACATGCGCATAACTTTCATCTGGATCAAATTTTTCATGTTGGTTAGAGGTTTTTGTTGGAGTAGGTCCCCCTCCAATATTTATTAGGACTTAGTATTCACTTACATTTTCTAAAGTTAATTGGTCAAAGTTTTTTATTAACAAATCTAATTCCTCATCCATCTTCTTCAATTTTTTCTTTTCCTAGTGATTTTTTGAAATTCTCTTCTTCTTCTTCTAATATTTTTCTAAAGTCATCATTATCCATATTTCTTGCTTCTATTACTAAATTTTCTTGTTCTATGTGTTTCTTTCCAATTCTCAACATCTCTTTTTCTATAAGTTTTTTTTATCTATTTTCTTATCCTTGCATTTATTGTTTTCTTTTAATTCTCTAATTTCAATTTTTAATATATTTATATATTCTTTTATTTCATTTATTAGATCTTGAACATCATCTTTGATTGGCTAAGATATTATGTTCTACACTCAACATCTTTACAATCCTTTATAATACTATCATACTTTTGTTTTGTAATTTCATTATCTGTTAGTGCTTTTAAGTTTTTATAATAGTCCGCCCTTTCTTTATATTTTTCCTGTTTTAATTTTAATATTTGATTTTCTTGATATTTTGTTAATTTTTCAGGGATCAATAATTTATCTAGTATTTGAAAAATTTATCGATTTTATTCTTTCTGATTTCTTCTTCAAATATTAATTTTTATAGAGATTCATAATTTTCTTTACAATATAACATAATTTCTTCTTTTTCAAATTCAGTAATAATTTTTTCGTATATATATTCATCTTTTATGGATCCTATTATTAATTTATCTAATATTTGTTCTCTTATTTTTCTAGATAATTTTTTAATTATAATTAATGTTATTATTTTTAAGTTTTTAGGAACATGTTTTTTAAATATATTAAAACTCTTTGATTGGGGCTTTGGGGCCTTGGGCTTAATTGATTCTAATAATAAATTATTATTTTTTAATCATTTTTGAAATTATTTAATGGGTCAACTAGCCAGTAAAATATGATAGTTTTTAACTGTCCAGTATTAACAACCCATTACCATTGGAATAATACTATGTGTACACAAATTTTCACACAATCTTTTACACCCCCCTCACATGGAGGGGGGTCCACACATAATAAAATAATCGTGGGCCCCCCTCCATGTGAGGGGGGTGTAAAAGATTGTGTGAAAGTTTGTGGGTACATGTAGCATCACCCTTACCATTGGACATAAAAATTACAAATAAATACTGGATCATGTTGGATGCAGTTATATCATTTTCCTGCCTATATAAACACACATCTGGGCATTAGAAATATATAACAAAAAATGAAATTGTATCTTACTATTCAGAAAAAATATTATACTCTATTTTACATATTTTCTGGAGTACACTTGAGAGAGTTAAAAATCATTTGTGTTTGCTGCATAATTGATTTATTTGATCGTTGTATTCTGGAGGTGATTGTCCACAGAGGTCGCAGCAGTTATCAACGGACAATTTCGTTTTAGGATATTGTGCTGTCACGAGACTCGATCAGTTGATAAATTTTTATTTCTGCACTTTACTGTATTGCAACTAGTAAAATTTCTAACATGACATTTAGAGAAGTAATTTCTTATAAACAAGTCCAACTTTGCTCATCAGGTGAAAACTGCTTATATAAGCTATCAGCTATAGGTTTTCACATACATGATTGTCTTCAATATATATATAGCACATGTTACTAGACTAGACAAGTCCTTGCAGGAATTCCGTATCATTTCCCCCGACTGGGAAATCTAGTAGTAGCTTCAACATGGCATCAGAAGAATCATCATTCTCATATGATTTCGACGAGTCTAAGTAAGCTGTTGTCATATCTTCTGCTTTGGTCTTGCAGTTAATAGGTTCTACATTTTTGTTTATGTTTTGAAATGATCTTCCGACCTCAGAATTCCATAGACGGATGAAATAGTCGCCTTGATCGGATTTATATCTCAATGATGGATTATTGAGAAGCAATGCATTCGCAGAAAGACTCGACTTAGTCTCGACTCTAACATTCTCCCACTCTGATGAGGATTCTGATTTCATAACCATCTCAGAAGAGGCCGGATGGGGACTGCATACGCTGCTGAAATGCTTCTTCAAGTGCGAGTGCCACAAATTCTTGATGTCATTATCCGTTCTTCCAGGTAAATGAGAAGCAATAGCAGCCCATCTGAAGGAAATTATCAATCAGTGAAAAATAATTTTTTCTGGTGAAGTTCATTAGATAAGCAGCATTTGAAAGGCTAAAGATTTGTATAGATGCAAGGAAACCTTGGACAAAATAATAGGCCCTTTGTTGATATAAAACTACGGAAAAGAAGAGACTATACAAAGTTAATTACTTGTTACCGAGTATGCCCTGGAGATGAATAATAGTATTCTCTTCCTCGGGACTAAAGGGACCTCGTTTAATGTCTGGTCGAAGATAGTTTGCCCAACGAAGACGACAACTCTTTCCACACCGAAGGAGACCTAAAATTGTCACATAAGCAAGCGATTCCTCCTTAGTTCTTAAGAGTCAAAGCTTGGAGGTAAAATATGGTCATTTTACCATATTCATCATTTAGAATGGCTGATCAATTTGAAGAAGAGGACTACCGAATATTAGCCAATCCAAAAGCATTTCTAAGCCCCTTTTGAGCTACATTATTTTTTTGTTCTCAATATTCTTCTACTCATTTTCAACCACACATTCTTCAATAAAATGATATTTTCCATCACATAAAAAAAAAAAAAAGCATTCTTGAGGAAAAAATGTGCACCAAACAGCGGCTAAAAGAATCTCTATTTTTAAAAAGCATATTTTATAATTTAGAGAGTAAAAATTTTTAAATACTCCAACATAGTCTTTATATTTAACACTTAATTTCACTACCTAAAAAAATATTTATTATTTTTACCTATCTTTTATATTGTTTTCCATAATTGAAAATTGAAATACTTTGAATTCATTTAATTATAGAGAGTTAGTAAATTAAAATATTAATTTTTAAAGTCTCGCGTAATTTCAGGGTTGACTTTTTAAAATATAGAACGTCTTATGTTTAAAGAACCTCTTGCCGTGTATGGAATCATGGGCGGAGATTGGGGTGGGCTGTAGCCCACCCCAGCCCATTCCAAATTCTACTAGAAAGAAAAAAAAAAATAAATTTATAGCACTTTATTTTTCTGTCCAATCCAGTAGCCCACTATCTAACTCACTAGCTCCCCGTCTGACTGAATCCTAGCTCCGCCCATGTATGGAATACCAATAAATCCAAGAAAGTGATCCCAGATGAGGAGATAAATGTACAGTTTTCAATAATCTGGCAATTACCCCCACTTTTTAAAGGCAGACCATCTTATTTTTAGGAGATAAAGACTGCCATTATTACCAGTTTTAAGCACCTCTTTTCTAGTTAGTAGTGGCATTAAAAGCTTTCCATCAGAATCCTTTTAAAAATTAGAACGATTACGAATTTAAGGAGAAAGAAATAAATTTTTTTTTTTTAAAAAAAGCAAAACAAGGGCAAAGTAAATTTTAAAATCAATATATTGAAAATAAGTTACTTATTAATAGGAAAGTAAGAAAAAGTAACTTAAACCTGCTTGTTTAGGGAGATCTCGCCAAGTGCCATGACCTTTCTTTGTGATGAAGTCAACAAGAATTTTGTCTTCTTGGGGAGTCCATGCACCTTTTCTCACTTCCTGTTTCTCACAGCACGGCTTTCTACCTTTCTCTTTCTCTCTCTTCTTTCCCATTAACAAAAAAACTTGCATAAAAAACACTAAACACAGTTTTTACAACAAATTTTCACAAGAAAGTGTAATCCCAGATTAAGAAAAAAAGATATTTACAAGAGTTTTAAGTTTCTTAGTAGAGATAGACGATATACCCAGGAAAAACTGCAGCAAGAACTCTTAAAAACAGGTTTTTCAAGAGAATTACAGAAGAAAACGTAATCCCAGAAAAAGGAAAGGCGAATTTGAGAAGAGTTTTAAGTTTATTATGGGAGAGAGAGGAGGAGGGGGGGGACTGGTTGAGATGGTATATGATATATGTGCGTATATGTATTGATAAGTCCTAACAGAAGAATCTCAAGATCATAAATGCATATTCACAATATTAGAAACTCTTATCACAGTCGTCCACGACACCTCCAATTTTTCATTTTTTATTCTTTTCTTTCTGTACAGCAGTTTAAGCATTTATCTTTGTACTCTCATATATATTTATTTCTCTGAACCATGCTATTGAACTTTTAAAGTAAAGTGAGAAATTCTTCCATGCATTTTGACTCTTACTACAGACGTTCTGGTCCCCCCCCAAAAGTACAAAACTCAATTTGAGTGCGAGTGTAGTGTGGTTTCGCGTTTCACAACATTTCTTGGACTTTTCAAGACTATCGGTTTTCTTACGTGTTCAAAAGGAATACGCTAACTTTCTTTTTGGAGGAGAGTGATAAGTGTATTTTATACACTTATTCGAAGTCTAAAATAGCGATATTTGATAGTTTTTCTGACAAAATATATTCTAAATTGTTATATTTTATGTTACATACGTAAAACTTAATGGTTAAACAACGAATCAAAAGAAAGAAGTGAAAATTGGTGAAAATGACAAAATTCAAAATTTGAAGACCAAATTGTAATTATTCAATAATTGATTCGGATACAAGAAGATACTTTGAATATTTTTAGAAGATAATTACGTAGAATTACAACTCAAAAATGAATGAAATATGATCAAAATATTATTAAAATCAATTTTTAATCGCACAAGTTATATTCCAGATTTTTAGTCTAATATTGAAACCCATTTTTGGCAAAGTAAACGTTCGAATTGGAAAAATTATATTTCTAGAAAAGTTGTATCCCTTTATATTAGCTTTCCAACGTACTTTGAATCGCCTAAATCAAATATCGAGAGAGAAACTTATGGCCAAAATACTAACTGTTGTGCAGAAACAAAAAATCCGCGTGCGAATGAAACTTTCCTTATTCAATTAGAATTCTTTTGGAAATCAACTTGGTCATGATTTTCAATCAATTTTCTACTCATACAAATACCTGACAGTAGAATACATATGGAGGACCTCTCATATGCATATTTTACTATAATATTCATCAATTATTATCATCAAAGCAGAAAAAATGCATAGTTTTGTGAGAGAATTGAATGTGATTTGTAAGAATTCAATCAAGTGAAAATTCAAACATAATTTTTGGGCAAAGAAGAGAAGGCACAAGTAGAGATTCATCTAAAAATCATTAAAGAGATTTAAGATTTTAAGATTTCAAGATTCATCTTCTCAATTAGTATGTTTATTCTCTTGGATGTATATTATTGTTTTCATTGACTTTTCAATTAATTAGCTACTAATTGAGATGATTTATTGGAATCTATTATTATTGAGAGAAATAATAGGTTTTTGGCTAAAAATAATAAATATTGTAAAGTCTGATAGGGGATAGAGATATACCTCTATACTTTACATGTGTTTCATAGGTGTTCTAGATCGTTTAATGCATTTATCATAATTGCATATTTTATCGAGAGATAAGAATATCACATGAGGGGAATATATTTAATAACTATCGAGAGATATTTTCAATTAAATTAGGAACACTGATCAACAAGATTGATTACAAATTGTCACTTTAATTAGTTGTGTTAAAAATGGATTAATAAAAGGGATTCGACATCTTAGCAATACTTTCACATATTTGAAATCAAATCAGTTAAATCGCTTTCTAGTTTAATCGATAATTTAGATGTTAGTATAGAAAACTCAAAATCTATTTGCTATTCGATTAAAGTTATTATTAATTTAAACTCGATTGAATATTTAGTCCTCATGGGTTCAATACTCTATTCATTATTATATTTCTTGATCATGATCCTGTACACATGCGGATTTTCAAAGGACCAGAGAGGGACACAGAGTTTTGTTCTTTTATTCGCACCCAAATAATACCACAAAAGTAACATTTACTAAGAACAATGAATTTGATTAGATTTAGCCCTTGTTTGGTTAGATTATAATTTCAAATCAGAGTCAACAATTAATTTTAATCATATATTTCATGGAAGCCATAACTTTTCAATCACATTTCATCAACTTTTATAAAAAAAACTACTAAAAATCTAATTTTAATATCTATCAAACAGTGGTTTAACAATAAACACCTTCCTTTTTCATGTAACTAGGGATGTAAATAATGGGCTGCTCGGCTCACGGCTCGAGTTTTTTTTTTAAAATTAAAAATCGTAGTTTTACTCCCTCAAATATAATGAATTTGTGAGGAAATGATGAACATAAATAAATTTATTTTGTCAAAAGAATTATATAGTTGTAAAAATGATATTCCTTTATCCGAGCATGGATCGACTACAATATGTAGGTGGAATTAAAATCTTACATAGTAAATATTTCGTGTAAATTTTTTTATTTTAAAAAATAAAATGATATATCAATGTACAATAATAAATGTAAAACTTAGTTTGTCAAAAAATTAGTAAATATTACAATTGCACTAACCATCTCGTCTTGTATTTGATAGTCTACATTTGGATAGTCTTTCAAGCACATTAGGGTATTAAATGTATCTTCTTTAAACTGGCTTGCTTTGTGTGATAGAACTCTGCCATTTGTACAAAATGCAATTTTCGATGTTACAATTAACATTAGAGATGTTAGTAGATCACATGCCATCAAAGATATTATCATATAATATTTTTCATTCATTCGTCACCATTCGAGAATATCAAAATTATTATTTCTTCTCGATTTAACACACTAAGAATATGGTATGAAGAACATTTAGCTAACTTAATAAAGATAACATTTTACATGGTACTAATACTAGAAAAAAATGAAAAATGATGAACTTCTTGCAGTAGTCGTATTTAAAATAGTGGTGGCAAATGAGCCGAGCGGCTCGTCGGCTCGCCCGCTCGGCTCGTACTGTTCACGCCCACGAGCCGCTCGAGCTCGTAAAAAAATGAGCCCGAGCACGAGCCGACGGGCTCATGGGCTAGACGAGCCGAACCCGCTCGGCTCGTCACTGTTCACGAGCGGCTCGCCGAGCCGCTCGTGAGACGAGCCTGCCTGGGCTCGTCTAAGACGAGCCCAGCAAGTAATAAAAAAAAAAAAATAAAAAAAAAATAAAATTGTGACCAGAACGGTCACTGAACCAGTGACCGTTCTGGTCACAAGTGAAGTGACCAAACGGTCACTGGTTCAGTGACCGTTTGGTCACTTTTTTACAAAATTTTTTTTTTTTCTACTTTTCTCCAATTCTTCTCCTATAAATACCCAACCCATTACAACATTTTTTCCCACCAAACTTTCATTCTATACTCTCTACTCTACAATTTACAATTTACAAATCATTATCAACAATTCTATAATTCTCTTCTACATTTTTTTACATTATTATCTTCATTTTACAACTCATTTTATACATTAGCCAGTAGTACATAATCGTCATTTCTATATTTCTACATTCTATTTCAACAATTCACAAATGGATCCACGAGCATTTGTTGAAAACTTGTTTGGTATGGAAGGTGAAACACCTGCCCAAAATCAATTTGGGAATGAATTTGCCGGTCTCAACCAACTACCAATTCCAGAAGACATTGACGATTTCGACGTTCGTGAAGCCGATGCCGATCCGATTGATTTGGATGACGTTGATGTTGATCCTAGTGTTCCTATTGATTTGGAACAAGATGAAGAACCTGCACTAAATATTCCCGATGCAAGAGGGAAGAGAAAGGGGAAGAAGCAGGCAAAATGTTGGGACCATTTCAAATTGGTTAACACTGGTCGTGTGATCGATGGAGTTCCAGAAAATAAAGCAGTATGTAAATACTGTCAACAACGACTGGCATGGCAAAAAAAAATTGGAACCACTCAACTCAACCGTCATTACAAAGCATGTGCGGCCAAACATGAGCTTCTTGAACGTGGACAAACGCAACTACAGTTTGGTACTAGTAGAGACGGTGCTACTACTTCGCCACTTTCTACGTGGATGTATTCGGAGGAGGAAGCACGAAAGGGAATGGTGAAGTTCGTTGCCGCGGCGGAGCTGCCACTAGCAATAGTGGACAACGAACATTTCGTAAACTACGTCAAACAATATCTTCAACCAAGGTACGTTGGGGTAAGTCGAAATACTTTTCGCTCTAATACAATTGAATATTTTCTTAATGCAAAGCGATTATTGATTGGGGATTTAGAAAAATACGGGGGTGTCATATCTTTAACTTCGGATTTATGGGAAGGGATTAATAAGAGAGGTTATATAGTTGCAACTGCACACTATATAGACCCACTTTGGGTTATGCATAAAAAAATTATTGCTTTTAAAATAGTTGAGTATCCTCATAATGCTAACACTATATTTAATGCAATTATGTTAATAATTAAAGAATATAAATGCGAGAGTAAAATTCGTTCTTTTACTTTTGACAATGCTTTTGTAAATAAAGTAGTTATCGATAAATTGCATAGAGTACTTCAACCCAATTTTGGTGGTTATTTATTCCATATTCGATGTGTGTGCCATATTTTTAATTTAATTGTACAAGACGGTTTAAAACATGTGAAGGACGAAATTAGTCGAATTAGGAATGCACTTACGTATATCACGATTACATCTAGTAGAAAACAAGCATTTGAAGAATTTTGTGAACAAGCTGGGAACTCTAATACAAAAACTTTTATTACTGACGTAGGTCATAGGTGGAATTCAACTTACTTATTATTAAAATCATGTGAAGGTTTTGAACCGTTTATCACTGAATTTTATAACAATAGGCATATTAGAGACGACGACGATGATATCTTAAATGAATCCGATTGGAATACGGTTTTTAAAATTAAGAAATTTTTGGAAAGTTTTTATACGTCTACGAATATATTGTCTGGTGTTTATTATCCAACTAGTTGCATGGTTCTTGAACGTCTTTATATAACTGCTAGAGCTTTTAATAGATATCAAAATGACCCTGATTTTCATGCTGTTATATATGCTATGGAATTAAAATTTAGAAAATATTGGGAAGAATTACCTATGTTATTTCCTTTAGCATGCGTCATGGACCCCCGATATAATTTATAGGGAAATAAATTTATAATTGACCAAATTTCAAATGCTTTAACTTTTAATATGCCTATTACTTATAGGAATTTGGAACAAACGTTAACTGAAATGTATGAATTATATGCTTCAAGAATAGGTACACAAGTTACTTGTGTACCTACTCCTCCTCCCACTAATATAAATGATGACGACGCTGAAGTAATTAATTTATTAGAAAACATAGACTCAATTAGATATGATTCAACTGCATATGCATATGGTTCCTCTAGTAGTAGTAGTATGTCTTCCACTTCATGTACTCAAACTTCGAGTAGCAGTCCAAATGCGTTGCCATCTGAATTAATTGATTACTTTCGTTATACTATGCCTAGTAACAAATCAGTTAAGAAAAGTTCAGAAGATGTAATCGAATTCTGGCGAAATAATGAACGTCGATGGCCAATTGTTTCGCAATTGCAAAAGATCTACTAACACCTCCGGTTAGCACCGTAGCTTCGGAGTCCGCTTTAGTGCGGGGAAGAGGGTTCTCTGAAATTCGAAGTCGACTAAAAGAAAATATTTTGGAAGCGTTAATGTGCGTGAAGAATTGGGAAGACGCTAATTATCGAATTCAACATAAATTGCCAAAATTGCATGTAATCAAGTAAGTGATATTTAATTTCACTACATTCATTACAAAATTTTATTTTCATACATTTATAATTTTTAAAAAAAATTGTACACGTAAAAAGTTTTTCGTGTACAATTTTAACTCCGCCTACACGAAATTGAAGTAGCCGGTCCCAAGCCCGGATAAAGGAGGAGGGTTTATCTTTTTTTTTTTTTTAAATAAATGTATATTTACTATTTTAAAAATTATAAATGTTTTGACGAGCCCCGATAAATGTTTTGGAAAATATATATTTAAAAAAAATAGAAAAAATAGACTTGTAGTAGTAGCGTTATTTATTTATAATAAAAAAAAAAGGGGGTGAGCCGAGCTTAAGCTCGGCTCGCCGAGCCGCCCGCTTTGGGCGAGCTCGGGCGCGAGCCGAGCTCGCCCAAACGGTAACGAGCCGAGCTCGCGCTCGGCTCGTTGCCGACGAGCCACGAGCTCGGCTCGTGCGAACACGAGCCGAGCTCGTTCGTCAATGGGCCGAGCCGGCTTGGCTCGGCCCATTGCCACCACTTTAAATAGGTTTATACACTGTCATCAGAAAATGACGAAATAATAGAAGATGGTAGTGGTAGATCAATATTTATACTGTATTTGGCAGCATATTTTAAGAATATAATTTGCACATTATTTTGATCTGAAAATGCTTCTTGACCGAAGATAATAATTCAATTTTGCTTCTTTTGATCCTAGGGATTTTCAAGAATTGAAGTTTAGATAGCATATTTACAACCATTTTTCGTTGTGCAATGGTCATGGGGTGGGACTTGTTGACCACCTTGGCCTTGCAAATGCTTAAGGAGTTCTTGTATGACAATATTTTGTTGGGTGATATTCTTCATACTAATAGCCATGGTTGCCATTTCCCCAGTGAATTGGGCAGCAACCCTCATCCCACATCGTCTATGATGGTCGTGAGATTGGCGGTGGCTGACCAGGGCTTTTCCTTGGGGAATCCCCTCTTCAGGGTCTTCCCTCATCCTCCTCAGTGGATTGTCTTGATTATCTGAGCTCATTTTTCATAAGTCTTTTATTCAAGGAGAAGAAGATTTTACAAAGTGTATCCTTGTCCCAAAATATTCCCTTTCCAAGAGACACCGGCTGAATATTGCTGTAAAACTTAAAATCATTTTCTAGGGCTTCCACTTATTCTTTTTACAAGAACAAATCATTTTTCAAGTAGGATGTCAACAACTTTCTGATAAGCATTTTTCAAGGGAATGTTCATGGTTGTAGTGTGGTTTCCCACATACGACGTTAATCTATTAAGCCCGCTTTTTGCACGTACAAGTGGACAACTGATATCTAATCTACTCGCGTCCAAACAAGCTAATTTCGACACACTTAGACAGATCACCAATCAATGAGTGGGAGAAGTTTTTCGACGCGAGACAAAAATGTTCGGACGATGATTACATATATGAAAGGGATTGTATAATAAAGAACAATCAAAAGTAACCAAATAATATAAGAGTAATAGAGCGAAAGAGAGAGTAAATATAGCCTCAAGTGTATAGAGTTGCATTAGTTTTCAAATGATATAAGAGAGAGTATTTATAGTGTTACAAATGAAGTGATATCCATTGGAGGAAGAAACATGTGAGTTCATCTCCTTGATCGAAGTGCCCCATCATTTGCATCAATCTGACTTTCCTTGCTTGTGCCGCATTTAATGCACTTAAAAATGTGAGCTGTCTCATACCTTAGGCTGATGAGATTTGACATTTCTCTCATTACATAGGTTACATCAATAATTCTAATAATATTTTAACCATAGGAAATCTTTGGAGGAGGTGGGTCACTCCATTTCAAAAGTGAACTTCGAATTCAGCCTTCGATTTGCTATCGCTTTGGCATGAGGGGCTTCTGTGGAACGGAGTTTTCGCTTCGACATGAAGGGCTTCGGTTGACAGAACTTTTGTTTAATCTTGAACTTTATTTTATAATCTTTGACTTCAGTTAAACATTGATAACGCCGGTTTTAGGCTATATGGCTTTGTCTTTAAATAAGTTCCACGTGGGATTGTGCCGTAGGCTTCATCTGGAGCCTCGGTAGCGAGATGTAACACAAATAGTAAAACGAAGAAGAAGATCTAGTAAGCTTATTGACTTATCATACAATATTGTTTAAGTGACAATTAGGGTGATTATATATCAACTTCTCCATCACACACACAAAAAAGAACTCTTGTGAATTATGTAATGACGAGATTTTTCCCTTCTATTATTAGATATGTTGGAGAGGTGGCACGGCTGCGCGTGCTAGTTTCATCAGAATTTATAACGGCCACATAAAATATCTGTCATTTGATATCTCCATCGATTAGAGAATTGGGGAAGATGAAGTCGTGGGCCATTTTTTTGTTTGAGAATGGACATTTTTTTGTTTTAGAAAAATGGGGAAGAATGGACATTTTTTTTTAACTATGGCCCATTAATAGAAGATAAACCAAACTTTGACAATTGCTCAAAATCACAACAAATACATCCATTGCCCAAAGCTTGAAGAAGTCACGACATTTCACTTTCAAAAATCCCAATTTGAGACACCAGTGAATTCGAAACCATATTCTTCTACCTCAATTCTGACTCGATGGACGACTATTCTCAATTTTTCCTACCTATCATCGCCACTCACCAGTGACGATCCTGACAGACGCACCGCGCATGCCATCTCATTGTCGGTAATTTTAGAGTGTGTTTGATTGAAATGGAAAATGTATCCTAGAAATGAAAAAACTTTCCTTGTTTTAAGGAAAACAAAAACCTACTCCTCCCAAAGAAAATGTTTTCTTTAAAAACAAGAAAAAGTAGACATATTTTTAAAAGTTGGAAAATATTTTTCATGAAAAAAAATAGGAATCAAACACTTCAAAGTAGGAATTTGGGGGGTAAAATTGATATTTTTCATGAAAAATAAATGCAATCAAACACACCCTTATTGCATTGCATTCATCTTCTTATTTCTTAAATGATAAAAATTTGAATCTTTTGCATTTTAGGGTTTGTAGATTGATTTTAGTTATAATTTGATTTATTTAATTAAGAAAGTTAGATTAATTGCAATTGGATTAGTTGTCAGGCTGTGTTTAGGTTTTTATATGCAACTGGAATCAACACTATGTGGGTACATGGGTCTGTGTTCCTGCAAGTGAATTACAAGGCCTTTTGGCTTCTTGAAGTTCCACTCATGTTACGGTACATGATTTGGCTTATTGCCACTGCTGACGTCTATTAAAAATGAAAAGAAAAGCACATTTACAATATTTGATGGAGAAAACAATTTTAACCATAGAAAAGTTGCATGTAATCCACCAAAATATGCACCTGATTTTGGCAAGCTGATGGTGAATCGAAGTAAAATTGGTCGATCAATTGGATCCTGGGTCTTACATATGGTTGTGTAATGTTATTATCATTTAAATGTTAAATTGTTTGTGTGATAAATATTAAATTGTCGTTGAAAATTGGAAATTTAAACTTGGTGATAGTTTAACCTGTGATTTATGTTTCATATGTGATTTACGTTTAATTTTCATACAAATTACGGAACTCTTTCGAAATATGAGATTTCGAAGAATGCAGTTGTCTAATTTTACAGTTACGGAGTGAGGTTATATTATGTACTTTTTTTAAATATTATTTTGGGTTGTGTTGAATTATATTTTCATATATATATGATTTTTACATCTTAGTGCATTTACATAGATTGAAGAAATTTTAATATTATTTAATTAATTAATAAACGATCTTGCTATTACGGTTGTTGATCATTGACGATCAATGCTCAATGAAAGCTCTAGGTGACCTCAAGTCCTGAATCCACCACTTCTGGAAAGGATAAGCAGTGCACATGTTGAGAATTTACTTAATCATGCACAGCGGAAAATAAAACAATTTTCAATTCCCACCGATGATCTGCATTGTGTTTAGAGAGAAACTATGATAAGAATTATACATTTGATAAATTCTACAAACTCCTTTATTTTTTCTTGAACTCCAATGATCACGATCTGTAATCCAAACTGTCCAATTGTCCAACCTCTAACGGTAATCCACACAGAGAATAAAAATGATGGCTAGAGTTTTCTTTTCTTGTGCTAGCAAGAATAATGAATTATTTCTCTATCATTTTCAAGCCCTAACAGCCTATTAATATAAGTCAAAGCGAAGCTTGACCCGTCTATTAAATTTAATCCAATCCAATATTTAATTAATCAAATTAATTAGATCTGATCCATTAATTAATTAATCCAATTAATTAATTTTGTCATATTAATAAGCTGCCCAATTATTAATTGGTGAATCTTATTCTTCTAGTTCTCTTTTGTGTTAGATTCCCAATCACGATACCTAACGACGTGAATTATAATTTTGATTTAATCAAAATCAATAAATTAAAATATCCCTTTTAATTTATCACAAATTCACATTTGTCGTTCTAGATTGATATCCAGCAATGTGTCGGGCCATACATGTGACGGGAAATTTCACATGGTGTGACAAAACCAAACTTGTTCGTTTGCCGTGAATCTATAATCCTTTTGTCAATATGATCCGATCGATTACGAGATATGAATATGTGTCAATCTCAATTATCGATCATATCTTTTATTCCACTGTTAAGTCAATGTAAGTCAAAAACTCCTTTTTGACTTATGATTTCACCTTGGCCAAGGATTTCATTATCAATTTAATTGGAAAAAATGTAGATTTTAATCTCTTACTATCTAAGAGTGACGAATTTTCTATTGATCATTCACAACTTTCATATGATTCTTGACATACCCGAATGATGCCATATTAGCGACCATTTGCAGATCAACATCCAACATCATCAAAGTATGACTGTCCTCATATAAGGTGGGCCTCCAATGTTTTGTTCTATAACAAAACACACACATGTTCATTTAAGTGTCTCGACACTTTAATTTGTGAGATCAGTAAGAAATGTCACACATGATGGTCTATTTGTAATAACGATATACGTATCTCGTTATTATTTCGACCACTGATTATTAAATTAAGTCATGTTGTAATTTTTATCTCACAATTACAATTCCTTGTAATTAACAAATTGTAAAGACTTAAATCTATGGACTCTATTATTTAATATAATTTCAATAGAAAAGTAATTTAAATAAATAATAGATCTTTCCAAAATTAAATACATTAAACATATTAAAACGTGTTTACAACCTAAATCGATTGGGTTTAAAGCATAACACTTACCGCACATCTCTCTCTCCAATTTGGGGTTCCAATAGTCCTGAGGTATGTATAAATTATAAGTTTTGCATATAAATTATTTTGCTTTTAGCATGCAACAGATCCATGTAACATTAACTTTGGAAATGTAAAATATTCCCCCCCCCCCACTTTTCACCCAATTCCGAACAGATTATTGCTTTTAAATGGACACCAATAGGAGTAGACCTTGCAGTTGCTACTCTACTTTTATGGACCAGCTTAATCCATAAAGATGACATCCTATAAATTGTCTATTATATATATATATATATATAATAGTTAATTCCTTTTTCACTACTTTCCGTTAATTGTTAGATTTACTCGAAAATTTACAACAGACATATCCTTAACAACCACGACATATCAATTAATGTTGGTCTACTCCTTTCTCTTCTATGGCTTGTTTGATAGTGCTTATAAGCTATAAGCCATGCGAAATGAGTAGCAAGTTTTTTTTCCTACCAACTGTATGGATAAAAATATTTGATCAATTTAAATTATAATTTAAGCTTTTTCCAAACGTAGTTTGCTCTATTGAGATAATATCATTCTCACAGTGGGAACATATTTAGTTCTACACAACATAATTTAACCACTTAGTCTTTTAATCCCTTAATTTTTGGTCAATCGGCCCAATCCATGCCACATTTTCTTGTTGGCCTATGTTTTCCTCCCTGATAAATCTTTTAAAAGAGTTCTTAATCTACTAATCAATACACAAAAAATTAGACAAACACTAATGAAACTGCTATTATCTTGTCCTGAATACAAGTTACCATGCATATTCCATAAGAAAAAGGCTACACAGAAAATGACTTCACGAAGCAATGTGAGTGAGAAAAGGACAAATTTGATAAGCTACAGCGCTACAGTTACACTAAAATATTACAAGGAATAAAGTAAGAAACTTTATGCTTAAATTCTCAATTCTAGGAAGAATGGTCAACAAGAATATGCAGTGTTTGCTCAGTCATCTGTGAAAACTTTGGACCTGCACACTAGATTCTAATTCTCCAGTAACACTTTATCCTTGCATGAGCTGAGCTCTAGGAGGTCCACGACTATTCACGAGTGGATCATGTTTATTAAGATTTTGGATCACGAGTAGTCCATTCCCTTGTAAATTTGTATATGTTTTCGTATTTATTCGACGTGATATTTACGCCTTAACAATGTTGAACTTGGACCTGGATAGCTGCTGTGGATAAAACAGGTCCATATTTCTGCCATTCGCAATGATGTTCTTCGTAGGAAATTAGGAATCATATGATTACCATATTGAGATGATTGTCAACCTTCACCATAAAATGCTAACAAGGAGGGACTCGTGTGTTTGTTATTGTAATTGTTATTATTACTAGATTGTTAGAACTACGTTGTGACCCAAATTCTATCTGTTAACTCTATTTTTTGGGGTTTGAAACATTTTATATATATAGTTAGCTCTTCATTACAATTTAGACAAGTTAAACAATATTGTAAACACATATCTTTGTATTTTTTCTCCATATTTTAGGGGGATGTGTTTAATTGAAACTTTTAAAGACTTTTCGAAATTTAAAAAGTTTATGGATATTCAATTTAGATTTTTGAGATTCACTAAAAGTATTGGTGCATTCCATCGAGACTTTTATAAACTTTTAAAAAGTTACAGTGTATTCAAATAAATTTTTTTAGAAATCTCTATAAATTTTTGGTTATTTAAAATGTTAATTACTTTTAAAGACTTTTGTAAAAGTCTCTTTGGTGTTAACTTTCAAGCAGAATGTACTAAAATAAAATTTCAAAATTTGTCTCATTCATCCCAAGATTTTGAGAGATTTTCACAAAAAATTAATATGTATTTTTTGTTTCTTTCAACATTTCTTTTTCTTTTTCCTTTTTACGAACATTAGAGAGTAAGGCCCTGTTTGGAAGAAATTAAATTTTTCTACAGTAAATCAATTCTCATTTTCAACCACACATTCTTCAATAAAATAATATTTTCAATCACATCAATAATTTTTTCTTCTTTTTCAACCGCACATTTCCCATCATATCACTATTCAAAATCAATTATTCCCCCAAAAATCTCTCCCAAACAAGCTCTAAGTAAATTTTTTTTTTCTACTGGATATATTTATTTCTATTTTCGTCCACCCCTCCCCCTCTCTCTTTTATTTTTTATTTCTATTTTCTATGAAAACATCAAATTGCACTAAATATTCTTATAATTTTTTTTTCTTTTTTCGTCACTTTTTAAGAAAAATGTATATTCATAATTAAAAATTTTAAGATTCTATATTAAAAAACTAATTTATAATTAAATTTAAATATATTAATTTCTTTTTCAGTCATTAGATAATTCTTTTGTGCGCGCGCGCATTGGAGCTTAGGAGATCAATACCTTTATATTTTTTTTATTTATTTAATTAGAGTGAATTAAGTTTTTATTCTTTCAAAATTATTTTTTATTAAATGGGGAGATGAAAGAGAAATGTGGGATCACTACCTCGTATATGAGAATTTTACACTGTTGTTCTAGACTCGTATGAATTCTATTTTAAATGAAAGTTTTTAAAAAAAATTGAATTTTACAAAAGTTTATAAAAAGTTTTAAAATTAAAGTCTGGGAAAGACTTCCAATAATTTCATAGAAATTCATAAAAAGTTCACGAAATTTATAGAAGTCATCACCCAAGAAAAATCCGTAAAAGTTTTTAGAATTTTTAATTGAATACACCTCCTTTAGTGAATTATCAATTCCCCAGACAATTATCTTTTATTCTTGTGCATTTGTGGCACTTACTTCATATTGTGCCATTTATATTCATCATCGTATTTACAACATATATCATTGTTGAGGAAATAAAGAATAGCAAACAAAACACATACTAATAAGCAAAACGTAAAAAATATTTTATAAACGTAAAAATCAAACTTTCTTTCTACTTAAGCAGGGGTGGCCTAGGGGGTCACGTGACCCAACTTTGAGACTTTTTTTTGTTTCAATTTTAGAAATCATTACGGGATGTTACATGAAATCAAAATATTATATTTTAAATACAATTTCGAAGTGTTCACGGCCTAACCGTCTATGTCATTGATGCCGCGCGAAACGGGCTTGTCAAAGTAGGTCGTTGCAAATTAGTATTTTGAGAATTTCGATAACTTGCTAATTTTAAAATTTCTCCAAATCCACAAATCGCCTATGTTGTCTCGAAGCTCGTTTCGAGAACTATATCATAGGCATATCGAATGGTTTAAACAGATATCGAAAATAGTTAAATGTGCGTTTTAAAAATAGGCATCTAACTCGTCTTTTCTTCCAAAATTTTCAATTGTTATATTAACGTTGATTATTTTTGCGCGACAAATTTCTCAATATACCTAAAAATTTTTTCAAAATTTTACATCCGAAAAAAGTCATTACATGTATATTTTCGGATGTAAATTTACATGTGGTATGATTTTTTTGAGGTAAATTTTTGAATGTAAAATTCCTTACAATTTTTTTTTTTTAAAGTTTGATTATGTTCCCTTAACTCAAAAACTCTACGTCCGCCCCTGGGCTTAAAGTCTAATGAGGTAGGTCAATGGCTCGTTCCTAGAGCAAAAATAATTTTATTAACCTAAAAATCAAACTTAATAAATTTACAAATTTTAATACAATGATTAGATACTTTAAAAATAGAATTAATAGCAAAAAACCCTCAAAAACTTGTACATGTGCGATATACTCCATACCTATGAAAAAACGTCGAAAACCCCCTATTTGTAACATTTTGTTCGAAATATCTTCGTGTCGTCCAATTAAAAAAGTAAAAAATGCCAAAATTAAAATGAAATAATTGCAGTTGCAATACCAGAACTTTTTATTTATTTACAAATTATATTCAAATTTTTTTATACTTGTTAACCACAATTTCAACCTTTAAAATTTTATTTTCCACCCCCACCCCCACCCACACCCACACCCACACCCAACTCTAGTCATCCTCTACGGCTCTACCCCATCACTACTCTCTCTCCAACGCACCATTTCTCTCTACTCACTCCGTGTACTCTTTCCATCTTTTTCTTTTTATTATACGAGTCCATTTGATAAGCAAATGTGGAAATGAATTCCAATTCCATGTTAATTGGAAAATAAAAACTCATTAAACCTATAAAAATTTGTTTTCCATGAAAATAAAGAAAATGCAGCTTAAAATGGTTGTACTTTGGAATTCGGTTTCCATTTTCATGTTGCAATCAAACGGACAAAGTGTAATTCGTTTTCCTCGGATGTGATATTTTCCATGGAAGTCATTGCAAATAAACGGGGCCTAAGTTTTTGTGTGTACAGCAATTGGATGGCAGGTACAAAAATGCCCTGAAAGATGCAGAAAAGAAACTGGAGCAACTATTGAGTAAGAAGAATATGTTATTATATATTTATACAATAAATATAATATGTGAAAGAAAAAATTAATTAAGATGAAGTACCCAACTGGTGAAAAGTGTGGAATTTGTGTGGGAGGTCAGGTGTTCGAGCCACGCCTCACGCACTATATTAAAAAGTCTTTGCTTTATTGATTCTAATAAAATAATTATTATTCTTTTAATTATTTTCGGAATTATTTATTGGGTCAACTAGCCAGTAGAATATGACAGTTTTAACTGCCCAATATTAATACCCATTACCATTGGCCATTACATCTGCAACTTAATATTAGATCATGGTGGAAGAAGTTGCATCTCTTTCTGCCTATATTAACACACTTTTGGGTATTAGAAAATTACAAGAAAAACGAAATTATATATTTCTATACAGTACAAATATTGTTCTTAGTTTTACAAATTTCTGGAGTACACTTGAGAGTTCTGAAAACCTTTTGTGATTGCTGCACAATTGGTTTATGTGATCGTTATATCCTGGAGGTGATTGTCCACACAGGTCGCAGCAGTTATCGACGGGCAATTTCGCTTTAGGACATCGTACTGTCACGAGATTCGATCTATTGATAAGTTTTTCTGCACTTTACTGTTATTTTCTCCAACATATGTTTCTGGCCAAACAAGAAGAATACACAAAAGAAATATAAGCTTTTGAAATGTATTATTCTTATCTGAAACTAAACTACGTAAATTTTTGTGGGACATCAATGATCTATTTTTGCATTGTTAATCGATGGGTCCCGTCTGAATTTTGTGTTTTCCGTTTGAGTTTTGCACACAAATCACACTATTGCCCACCAATTTATTATGGTTTAAGTTAATAAATTACGATTCTTTGGCCAATTTGGTGATTAAATACCTCTGTGAATCCTCAGATATTTGTTATAGCAGAAAAATTATCAGAGGTGGTTATAGAGAGGTTCAAAATAGCTATGATGCGCGGTTCACTATAATGTTAACAATGGCTTTCTCTGAATTCAGAATCTATGGAGCTTCTTATGAATTAGACACCAAAAAAATAGCCTCTTTGCATTGTTCAATTCTGTTTGTGGAATAGGATTTGTTCGTCTGTTTCAACATTAGTTCCAGATCTAATTATGTGTGACGTAGCGGAAGATTATAAGAAAGATGAAAAACCTCACAAATATAAGATAAACTCACGAAAGTTTTTATTCAATTCAATAATGCCTGCTTTGAAGGGCTTACAATGGTTTAAATAGCAAAACTCTAGCAAATTTCGGAAAATAAATAATAAAATAAAAAAAACGATATTTTTCCATAAATGGAAAAATTCGAGATTCTAACTTAAATGGAAACTCTTAATATTCAGGATCGTCCTCCTACAAACGGAATCAAAATCCGAATTTTATTCAATGAGATATTACCAAAATAAAAATTACCATAAACGGAAAAAACGCGTGATCGAGAGCCTAAACGATGGAATCTGTCCGAAATCCGACGTACGTCATGGCCAAAGGCGATGAGTTGTGATCCTTGACCCGTTTCCACTCAAATTAGACTATTAATTCGTCAAAAAGTGACAAACCCAAAGTTATCATGAAATCATTATTTTGCCTTGCGATCCCACTTCATCATAAATTCTAACTCCTTATGCACTTCATCATTCTCCTCAGGGTGAGAAAAATTCGCCCTCGAATTTGACAGGGAAGAAGTCTCATCATCATCAGAATTATCGCCACGAAATGGCACAAGATGCTTGACATTAAACACGTCGGATGTGCGAATATGACTTGACAGCTTTAAACGATAAGCATTTGGATTAATCTTCTCAATGACCTCTAATGGACCAATCTTCTTGGCAGTAAGCTTGTTGTATTCATGAGCAGGGATACGATCTTTTGTCAACACCGCCCAAACAAAGTCACCCACCTCAAATTCAACATGTCGACGCTTAAGATCTGCATCATGCTTATATTTATTAACAGCAGCCTGCAACTGATCATGAGCCTGCGAATGAATCTGCTGTAACTGTTGAACAAAGTCCTTAGCCTTACCATGCATTTTAACAGAAGTAGAAACTGGGGCCAAGTCAAGGGGATCACGAGGAACGAGACCATACACTACCTGAAATGGACTAAAACCTGTACTTCGGTTGACAGCATGATTATGAGCAAATTCTGCCTGACACAACTTCTGATCCCAAGACTTGATGTAATCACCAACCAAACAACGTAGTAAATCACCCAATGAGCGATTAACAACCTCTGTCTGTCCATCTGTCTGAGGGTGATATGCACTGCTGAAGTCCAACTTTGTATTGACAAGCGCCACAAACTGCGCCAGCAGTGACTGCGGAAACGAGTATCCCGATCAGACACAATAGATGTAGGCAGTCCATGCAAGCGATATACCTCACGAAAGTACAGTAAAGCCACATTGACAGCATCCGTAGTTTTCTTGCAGGGGATGAAGTGAACCATCTTTGAGAACCGATCAACCACTACAAAGATAGAGTCAAAACCACGCCAAGTCCTGGGAAGCCCCACAACGAAATCCATGCTAACGTCATTCAAGCGTCGGGTTGGGATAGGAAGGGGCATATACAAGCCAGCATTCGTCGCCTTGCCTTTGGCCAAATGACAAGTCCGACAACGCTCCACAAACTTACCGACATCCTTGCGCAAAGATGGCCAAAAGTAAGAAACAGCAACAAGCTGCAATGTTCTGTCATGACCCACGTGGCCCTCATTGTGCAATTCTTGAACAATCTTCAACCTCAAACTGCCTTCTGGAATACATAACTGGTTGCCATGAAAAAGGAAACCATCAACCCATGCAAACTCCGACTGTACACCTTTCTGCAACTTCCGAATAACATGGGAGAAATATGGATCAGTAGTATATAAGTCACAAAGACCATCAAAATCGGGAACCTCTACTCGCATTTCTGTCAGGAGAGTTTGGCGCCTACTCAACGCATCTTCCACCTTGTTAAGGGCACCTACTTTGTGCTTAATCACGAAAGTAAACTGCTGCAAGTAAGCAATCCAAGAGGCATGTCTAGCAGATACCTTATCTTGAGTACCAAGGTGCTTGAGGGCATCATGATCGGTATACAAAATAAATTCCTTTTGGAACAAATAGTGACGCCAATGTCGAACTGCCTGGACTATTGCATAGAACTCCACATCATAAGTATTGTACCGAGACTTCGGACCAGAAAGCTTCTCACTGAAGTATGCAATGGGGCGGTTTTTTTGACTCAGCACACTACCAATACCCACCTTCGAGGCATCACAATGTAGCTCAAACAATTTGGTAAAGTCGTGCAACACCAAAGCGGAGCAAAGAGTCAACTGCTTAATCAACCGAAGAGATGCCTCTGCTTCGGGGGTCCATTGAAACTTTCCATCCTTCATACAATCTGTAATAGGTGCCATGATACTGCTAAAATGTGGTATAAACCTGCGATAAAATGAAGTAAGGCCATGAAAGCTGCGCACTTCGATAACAGTTTTAGGTTGTGGCCACTGGCTTATTGCCTCCACCTTGGATGTGTCAACCGCTAACCCCTCATTTGACACAACATAACCAAGGAATACAACACGATCAGTCAAGAACGAACACTTTTGCACCGGCAAAGATAAAAGTGATCCCTACGAAGAACCGAAAGAACTTCTCGAAGGTCTTGGACATGATTATCATCGGTAGCACCGTAAACCGAATATCATCAAAGTAGACGACAACAAATTCTTGATGAATGGATGAAGAGCACGATTCATGATCCGCATAAATGTACTAGGTGCATTTGAGAGGCCAAAAGGCATGACCAACCATTCGTACAACCCTTCTCTCGTCTTAAATGCTGTTTTCCACTCATCTCCAGGTCTGATCCGAATCTGATGGTATCCACTCTTCAAGTCAAGCTTGCTGAACACGCAAGCACCAGTAAGCTGGTCTAACAGATCATCCAGGCGAGGAATAGGAAAACGGTAACGCACCGTAATCTTATTGATCGCCCTACTATCCACGCACATACGCCACGTCCCATCCTTCTTCGGCGTAAGGAGAGCAGGAACAACACAAGGACTAAGACTCTCCATGATGTGCCCTTTTGCTAGAAGCTCCTCCACTTGTCTACGCAACTCTTCATGTTCAGTGGGGCTCATCCTGTAATGCGCCGGTTGGGCGTAGAAGCATCGTGCACCAAGTCAATCTGATGCCGAATATCCCGCAGTGGTGGCAACCCATCTGGAAGCTCTCCTGGGAAGACCTCATGAAACTCCTTTAGCAATGGCTGAACCCTACAAGGAACCTCCTGCTCGCTGTCAATTGACTTTCCCACCAGCACATACACGACCCCAGACTCCTCCATCTCTGTTTCAAACTTTGCTCTGGTCAGTAAATTGGCGTTGTCTCCTACTGTTTTGATTGGACCCTTATCCGGTAGTAACACAATCTTCTTACCCCTAAACAGAAAGCTGTACGTGTTGGTATACCCATCATGCAGCGAATGGCGGTCAAACTGCCACGGTCTCCCTAACAGCAAGTGGCACGCATCCATCTCTACGACATCACATAATACATGATCTTTGTAGGTAGGCCCAACGGAGAAACTGATTCGAGCACGCTGAGACACCTCTACATCGTTACCCCTCTTCAGCCAAGCTAATTTATACGGTTTGGAATGCTTCTCAGTCTGCAAACCCAACTTCTTAACGACCTCTTCAGCCACCACATTTTCACAACTACCAGAATCAATAACAAATCTACATATCTTACCCCCAACAGTACACGTCGACTGAAAGATATTATTACGCAGCCAGTCAGTGTTATTATCCAGGGGAGTCAGAAAGCTCCGCCTCACCACCAACGCTTGACCCACATCACCAACTACAAACTCTTCCTCCTCCCCGACTTCCTCGGTGTCATCATTGTCAAATACAGGTAGACCTTCATAATCGTCACACCTCTCATCAACAAAGAGTCCTCTGCGTGGATTCTTGGGATATTCAGATTGTCTATGACCTGTACCACCACATGCAAAACAACGAATACCACCTCCAGGACGCGCTGGCTGTTGAACAGGGTTAGGTCTAGGAGGGCCAGGTTGAGTAGGATTACCAGGACGTGTCATCTGCTACTGTAAATTATTGGAAGAACTGCCTGCAGAAAAAGGAACTGTATTTCTCCTGGCCTGCTGTTTCTCTATCTGTAATGCTCTCTGATATGCCTCAGAGACTGTTACAGGATCAAACATATTCAGAGTGTCTTGTATTTGGGGACGAAGACCATCCACATATCGTGATACCAACTGCTCCTCTGTCTCCATCACCTCATTCCTCGTAATCAACATATAAAATTCCGTTGTATAGTCACTAACCGTTTTGACGCCTTGATGCAGATTCTGCAGTTGCTAGTACATGGTCCGAACATAGTTGTAGGGCAGAAACTGCTTCTTCATATGCTTCTTCAATTTATCCCACGATATAAACTTGGACTTCCCTAACCTGGATCGCGTCACTTTAGTCTGTTGCCACCACGCTGCTGCTCGTCCACGAAACCTCGTCGTAACGAGAGGCACACATTTATCAGCAGGAACCTCATTAAATTCTAAGATCTCCTCCACTGCAGTTACCCAATCCAAGAACTCTTCGGGACTTAATCCACCATGGAACTCAGGAATATCAACCTTGAATCCTGATTCCCAACGCCTATTCTCATCTTGACCACCTCTCTTCCGTCGAATTGGCAGATCTATTGGATGCTCAGGTTGTGCAAACGGATTCTCATCATCAGAATCCTCAACCGGCGGGGCCACCGGAGCATGATGTTGCGGCATGAGTGCAGCAAATTGCTGTTTCAGCAACTCCACTTGTTGACGTAGCTGTGTGATTTCATCACGTCTATGTACCTCTTCTACTGGGACTTCACGACCTTCTGGACGTCTCCTTGGCGGCATGGTGAAGGAACGACTTCGTCTCTGATGCCAACTGACGTAGCGGAAGGTTATAGGAAAGATGAAAAATCTCACAAATATGAGATAAACTCACGAAAGTTTTTATTCAATTCAATTATGCCTGCCTCGAAGGGCTTACAATGGTTTAAATAGTAAAACCCTAACAAATTTCGGAAAATAAATAATAAAAATAAAAAAAACGATATTTTTCCATAAATGGAAAAATTCGAGATTCTAACTTAAATGGAAACTCCTAATATTCAGGATCGTCCTCCAACAAACGGAATCAAAATCCGAATTTTATTCAATGAGATATTACCAAAATAAAAATTACCATAAACGGCAAAAACACGTGATCGAGAGCCTAAATGATGGATTCTTTTAACACCCCACCCCACTCACCCACCCACCCACCCCACTTCTCCTCCTTGTCTATTAGTCTCTCTCTTCTCTGTTCTTGACTTCTTGCTGGGAAGGGAGAGAGATGAATTTCAGAATGTTCCAATGTAAATATTAAGAATATTCATATACCAATTTTCCATAACTTCTGTGAACTACAAATCTTTCTTTGAATCTTTTTGCTGGGGGATTTTTGAAACTATCATAATCATAACCATGGAAGCTAACTTAGAATCCCTAGAAAATGTGAAAAATGAAGAAGAAGAATGGATGAGCAATCGTCTCCAAGGGCTGTTTTGGAGACACCCATATCAGGTTCGGACACAGATCATAGCAACATCCTGGTCTGCAACAGTTTTGATAGCAAAAGGGAATTTAAGGGGAATTAGGTTACGAGTTACGATGGAAGAATTTGTTGGTTCGGATAAAGAAGAGGACTTCAATGAAGAAATTTGCAACAATTTCATTGTTGGGTGGATATGACCTTTCGAAGAAGATCTCGAGAGGAAAATTGGGGAGAAATCGTAGTGCAGAAGACACCTGAATGCCTGATTGTGCTCGCACCTAATCGCAGCCATACACAGTAAGAGCCAATTCCACATCGGAACTTCGTAATAGAAGAGTTAGAAATGATGGTTATAAATGAATGTGCCAACAGAATCCTCTTCTAAGCAGCTTTCTGAGCCTATTAATTATTGGGCTGGAAGTTGAATAGTTCAAAATTTATTTCTATTTAGTAATTATTATTATTAATAAATAATAAAAAATCAGTGGAACTAGGTAAGTTGGTTTCTGATTAAAAAAAAAAGAAGAAGTTTGTAAAAAAAAATTTAAAATAATGCGCGCTTAAGCGTAATTATGGGCGCCTAGGCGTGCTTTGTCAGTCAACACATGGCGTTGATCGCGTTTTCATGTGCATAGGGCAAATGCGACGCGTTTTTAATGCGCGTCATGTGTAAGCACGCTTAAGCAGCGCGTTTTAGAACACTGGTTGAAACACTTGTAGTGTAAGTACAAATTTAAGGCCATGTTTCTTTCTAATTAAAATCAGATTTTAATTTAAATCAAAGTGAAGTAATCAATATTAATCATATCTTTCATAAGTTTCACAACTTTTCAACCACACATTTCAAAAAAAATAATGTTATTCATTCACACTGAGATTGAGCCACAGTTTGTGGCAACCACATGACATTAAATGATAGACTCAATTAAATGAGTCATGTGACTTTTTATTTAAATGAATATATCATTTAAGAGTAATCTTATTCATCTCAGTGGGGATGAAAACACAATTTAGGTGGTTTTAAGTGATAGGTTAAATGAAAGGTGAAATTAAATGACTTATTTAATTTTACCTATTATTTAACACCACATTAACGCCACGTAAACTGTGTTTTCATCTCCAGTGGGGATGAATAGCATTACTAATCATTTAATAATGCCATGTAATTGCCATATAGACTGAGACTCAACCCCAGTGGGGATGAATATCATTACTCTTTCAAAAACTTTTATCACAATTTACTAAAAATCTAATTTTAATTCCCATCAAACACAGAAAAAAATTTAAGATGGCTTTACTAATTTAATTTATGTCTATTTTAATCCCTACACTAATCAATGCGAAGTTAATCGTATCTTCTTTTCTCACGATTAACTAGGGTTGGGCAAAATGTTCGAACCGAATCGAACCGAACCGAACCAGAACCGAAACGAATCGAGCGGGTTTTTTTAAATGAAATACCCGAATGGGTATCTGAATCGAGAACCGAATGGTTTGGTTCAGTTCTCGATTCTAGACCCAGAACTGAAGAACCGAATTTTTTTCTTATATTGGATAAATCAATCTCTTTTATTTTTTTTAAATAAATTAATAATTTTTTTCTTATTAAATCTTATTAGTTGAACAATTTAGAGTTTATTTATATTTGTTAGTTGTGTTTTTTTCAATTTTTTCTTGTATAGTCTCTTAGTAGTTAGTATGGAAAGTCAAGCAACTGATTATTACATTAAATAGTTGGTAAGTATTATCAATATTTTAAAATATTTTATCTTTATTACTTCTAATTTATATTTCATTTTTATGTAGACTTGAATGTTTGAATCAAATGAATTATTGATATGAATTATCGAAATTTTATTAGTAATATTTACTTTTTTGTATTTGTATTTGACAACTTATTATTTATATGTTATTAAAGGGTTATTGGCGCAAAACGTCCCTACCTATGACAGTCCTTGTGGAAAACGTTCCTACGTTTGATTTCTTGGTGCAGAACGTCCATACCTTTGCATTTTCTTGCGCAAAACGTCCTTCCGTCCAACTCCCGTTAGAATCCACCGTTAAATAAAAGGGTAATTGGCGCAAAACGTCCCTACCTATGATGGGTCTTGTGGAAAACGTCCATACGTTTCATTTTTTGGCGCAGAACGTCCCTACCTTTCACTTTTTTTTGCGCAAAACGTCATTTTTCCTAATTTTTGACATAAAATGACCAATATACCCTTCAATTTAAATAAAACAAAAAGGAAAAGAAAAGAAAAATAAAGAATAAATTGCAATATGATCCAAAACATTTTAAAAAGTGCAAATCAGTCCAAATAAATTATTAAAATATTAACAATAATCAAAAATAAAAATAAAAACTCTCTCTCCTCTCCCTCACCCTCAGCCTCCTCTACCACAACCGAAAATCAGACACTATACCGGCGCCTCATCACCCTCTACAATCCCACACAAACAACAGCCCAAAAAATCAACAAAAATCTAGTAGAAAGTGGGGAATATGGAAGACCTCAATATGCGTGCTTAATAGTTTATAGACAAATCGGCCTACGTTGCTGGTTTTCCCTCAAAATTGAACCTATTTCTGGGTTACCCATGCTCCTGCTGATGTCAAGAAGGTCTAGTAGAAAATTGATATAGTGGGCGACAGTTCTGGTGCATTGGGGTAGGTGCTAAAATGAAACCATCGAATTTGTTGCTTCACAATGAAACCACCAAATCTGTTGCTTCTAAATGCAAAATTTATTTTTCAAAATGTAAGAATTAAGCTCCTGGTTGTTTCTTGCTTCTGTCTCTTTATGTGTTTTTTGGTTGTTAATCTATGAAGGCTAGAATAGGAGGTGAAGCTCAGGTTTATTATGGTCTAGATTCTGCCGGTTTTGATCAGATTTTTGTTGATTTTTTGTGCGAAATTTTGATCAGATTTTTGTTGGGTTTTTGGGCTGTTGTTTGTGTGGGATTGTAGAGGGTGATGAGGCGCCGGTATAGTGTCTGATTTTTCGTTGGTGGTGGAGGAGGCTGTGGGAAGAGGAGGCCGAGGGAGAGGGAGAGGAGAGAGAGTTTTTATTTTTATTTTTGATTATTTTTAATATTTTAATAATTTATTTGGACTGATTTGCACTTTTTAAAATATTTTGGATCAGATTGCAATTTATTCTTGATTTTTCTTTTCTTTTCCTTTTTGTTTTATTTAAATTGAAGGGTATATTGGTCATTTTATGTCAAAAATTGGGAAAAAGGACGTTTTGCGCAAAAAAAAAGTGAAAGGTATGGACGTTCTGCGCCAAAAAATGAAACGTAGGGACGTTTTCTACAAGACTCATCATAGGTAGGGACGTTTTGCGCCAATTACCCTTTTATTTAACGGTGGATTCTAACGGGAGTTGGACGGAAGGACGTTTTGCGCAAGAAAATGCAAAGGTAGGGACGTTCTGCACCAAGAAATCAAACGTAGGGACGTTTTCCACAAGGACTGTCATAGGTAGGGACGTTTCGCGCCAATAACCCGTTATTAAATTAGATTACGTTAATTTGTAAAAGTTAAAATTGAATTTGGTATTTATATCTACTTTTTGTTATTAATATTAGTATCTACTTTCAGGTGTATTTATGTAGTATTATTTTAAATGTTAAAAAATTTAATTATAGTACGGAACTGAACCGAACCGAACCCGAACGGTTCCAAAATTATATTTGGAACCGACGGTTCCATTTATTAAATACCCGAAAATCTCTGAAACCGAAAAAAATCGAACCGAACCGAATCGACCCGCGCCCACCCCTGCGATTAACAATGTGTACAGGATCAATATTTCCAATAAATTTTCCTCTGTTAGATAAGGAACAGCTGTAGCATTACAAAAATGTTACTTTATAGCACGTCACAATTTTGATGCAGCACGATAGTTGCAAAATTACACAGGAATCATCGACATTATCAACGTAAACCTACAAACCGACTTGTTTCTTATTCAATCAAACAGAGAGCGCATGTAGAATATTGATACCAAAGACAATGCTGGTTGGTCCTCAAACAACATTGTCAATAATCCTTGTTCCCAAAATTCTTGCTCCAGAGCTGAGAGGGAATTGGGCGAACAGGAAGATGTGGTCGTTGCTGCATCAAAGAAAATCAAATGTAACTGGCAGATATAACGAGCCGAGACAAAACAAGTACTATAACAATAAATATAACACTGGATTGCATACTGCTCAAGCCACTAAAAATATTTGAATGATTAAATAAAGCCAATCAGCAAGGCTCGACTCTAACAAACAATAACAGAAACAAATATTCTCAAGAAAATTTCATCTAAACTTCTCTATGAAGAAAATTGTTCTCCAAAGATATCAATAGATGTCTGTGAAGAAGATTTATCAGTTTTCGAGTTGTAAACTTCAACGAATTCTCAGGTTAGTCCCACTTAATTAGGACTTGGCTCAAGTCGAAGATCAAATCAAATTTCTATTCATACAAAGTTTATCAAGAAACATACTTTTTCTTAAGCATTCAACCTTAACATGTATAGGAACAATATTTCAGTTTTTTCCAGACCATATCGTCTTTTAAGAATCAACTAATCAACCCACAACTGAAACTTCTATAACCACAATATAATGTTAACGAGTTCAATCTAAAGACAGTTCCTAATTTGGCCTTGTTAGAAAGCCCTTCATGAGATGTCCTTGAAGAAGATTTATCAGTTTTCGAGTTGTAAACTTCTACGAATTCTCAGGATAGTCCCACTTAATTAGGACTTGGCTCAAGTTGAAGATCAAATCAAATTTCTATTCATACAAAGTTTATCAAGAAACATACTTTTTCTTAAGCATTCAACCTTAACATGCATAGGAACAATATTTCAGTTTTTTCAGACCATATCGTCTTTTAAGAATCAACTAATCAAACCACACCTGAAACTTCTATAACCACAATATCAACTAATGTTGATGAATTCATTCTAAAGACAGTTCCTAATTTGGGCCTGTTAGAAAGCCCTTCACGAGTTCAGAAACATGACAGAGACAGCAAGCAGCAAAAATCTTGCTAGAAAACTGCATGACTTAATAATCAAGACTAACAGTACGTGCACCAGAAGTAATCAAAATTTTCACTATCAAAGGCTGAAAAAGAACCCTCAGATGTTAGTAAATGACAGTCCTACAACCTCCACATCTGTCACATGCCTTTATGTCATCAGAATATACATACAAGGGAGGAGAACTTATTGCATAACTTATGGGGTTTCAGAAGATCCAAGAAAGCAATAATTTCCAAGCATCATAACCTCACTCCTCTTTATGGGGTGGTTTCCTATCTTAGGGACTGAAGCAGTCAAACTTCAATGGTCAAGCTCTAACAGATGTGTGAAGGAGTTGAGATCAATTGTCAGGTCAACTTAACTTTACCTGAAATTGAAGATTCCTTCTAATCTTTATCTCTTTCTTCCTATTAATAAATTTCTTTTGTAGTTGAAGAAAAATAAACGAGAACAGAAGATGTTGAAGGATATAATAACTCTATGGATCTATGCATCTTAAATATGGAAATCAATTTTCACTGCAAGCTGATAAAATATGATGGTGGAATAAAATCTAGATAAGGCATTTCTACAGAGTGAATGTGTCCTATAACAATGCCTAAATTTCAAGATATTCACTTCAAACCACTCTGGTAAAGGTTAATCTAAATGAAGAACATCCTGTTAAGTAGCAAGGACATAGCAAGGATAGACAATTTATCAGTTTTAGATAAGTCACAGATTTTTATTTTTTCTGAAAAAGATTATAAAATCAACCTGTCATTTTCTTCTCCTTTTAAATAACTTCACTAAGAAAATAACAGGATTTAATGTGTAGAAAGCAAATCCAAAGCTTCATTATATCATTCATCAGCAATGTTAATAGTGAGTTGCTCTTAGCTAAGGAAACAAACATTAATGCTCTATTTTGATATTGGTTTCAGCAAGAAAAAATGAACAAAATTTCACGAAGAAATTTTTTTCTCATTTTTGGTTACAGGGTAACGGGAGGAAATTGATTATATTACCATATTCCAGATTTTCACATCCTATTGAGTATGAAATTGATCAAAACTTGACATTCATTTCATCCACGCGCATTTCATAAGAGCAAATACTTGAATTCGCTAAACACCACATTCCAACCCACTCCTAAGAATTCAGTAAAAATAAAATAACTGGAAGAATAAATTATAAAATCGAAACCTAAACCCTAAACTTAAATTAAAAGAAAGATCAAAAATTAAGTCAATCAACACCAGATCCCCTCAGCAAATACTCCAGATCTTAATCAATCATTCAAATACCAAAAGAGCACTAAGTCAATACCTCGAGCTCCGCAGATTTCATGGCGATTGGAATACAAACAAGGAAGATGCCGAACATGGCGAAAGCAGTATTACGTTTCCAGTGCTTTGGTCGGCAGTATGGCCCACCCGACATACTCCACACCTTTGCCCGAAAGTCTCCCCCGTGCCCGTGGGCCCCATCTACGTGGTGGTGCTCTCCTCCGCCCATTTTCTCGCGCACCAAGTGTGAATAGTTGGACTGCTACACCCAGAGTGAATTACAGTGAATAAATAATAAATTTTATTAAACATAAATTACAGTTTGAACTTTTACTTAACTTGCATCAGAGTAACTGAACTTTGATTAGTTACAATCAAGTCATTAAAATTTAATTTAAGTGCAAGTATAGTCACTGTTACTGTTTGAGTGTGCAAGCCAGTTAGAATTCAACGGCAAACTTCGAATTCGTTTTGATTAGTTTTGCTGCCTCTCCATCTCTATTTATCTAAAATTCAACAGCAAAATTTTCAGAAAATCCAGAAACGAAAGTCGGAGCCTGAGTTCAAAGCCGAGTATGTATAATTCTTCTCCTATTTTTAGTGCTTATTTATTTGATGATTTTGAATTGCTTGTTTTCATGTGAGAAGACTATATCAGATCAATGTCGAGTGTTATTGATTAAGTGAGAAGGGCTAATTTTGTTTGAATTTGATGAATCCCAGAAATTTTTGATGCATTCTTTCCCTCTTTTTTTTATTGAGAAAATAAGAATTTCTAATTTTGTTCAAAATTGATTAACCCTAGAAAATCATGATAACTGCATATTTTTCTTCCTATATAGAGAGAGAAGGCGGGAGATAGATGGATGGATACATACATACATAGAATCTTTTGCTCGAATTTTGTATCCATATAACAATTTCAGTTCTATACACGATGGACGGGTATGTTTGAGCCACATTATTTTATAAGAATGTATTTTGAAATAATAAATTGATAGAGAATGTGTGATTGAAAAAGAAGAAAAAGTTATTGATGTGATGAAAAATATTATTTTATTGAAGAATATGTGGTTGAAAATGAGTAGAAGAATGAAAATGAAAATTTTAATATGGATCAAGCAAAATCTGGTCTCTACATTTTTTGTTAATTGGGTGTCAAAACTTGTAGTTAGCAATCATGTTTTTCGGGGTTTACTTGGATACTTCAAAGATATGTGTGTTTTAGAGTAGGTAATGCAAAACTGAATTTTGGGAAATTTTATGTTCAGTTCAAGTGATTTTCTAAGTAACTGAAAGTTATTATTCCACACAAACTTCACGCAGATACGCCTTGCCCCGCTCGCATTCGGCATTTGAAAACTTTATCCCACACTAACACTCAACTAACAAGACAATCTTTCCACTGTCCTTTGCACACTTCATTATGGATACAAATTCTATGCATAGAGAGAAGTTGACCAACTCGAATAAGTCCATGCCCTCGAGAGTTTGTAGTTATATAGCCAAAATGCTTCGACTACTATGAATTGTCGGTATGATCTGTCTCTTTAACAATATAGCATTTAAGAGGCATTATTCTATTTTATATTTTTCATTCTTCTGTCTTTGTTGATCTCTTCTCTCCTAAATTTCAGTATGAATTTCAATCTTACATTTCTTAAATTCGTGTAACAACCTCAAACTGAAAAACTTGGTTGAGATTGGAGTGCTAAAGGGAACTAACCCGGTGGTGGTGTGGCTTAGGGATAATTACCAAAAATCAGCTGCTTAGTTTCAAGTTTATGAAAATCAGGTTTTAGTTTTATTTAATAAAAAATGAGGTTTTATCATTTTTAATTAATAATGATATTATAAAATTAAAATAACTATATACCCACCCTACCCCCACCAAATATAAAACCTAAATCTATCCAAACCCTAACCTATCCAATTCATTTCTCTCCTCCCAACATGTCTGCCACCTCCACTGCCACCTCTCTCCACCACCGCCACCGCTCGCTCCTCCTCCTCCTCCTTCTCCCTTCTCCCCTCCCTCTCCCTCTCCTTCTCCCTCACTCCCTCTGCTGCGAATCGCAACAGCGTCATAGCGACGCTGCTGAACGGCAGCAACTCGTTGTCGTAGCAGCGTCACAACGACGATGTTGCCGTTCAGCAGCGTCCCCCCTTTCCCCTTCATCTCCCTCTGCTGCGAATCGCGTGATGGATGGTTATGTAAACTACAGTAGCCCCCCTGGATGGTTAGTGATTTGCTTATTGACAGATTTGTGTTTTTTCGAATTTTTGTATTTCCATTTGATTGTCTTTAACTGGCGATGGTGAGTTATGGACGGTGGAATAAAGTGTTTAACGATGTGTATTAGTGGTGTAAGGTTGTGTTTGGATGGTGGTTGTTGGCGTTATTGTTGGTGGTGGTTGTGGCAATGGAGGTGGCGGCGGGCGGATGGGACGAAGAGTGTCTGACCAACTACGTGATCGATCTGTGACCAACTGTTGGTGGTGTACTGGGATTGGAGGACGGGTGTTTGAGTGTCTGTGACCAACTATATCGATCTGTGATCATGAATTGGTGGTGCACTGGGATTGGAGTCTGTGACCAATTCTTTGGTCGATCTGTGACCAAGTGTTGGTGGTGTACTAGAATTGGGGGATGGGTGTTTGGGTGTATATGACCAACTATGTGGTCTGTGACCTTAAAATTCGTTAATTTGTGACTCAAAATATAATTCAACCATCAAATTCGAAAATATGTTATCTCTATTATGACCTATAATTTTTTTAACTTGTGATCAATTAAAATTTTGTAACCTATAATTTTTTTTATCAGTGACCAATGGAGTCAATTGCGACCTATAAATTTTTGAATCTGTGACCTCGAAATAATCCGTGACCAATTAATTTGATAAGTTTTGACTGAAAATTAAATTTTTAACTAATTAATAAGATATCCGTTATCAAATTGCATATAACTGTGACATTAACAATTGCCGGAATTAAGCGGCGGTAGATCGATCACCGGAGTAGTCGCCGAAATTAAGTGTGGCCGGAGATCAGTCGCCGGAGTAATTGCCGGTCACCGGGGTAGTCACCGGAGCAGTGGGGATGGGATGTGGTGGGGTGGGGTGGGTTAATTATATTATATTACAATTAAATATTTAATTTAATATAATAATTGTGAAATATAATTAATTAATTCATGAAAAACGTAATTTTTGCAATTCTAAACCTTGTGGCCTGATTTTTTATTTTGGGATAGATAAAACTTGAGTTGTGAATTTTTCCCTGTGGCTCATGGTTACAGGCTGCTAGTGGCAAAGGGATTTTTTTTTTCCTTTGTGATTGGGGCGGTGGTGTGATTTGGGCTTGGGTAGGGCGGGTGGATTGGCAGGGAAGTGTTTCCCTTACTTTTTTTGTCTACCTTTTCTTTCCTTTTTATATATTTTTTAAATTAAAAATAAAGGGATAACCGTCCTTTTATACAAAAAAGAAAAAAAAAATTTAAAGATTTTTTGATGGTTTCAATGGTTATGCAATAAAAGGGAAAGCTTGTGGACCAACTTACCGTTAGGACGTTGTGGTATGGGGCACTCAATTACAACTGAAGTAGAAAATGAAAAATAATGAACACTAAAATTTTACGTGGAAAAATCTCCAAACTAATTAGAACAAAAAATCACGGGCAAATTGTGGAAGGATTACAAGAATTTCTCTCTAAAATAAGGAGAGTACAATTGACAATACCCTTTCTTATAATATGAGAAAAATATACTCCCTCTAGTAAAAGGAAATAAAATATTTAGGAGAAACCTCACTATTTTTCTCTCTAAAAAAACTCTTTATCTTTCTCTATATTTTCCCCCCAAAAGATGGATAATAAATTGAAGAATATAGGCATGTATATATAGAAAAGAAATACGGTTGTCACACGTTTTATACAACGTGAATTTATGCCGCAAGTGTACGGTGTCAAATTTTGTAATATAATGATTGAGTTGAGAGTGTCTAACCCACAGGGATTGTAATTTAATTTCTACCAAATACTATAATTGTATAACTTCTATTTTATTTAGACAAATGATGAATAGTTGAATGATTGTTTTAAACTAATCAAAAGTAATATGCGACGACAAAATTATAGAATATAAATTTATCAAAATAAGAAAGTTTAGGAAATGATTTCACCAACTTTCAATTATGATTCAATGACATCAAATTATTCCAATTAAGTTTTCCATATTTAAAAGTAAGAATCCAATTGTATTTCTCTCCCCTCTCTCGAGTGTCGGCTAGAAATTAATCCTAAAATTCAATCCCAATATCTCTATTCCGAATTAAAGCCTATAATTTATCAAAATCCCGATTCTTTTCCGGAGTAAATTTCATAGATTTTACACTTTTTCTCAAAACCCATAAAACCTACGTTGTGTCAATCTTATGATCACACCTAAATTCCACTATCTCGAGTGGCGGAATTGACTAGTATCTATTCATTCAATTATTGATCAGATAATTGAAAGTATTATAATCATAACACAATTAAATATAAGTGAGAAATTCCAAAATAAATAATTAATGTATTCATCAAACCATAATCTCAAGTTAGCTACATCAAACCCTAACTAAATTGTCTAACTCATGAAATAGAATATGAAATTCTTACAATTTATAATGGAAAATATAAAAGAAAAGGTAAGAAAAAACTCTTTTGAAGTGCTAATCGGAGTCCATTTTATGATTTCCTTCATTTCTTCACTTGATTTGTTCAATTCCTTCTTATTGTTGTCCTTGGAGATTCAATCTTTTTGTCTCTTTCTCTCCTTCTTCTAACCTTTAAAATTATGTCTTCACACTTGTATTTATGATGTTTTATAGTTTAGGGACGAATTAGGGTTGAATTGGGCTGGGTCTCATAAAAACAATCCCTTTTTATTTTTACCCGGCGCGTAGCGCTATATGGCTGGCACCGCGGCGCCAGCTCCTCTGTTCCGTTTTCTGTTCTGCACGTCTTTCAATATTTTTATTATAAACTTTTTGTCTGATATCCGATTGAGGTGATTCAAGATGCTTTGGAAAGATAACTCATCGGGCTATAATTTTGATTCAGACTTCATTCTCCAATTCAATATTTTCTGTGTCAAAAGTGAGTCTCAATATGTGACTAAAAATTCAGAGCAAAACTTTTTCTGTTGGAATTTGATATGTGATCATATTTTGACTAAATTTGATCCATTTGACATCTTTTCTCATTCAATTAGCCCTAACACTCTCAAATCTTCATCATGAGGATCGGTACAACTTTTAAGTATTTGCACTTTAGTTCCTGAGCTTTGGATCTCTTACAATTTGCCATTTCTCCAAATTTGACAACTTTTGCTTATTTTCTTCAATATCACCAACTTACATCATAACATCAAAATACACATAAAAACACTCTAAAATTTTTTCAATGGTAACAAAATAATGAATTAAGTGGCATAAATATCATGAGTGTGGAGCACTCATCAAATACCCCCAAACTTAATATTTTGCTTGTACTCGAGCAAACACCAAACTAAGGAAAATCACTAACAAATACACAAACAAATAAATACGAACAAAATCACTTAAAATAAATTGTGCTAGCTCAGGATTGAAAACATAGCATCAATTTCATGACTCACTTCAAAACTATAATGCATAAGCTAGATTCTTACATATTCAATGGAAAACGAGTGTGTGTGTGTGTGTGTGGAGAATCAAGTGCGACACTGTACAAATATAAGTTAATCAAATTTCCGACCTTAAAAGTCAAATATTTCCTTACCTCGTTCGTGGGATTCATATACCCCTAAACTTATTTTCTTTTCTCTTCCCAATGGTGTATTCTAAGTTGAATTTTCAATACTAATTTCTTACACCACTCAAATTTGGTTAGACTTTACTAATTGTAGTTCAACATATCAACAAATGAGGATTGTCCTTATTTTTTACTGCTTCAACCTTCAAGAATCAACTAAGTTACTAACCTCTTATCAAAGGTATAATCCTAAAAAATAAGTGTTCGGGGCTTAATCATTATATGTGGCGTGTCTAATCCTCATTGTTTTACGCACCAGCTTTTTCTAAATGACCCATGTAGCAAGTTTTAGGTCGATGACTCCCAAGTCAGATGACTTTAGGGTATCAGGTTTTAATCCTTGTAGGTTTATTCACTCGAGTCATAAAGGCTACAAATAGATGTTTTACAATGAGATTATTATAGTCGTTCACAATTTTTTTATACGCAATGATTAGTGCAATGCTCCTTATTAAGCACTTATTCTCGAGAATTGACCGCTAACTTAAAGTTTTCACCTAATTTTCATCTTATTGGTCTCACACAGTCTACACAAATCTTAGCACACATGGAATCCACATCTACATCCATGTCTCCCTACAAAAGTTCGACCATCCAAACATCCTAGATTTGGTTTGGAGATGTGAATCTTGTTTATTGGTTGTCTGGGTTTAGTATCTAAGTTCTCTAGTTCAACCTATAAACGTGAATCAACTTATTCCTGTACAACGTTACAATCAACTCATGTGCATAAATATTTTCCGTTTCACATGAATAAGCAAAAATATTAACTCAAACACATAACTTATCCACAATTTATAAACCAACACATGTTCTCAATTACATAAACCAATACTGGCAAGGCTATCTAACTCATACAAACATGCAAAAATGTGTAAAAAAAACTTTTATGCACACAAAACATACACAAAACATAAAAAAATAAAAGCAAGGCAATTAGACACAATTTATAATATACCCCCCAAACTTAAATTAAACATTGTCCTCAATGTAAAATTAAAGAAAAAAGGAGGAGACTTCCCTGAATTGTTGTACTGCCAATGGCATTGTAGTACTGATGATACTGGTGTTGGTGAATGTTTCTTTTATCTTTTTCCCCAAACTTGAGATGCATCCCGTTTTCTCCTTGTCAATGGTGGTTTGGATGTTTCGCGACGTCATGTTCCTGAAAAGTTAAATTTTAGAGATTAATTGCATGGAACAAGTGTTACTTAGTTCAACATCTAACAACCAACTTAATTACTCAATGACCTAAGGGGAATGCGATATGGCTGAAGAATTCTAACTAAACTATAAAATAAACCAAACTATCCTATGATTTAAAAACAAAATAAATGAAAAAATAAAAAGGAAGAAAGCTTGGGTTGCCTCCCAAGAAGCGCTTCTCTAACGTCATTAGCTTGACTTAACCGCATTGCCTATGTTGGATCTTCAGGTGGTACCTCTACCTTATTTCTAAACTTCACCATTGGCTTTGTATTCTTCTTCACTGTAGCATGGTCAATAGAATGAAGTGGTGTTGACTCTGGTGTAGCCTTCAAAACCTCTTTTGATATGGCAACATTTGGAGGTTTCAAAGGCTTTTCCACATAACTCTTTATTTTGTCAGGTGGATCGGCTTCTTGAGCCAAAATGAAATCCATCACTTTCTTGGTTCCTAAATATTTAGTAGTATATGTATCATCTACTGTGTAGTTAGTTTCCATGTTCTGTACTAAAGGATCATGGAATGATTCCTCATTTCCTCTATGACCTACAACTGCTTCAGTTGACTGGATCACACTGCAAATGTTAACTTTTTCTGGAGGTTTCTCTGCTTGATGAATTTTGAAAGTTACTTGCTCTTCATTAACTTGTAGTGTCAACTTCCCTTTTTGTACATCAATCAATGCTCTACCAGTGGCCAAGAAAGGTTTACCAAGAATTAATGGTACTTTCTCATTCTCTTCCAAATCCAACACTACAAAGTCCATCGGAAAGATGAACTTATCGACCTTCACCAATACATCTTCAATAATACCCTTGGGGTATGTAAATGATCGGTCTGCCAATTGTAAGGTAAGGGTTGTGGGCTTCACATCTCTAAGACCCAACTTTTTGAATACTGATAGAGGCATCTAGTTAATGCTAGCTCCAAGATCACCCAATGTTTTGTCAAATGTGAAGCCACCAATATTGAAAGGAATGTTGAAGCTGCCCGGATCTTTCGATTTTGAGGGAGCTTCTTCTGGAGAATGGTACTGCACTCTTCTGTCAGATTTATTGTCTCAAAATCCTCCAACTTTCTTTTTTTTGACATTACTTCCTTCAAGAACTTGGCATAGTTAGGCATTTAGGCCAAGGCATCTGCAAAAGGAATGTTGATGTGGATTTTCTTGAAGATCTCTCGAAACTTTGCAAATTGATCATCAATCTTCTACCCCATGAATCTATGCGGGAATGGTAGTTTTGGCTTCAAAATAGGTGGATTGTCTGGAAATGAGATTGAGTAAGGTTTATGAATCTTTTTTGTTGCTTCTGCTTCGATCTTTTGCTTTTCAATCTTCTCTTCCTCTGTAAGTATGTGATCTGGTGTAGGTCCCACAACCTCTTTAGGCTTGCTTTCTTCAACTTCTTTACCACTCCTTAATGTAATGGCATTGCAGTTCTCCCTTGGGTTAACCTCCGTGTCACCGGGAAACTTTCTTTTCTGTTGGGACTGTAATGCAGTTGCTATCGGACCAATTTACACCTCCAAATTCTTCACTGTAGCTCCCAAGTTGGTCATATGAGTCTCGATGTTGTCAAGTCTTGACTCATCTTTGTTGAACCTCAATCTTGTCTCTGAAATGAAGGTTCCCAAAATATCCTCCAATGATGGCTTTCCTTCAGAAGAAGCCTGGTTATTAAACCCAGACGGTGGTTGTAGCACATTAGCATTGTTACCATAAGAGAGATTCTCATGGTTTCGCAGTCCGGGATGGTATTGGTTTGTTGAGTAGTTTCTTCTCTGATTGAAGTTTCTGCCATTCACATACTGGACTTGCTCCTTTTCTGACTGGACTCCTGGTATGAAGTGGACATGGCCATGATAGAGTCTAATTTCTTCTGAGTTCTATGTGATGTTAATTCAGGAATTTGAGTAGTTAGAGATGACATCTGAGTTGCAAGGGCTGTGATAGGATCCACCTCATAAAGGCCAGCAACTTTCTTAGCACTTGAACTCTCACTTGGCCATTGATAGCTATTAGTAGCTATCTCATCCAACAATGAATAAGCCACATCCAGAGTCTTGGACATCAGAGTTCCTCCTGCTGTAGAATCCACTATTGTCCTTGTTTGACCATTCAGCCCGTTGTAGAGGAGTTCGATTTGCACCCAACTCTGATAACCATGCTGAGGACATCTTCTAAGTAGATCTTTGAATCTCTCTCATGCCTCATAAAATGGCTCGATGTCAGATTGTCTGTACTGACCAATTTCACTCCTCAATTGAGCTGCCTTGGAGGGTGGAAAAAAATTTGTTAGAAATTTCTGAGCTAACCACTCCCAAGTCGTGATGGATCCATATGGCAAAGATTGGAACCATGCTTTGGCTTTATCACTTAAGGAGAAGGAAAATAAGCGAAGTCTGATAGCGTCTTCAGTAACACCATTCATCTTGACGGTATCACAGATTTCGAGAAAGGATCCCAAATGAGCATTTGGATCTTCTGTTGCGACATCCCCAAACTGATTCTGTTGAACCATATGCATTAGTCCTGGCTTCAGTTTGAAGTTGTTTGTAGCTATAGCGGGGTGTGCAATGCCGGAATAGTTATCATTGACAATGGGCCTAACATAGTCCCGAATAGTTCTTTGTTGATTATTTTCATAAACTACTTTTGCATCCTATTCAGCCATTGCTTCATGTTCATCTCTCTGTATACCCCTTAAATGGCGAAATGTGCATTCTGGTTCAGGATCAATAGGTAATAGGTCGATATTTCTCACCCTTCGCATAAACAGCTGAAACTAAAAAAAAACAAGAAACTATAAGAGATAAAAATAGAATAAATAAAATTACAATTAAAATAAAAACTAATTGGTAATAATATTTGTAAGAATCAAATAACACAATCTCCGGCAACGGCGCAAAACATTTGTCACGCGTTTTATACAACGTGAATTTATACCACAAGTGTATGGTGTCAAGTTTTGTAATATAATGATTGAGTTGAGAGTGTCGAACCCACGGGAATTGTAATTCAATTTCTACAAAATACTATAATTGTATAACTTCTAATTTATTTAGACAAATGATGAATAGTTGAATGATTGTTTTAAACTAATCAAAAGTAATATGCGACGAGAAAATTGTAGAATATAAAATTATCAAAATGAGAAAGATTGGGGAATGATTTCATCAACTTTCAATTATGATTCAATGACATCAAATTATTCCAATTAAGTTTCTCATATTTAGAAGCAAGAATCCAATTGTATTTCTCTCCCCTCTCTCGAGTGCCGCCTAGAAATTAATCCTAGAATTCAATCACAATATCTCTATTCCGAATTAAAGTCTAGAATTTATCAAAGTCTCGATTCTTTTCTGGAGTAAGTTTCATAGATTTTACACACTCTCTCAAAACCCATAAAACCTACGTTGTGTCAATCTTATGATCACGCCTAAATTCCCCTCTCTCAAGTGGCGAAATTGACTAGCATCTATTCGTTCAATTATTGATCAGGTAATTGAAAGCATTATAATCATAACACAATTAAATATAAGTGGGAAATTCCAAAAGAAATAATTCATGTATTAATCAAATCATAATCTCAAGTTGGCTACATCAAACTCTAGTTAAATTGTCTAGCTCATAAAATAGAACATGAAATCCGTACAATTTATAATGGAAAACATAAAAGAAAAGGTAAGAAAAAACTTTTTTGAAGTGCTAATCGGAGTCCCTTTTATGATTTCCACCATTTCTTCACTTGATTTCTTTAATTCCTTTTTGTTGTTGTCCTTGGAGATTCAATCTTTTTGTCTCTTTCTCTCATTCTTCCAACTTCTAAAATTAGGTCTTCCCACTTGTATTTATGGTGTTTTATAGTTTAGGAACGAATTAGGGTTGAATTGGACCAAGTCTCATAAAAAAAATTCTTCTTTTATTTTTACCCGGCGCCGTGGCGCCGCCTTCTTGTCACTGGCGCCGCGGCGCCAGCTCCTCTATTCCGTTTTTTGTTTTGCACGTCTTTCAGTATGTTTATCATAAATTTTTCTTCTGATGTTCAATTGAGGTGATTCATGATCCGTTGGAAAGCTAACTCATCTGGCTACAATTTTGATTCAGATATCATTCTCCAATTCGATCGTTTTCTATGTCTAAAGTGAGTCTTGAGACTAAAAATCTGTAACAAAACTTTTTCTGTTGGAATTTGATGTGTGATCATATTTTGACTAAATTTGATCCCTTTGACATCTTTCCTCATCCAATTGGACCTTTACACTCTCAAATCTTCATCATGAGGATCAGCACAATTTTTAAGTATTTGCACTTTAGTGCCTGAACTTTGGATCTCTTACAATTTAGTCATTTCTCCAAATTTGTCAACTTTTGCTTATTTTATTCAATCTCACTTACATCACAACATCAAAATACACATAAAAACACTCTAAAACTTTCTCAATGGTAACAAAATAATGAATTAAGTGACATAAATATTATGAGTGTGGAGCACTCATCAACGGTGATATGAGGCGGTGCCCACCGTTTTTGTCGACCAATTCTAATACTTAATGGAAAAGCAAAATTGCTTCTTATCCAATTGATTTCTTTGACCAACAAAAGTGGGTTTATCGCCGCACTTAACTCCTTTATAAAGTTTGGGTACCAACTATCTACTTTGGAAAGAAGTTGGGGGACGCATTGCAATTTTCTCTACTTATTGGGGATTGCAATTTTTACCACCAATTCATTGATGCTTGGTTCTTTAATACTTCATACCGATTATCTTTCTTGCTTACTTTGTGGGTCCAGTGATATCCTATGTTTTCTTGGAGTAATTCTAAAGCTATGAAAATAGAGGATATAGATTTCCGTTCGAGAAAATGGGAGGAAATGGATAATGATGTTTTTGTCAAGATATTCCAGTGTTTTGACATCTTTGGTTTGACCTCTGGGATTGGTCATGTTTGTAGCACGTGGCGTTTGGCAACTTGTGATCCATTACTCTGGAAGACGCTCAATTTATCAATGCTAAAATCGAGCTTTATTAAAACCTCATCAGAACCCTATGTATACGTGGACGGTCCGTCTGATGAAACATTGACCCGAGCTTGAAGATTACATTAAGTCTCAGCCATGGAAACATAACGACCTTGATATTCCATTATAACCTATTTGTCAGCAACGACCAATTGACTTATACATCAGAGAGGTATGTCCAGAGAAATACTGTCTTTTAATGTACTTAATTTCATCTTTGTAGTTATGTGTGTTGGAATTTTGTATTGGAAATTGGTTGTGACCAATTGAAATGATTTAAGTGGAAATTCCTTGTTTGGTGAATGAGAAATTAAGCCAAACTTAAACCACTTAATACTTGAAATTATTGGAATTGTGTAGAATATTGTGGAATATTCTAGAGAATGTAGATGAAAAGATGTGTCTTTTCATATGGATCATGACTCTTGGAGAGCATGACTTTTGATATGAGTAACTTCCAATAATTATGATTATTCAAGAGATGTGTCTCTTGGTATGGATATTCCACTAATTGTGCATGTTAGATAGACAACTTATGTGGGATTTCTCATTGCCGGTATGGTTGTATACTTTAATTCCTGTTTGGAAAGAAATCATGAGATTTAAGCCACTTAATTACTTGGAATTGGTAGAATATTATGAAATATTCTAGAATCGATTTAGATGGAAAGAAATGTCTTTTCATATGAATAATCATGACCCTTAGTATGATTAATTTTCAATGGTGTATCTCTTCATAGAGATTTATTCGAAGAGGTGGGTCCTCTCGTTGGATTGTGTCTTTTGAGAACAGAACTATCGAACCAATGGATGATTCGTTCATTAAATTTGAACATGGTGAATAAGTATTTTGTAACATGAAATAATACTATCTTGTGAAATGTCACAAATGTGATATGTTGGAGAAGTTGAAATTCTTGTGAATCAAGATGCTTAGTCTTCTTCATTATTGAATTTGATTTTAATAGTGGAACCAAGTAAATTGGTATACGTTTTGAGAGCATTGTTGGTCTATGTGATCACCTTAATTTAATTTGGATGATCAAATTAAAAGAAAGTTGGATTGAAGTATAATTTATAAATTGTGGGTTGACGGCCACTATTTTGAAAGTATTTAAACTTTCACGAAGCATTCGATATGGACATTATCTATTCGATGAATGAATTGAATTACGAAAGAGTTGATGAACTCTAATTTCAAGTGTAACCTAAAAATGTGGGGGTTAACATCAATGCTTGCGAACTTATATGAAAAGTTCAAGTTTTGTGGATGCAACATTACTAGTTGCACATGCATTCCTAATTGAGGACTTGTGGGGGTAACTTATGTTTTAAAGTTACAATTTTCTATACTTTATAATCATAGAAATATGTCTATGAATGTGGAAAAGGTAGAAAATCCTTATATTAATTATACGGATGATATACACTAAGTTTAAAGTGGATGAAATGGGATAAAATCCAATTACGGCGTTTGTTTGGATATGCAAGATCAATTGGAATATTTGAAAAATGTTCATAAAATTGAAATGCATTGTAATATTTCAATAATGATATTGAATACCCATGTTTTTGAAATCCACTAGTAAAAGTGATTGACTAGTGTAGTGCGTTATAGAAATCCTCTAACATTGTTGTTTGGAATTTATAAAGGTTTAGATAAAGCTAGTTAGAAGCATGTTGCTTCATGAGAGGATTTCTTGGTGGTGACATGTTGTATCTATTAAATCAATTAATTGTTGGCTAGCTATATTTGATGAGATACTAAGTCACATGTAATGGTAAGTCTAGACGTGATCTCAATTGTGTAAATTCGTGGTACCTTTAGAGATTTACCGAGAGATCAAGAATACTGCATATCGAGGGGAATGAGATTAAAGCCTACGATGTAAGAGTCTTTGTAATGGTAACCCTACCTTGTTGACTGGAGATCCCAAGATCTTGGTTCAAAGGGACAACTAAGTTATGAAGATCCCATGAAGCACTTAGGAAATTATTCATACTCATTCCTATGATAATTAAAGTGCTTTCTGCTGAATGATTGAAGGTTAAGATATTCTTTTAATGATTCCTATAGCTTGATTCAGTCAAGTGGAGTATGGCAGAATACTCTTAATTAGGGGTGGGCAAAACCCAATCCAACCCAACGAAACCGCCCGACCCAATCCAACCCGACCGGGTTGGGTCGGTTTTTTGACATTTTTTGGTGGGTTTCGGTTTTTGGGTTGAGTGGTCGGGTCGGGTTGGGTCGGGTTGTGGGTTAACAAAAAAACCCGATATAACCCAACCCAACCCAACCCAACCCGCCAACATAAAAAAAAAAAAAAAAAACGTGAAAACGAAAAAAAAAAAGCCTTAAACTAGTAAACTCGTCTCCAGGTCTTCATTTGTCAATCGTTAGCCATCAAGCCCTAATTTTTCTCTCCCCCTTGCTCTTCCTCTAGATGGCAATGACTTTGATGATATCAATCTTAGCAGATCATCTTTTGACTCTACAAATCTTGAAAAGGTTTTTACTTCAGCTGGCATTCCTGCTCCATCCATTGTCTCAGAAGCTCTGCAGGCACTTCCTGGAAGGGTTTTTGTACCTTCTATCGTTGATCAGCTTCAAGGTCAGGCATTAGCAGCTTTGCAAGTTCTAAAGGTACTTAATCAGATTGCTCTGGCCTTAAAATCTGTTTTCGCTAGAGCAGTTGTGTAGTTTCACATATCTGGTTGCTTCAAATATTTTAATTGGATAATTATATTTCAATTTGAATATTTAAGCTTTATTTATGTTACTGAGAAAGACAAGAAGAATTTAATTGAACTGAGTTCCTTTAGTGTAAATAGTAAAGTGATTTCTAACCTATATTTTATTAAACATTGGATTTACTGAGATTTTCATTTATTTGCTGGACACGGAAATTTAAGGAGAGCTATCAAACACTAGAAATATTCTTCTTAAATTATTTTTATATGGTAAGTGATTTGTATGGCAGTGCAATATGAGGGCCTTAGAGTGCTCTTTTGAATTCTAGCATACACAGGTACATATACACACCTTATTCTCGTGCGAGCACAGAGTCCTTATATAATCAGCTTTACTTATAGCTTTTACCTTCTTCAATTTAATATGTTAAAAACTTCAAAGTAACTCGTTCAAGTAGGCAAATCAAAGATGACAGTGGCATTCCTTAACTTTCGATAATGTAGAGATTTAGCTGTTAATTTTGAAGTACGAGTGTGAAGGTTTCCGACACCAATTTTAATTTATTGTGCACTTTTAGGTTATCGTTTCTAAAGTGCCAAACCGCCCAACCCAACCCAACCCGATCGACACATAATTGGGTTGGGTTGGGTTGGGTTGGGTTTCAACATTTACATGGGTTGGGTTGGGTTTGGGTTGGACCAAAAACCGACCCAACCCAACCCACGCCCACCCCTACTCTTAATAGGAGGTCACCTATATAAGTGTGAAGTGGGGCCGCTTCAATGAGAATTGTTCGAGGCTAAAATTCTCTAAACACTTATGAAACCAAGAGTGATCCATGGCCAAAATGGACAAAACCGTGAGAATCATGAACGGTTTAGGGAAGACATTGTGTGAGTACTGTTGTCTCGACTTACACCACCGGCTGAATGGTTCAAGACATCACATTCACCAATTAGCCAGTAAGTCCGATAATATTTCACTAAGGGAGGTTCAAGGCCAGAAGCTACCTTCTCTGATGCAGTGTTTTTTCCGCCCTCTCTCTACTAGTGTCTGCATAGTCATTTGCATTAATTTTCATTCATGTGGGGAATTGTTGGAATTTTGTATTGGAAATTGGTTGTGACCAATTGAAATGATTTAAGTGGAAATTCCTTGTTTGGTGAATGAGAAATTAAGCCAAACTTAAACCACTTAATACTTGAAATTATTGGAATTGTGTAGAATATTGTGGAATATTCTAGAGAATGTAGATGAAAAGATGTGTCTTTTCATATGGATCATGACTCTTGGAGAGCATGACTTTTGGTATGAGTAACTTCCAATAATTATGATTATTCAAGAGATGTGTCTCTTGGTATGGATATTCCAACTACTATATATATGGATTCTCTATGTGTTTGGATTAACTACACAACAAACAACTTATTTGATAGTTTCATATCATGGTTACTTTAGTTTTGCATAAAACACTTTATAGAAGTGATTTTCTCTTGCATCAAAATCATGGTTATGGTAGAGAGGGAACTCCGTTCGAGTTCGTTGGTCTAAGTCATTTGGAGTGCTCCTATGGCTTGACGTGGTCGTTGTATCTTGGGAGATGATTGTCGAGAAACAATTAGCACCGATGCGGGGCAAATTCATCTTAAGGAAAAAGTGTCAAACACTTGCCTCGACCGATCGCATCACTTGCATTTCATCTTTCTCATTTCTGATTTTATTTATGCTTGATTTCAGAATATGGTTAATTTATTTATGTGTTTTATTGAAGGGTTTGAATTGAAGAACAACATGCGTTCACTCATATTGGGAAGTGAAGAATTCATATTATTATATTCGAAGTCAGTAAATCGTTATTTTATCTTCTCAAATCAGATTTCGGTAAGTCGAATGATGTTTCGATTTCACGCATATTAACGGCATGCTCTTGATGAATATAATATGCACATCATCGGTGTAATATCTCCTACAGTGTGTACACTTCTATAGAATTAGATCGCACCGAACAATATTGAACAAAAAGAAGCAAAAAATCACGTTTCTTATATTGTGCAGTATTGAGTACTTCTTGCTAGTTGATCATAAGAATACCTTGACACTGCAAGTACCCAAATCTGAAGCGTCTAGTTATGCCTGCATAGAACAGAATAAAGAAGACTGGAATATGTAAAGCTATTCGCATGTGGGAAGACCTTGAGTCATTGACAATGCCTAGCATATCGAACACTCCATATCTAATCGAGGAAATTGCCAAAAATTGCAAGAAATTTGCCGAACTGAAGATCACGGGACCATGTCACATTAAATTTGCATTGACACTCGCTGCATTCCTCCCAAACTTAAAAGTCTTGAGCATTCGGTGCTCTATGATATATAAGGATGCCCTTATCACTATCTTGGATGAGTTGAAAAAGTTGGAAGTACTAAACATATCTCACTGCGTACTGATTGAACACCCTCCACCTTCACCTCGAAGAGTCCTCAAGGAGATTGACGAATCAATTCTTCATAAGGCTAGGAGGCTGCACAAATTTATAACGTGCACAAGTGACTCGTGCTTGATGTGCACGCGTACGAGGAACGACGGAGGAATGACGAGGTGGTAAAAGTATGAAGCAGATTTCTGGAAATTTGATGAAGTGAAATCTCTTGCAATTTGAATAAGTTGTTTGGAAATTGTTAAAAGTATTCTTTATACCAATTTTAGAATTCTAAAAAATTGTTTTGCTGATTAGTGATAAATAGAAGTCATCCTTAGGAGACAGGAAAAGGCTTTACATTTTCGTTTACTTGCTTTATGTAGAGTTTGCCTACTAATGCTTAATATACTAAGGGGCTTTCAGATTTGAGGTGTTCTGCTTGTTTTTTATTCTTTGATTGACTCATTCCTTTAGGGAAAATATTGTTTTTACATCACACGTTACAGAAAGTTTTTATAGCATTTTTTCATTCAATTTCACAGGAAAATATTGTTTGCACATCACGCGTTACGGAAAGTTTTTATGGCATTTTTCCATTCAATTTCTCATTATCAAAATCTCGCCTAGTAAAGAAATCTCCAAAAAAAAAAATTCCCTTAACCCCACTTTACAGAAAAAATGGCAGATTCAAATTTTTCTTCTTCATTCTTCGTCACAATCTCACCAAACAATAATCAACGCCGGTGACATCTGGCTGATTTTTGACAAAGTTATTTTTTTGGTTGAACAATGGGAAAATTTGAAATATGTTCCATTTTTGTAAATCCATTTTATTTTTTTACAAGTTGTTATATCTATTCTGAAGATCGGATTGATTTATTTTACTTATATCTGCAATTACTTTTCGATTCCATTTCATTATTTAAATGACTAAAGATTTCTATTAAATTCACAATCAACATGGTGGAAACCTCTACTGTGACTAACATATATGAACAAAGTATTTAGGGTCATGAATTGAAGGATTTATTAGATGAAACCTTCTGTATATCAACCAATGGCACAATTCTGGTGGAGGAACCATTTCTAGTTGAGGTAGGAAAAAAGAATTTCACGCTCTCTTCCTTTCAGGAATGGAGGATTAAGAAAATTCTCTTGATTGCAGATTTTCTTTTGAAAAGCATAAAAAAAGGCTTGAGAATTATATCTGCACGCACCTCATACTTATTAACCATCTATGCTTAGTGTTTGGAAAAACGATTTCAATTTCATTTTGCATAGCCTCGATCTTGATTTGTAATAATTTCATTTTTCATGGGGAGCTTAATCATGCATGCATTGAAGCTATGTCTTGAATGGCCAAACAAAGTATTTGTATACTCATACGAAGCCAAACCACATACAAGTTGTTGATTGCTCATGATGGTTCTGATGAGGACATATTTTCCTAGCTTTGTTTTGAGCTATTTATGTTTATGCCTTGTTTAGTTTAAATTGGGTTGTATTAATTGGCTGACCCAATGCCCTTTTACTTTAGGGTTTGTTTTCTCTATAAGTTGGTGTGTAATGTACCTTGGCAAGAATAGATGATGAAAGAATGAAATGAATTGTGGCTTGCTGCCAACATTTTCTCATTCTCCCTGTTCTTTTTCTTTCGCTTCTGCTAACCCCTTCTCTTGTTTCTGCCTCTGATTTCTTCCTGTCCCGATTCCTCTTATTTTTTCCTTTCTTTTTCTTCTACTGTTGTTCTTCTCTGTAGATTGGTTTCTCTTTCTTTGCTGACTATTTCCATTGATATTACGGACTGATTTGTCTTTCTCTACAGAATATTTCCATTGATACTACACTAGGTTCATTCCAACAAAGGAAGTGAAAGACATATTGTACTTTTTAGTCAAGTAAATAGCGTCAAAAGTGACTACATCACCAATTTTTTTTACGCTTGTCTACACCTATTATTTGCCTAAAACACGTTCTTCAACTGAACTCTTCTTGCAAGTCCATGCTAAAAGAAAAACCATGACTTCTTGTTTCCATTTTTGAAAAATACGCTTTCACTGCAATAGCGTCTCCTTCCCCAAATCTTAAGTGTTTCACAATTAAACTTATGACCTTCTGAACTTACTAAGACCATTCCTGCTCCAGAGCCTGCCTCTCCCGATGAGCCATGGATGAAGAGGCTCCAAGTTGGGGGCTCAGTGGGTTCTATTGTCTCCTCTATTTCAAGGATGTCGATAAATTATGCTACAAAGTCTACAAGAGCTTAACCATTGATGGAAGTTATTGACTTGACAACGTCAAACTCACTTAGCTCTACAACCTACTTCATTAGGCTCCAAAACGCATCTAGCTTCTGGAGCACCTGTTTATGTGGAAAGATTGTTAGCATATATATGCTATAAGCTTGAAAGTACGACCTCGACCTTCTAGAGTGGTAATATGGGAGAGGACGAGCTTTTCCATATCGAGGTAATAGGCCTACGATTGTAGAAGAGCTTTACTCACATACTATATGGGCAATTGATAGATGCCTTACTTTATTCCAAGAACTAAGCTAATGGCCTCTTTGGATACTAACAAATATAATAGTAAGGACTCCTCATCCTTGGGCTTGGAAAGAAGGGGGCCCAATCGAGGCGTTTCTTTAATTCTTGGAAGGCCTCTTCACATTCCCCTGTCCATTGAAACTCCTTATATACCTCATTTGAGAATTTTGAAGAAGGAAAAGCATTTATCGTTCGCTTATAAGACGAAGTAACTCAGGGCTGCCACCTGCCTGGTGAGGGTCTACACCTCCTTTGGCATCTGATGTGACCTTATCTCTATCAAGGCTTTGATATTTTACAATGTTGGCCTCAAATACCTCTCTAGTTGACTATGTAACGTAGAAACTTTTAGAAGGTGACATCGAAGGCGCACTTAAGGGGGTTCAACCTCATCATATACCTCCTCTATATTTGGAAAGTAGCATCTAGGTGCTTGACGTAGTCTTTTATTTTGAAGCTTTTGACGAGCATGTCTTCCATGTATACCTCCATGGTTTTTCCAATGAGGTCCCCGCAAATATTTTATTAACGAGCCTCTGATAGGTGGCTTCGATATTTTTCAACACAAATAGCATTACCTTATAGCAATAGAGGTATTTATCAGTGATGAAAGATGTATTTTCTTCATTTGTGAGGTCATGGGGATATGGTTGTAGCTCAAATAGACGTCCATGAAACTCAATAACTCATGCTCTGTAATGGCATCCACAAGTTGATCTATCCATAGAAGAGGAAAGCTGTCGTTTTGGCAAGCTTCATTGAAGTTGGAGAAATTTATACATACTCTCCTTGTCACTATGCTTCTTCACGGGGATTGGATTGGAGATCCACATTGGATATAGGGCTTTTCTAAAGAAGCTATTGGTTACCAACTTTTCAACCTTCTCATTTGGGGGCTTCATACCTCTTTCTCTTTAGGTAGGGTTTTTGGCTTTTACATGTACAGGGCGAATTTAGGATTAATTTTGAGGTCGTGGCAACTCACTTTTGGGTCAATGCCAACCATATCTTTATGCTTCCAAGCGACGATATCTAATTTCTTGTGTAAGAAGTTCTTGATCTTCTCCTTCGCTTCTTGAGGTAGATCTTTTCCCACATGTAATGACTTAGTGGGATTTCTAGGATCTATAGGGAATCTCTTCAGCTCTTCTACTAGGGCTGTATGTGAATTAAACTTGATGATGCGAGGGTCAAACTTATCATATATAGTCATTTCTTCAAAGATCTTCCTTTCTTCAGGGTCATCTATCATCTGACATCTTTCCTTTGTTCAGAGGTCTGTCCTTCCTTAGTAACGTTGATCATTTCGATGTCCACTAACACTATGTTGAAATCATGGGGATGCTTCCTTAAGGAGTTCACGTAACATTCCCTATCCCCTATTTGGTTATTTCTAACGGTTGCAATGCCATGCTCCATGAGAAACTTCACTCACAAGTGATGTATGGAAGTGACAGTCTATGATTCCTTCAACGCTGGTCTTTCCAATACTTTGTGATAAATTGACATGTTGTCTACTACGAGGAATTCTATGTAATGGCAAGCCATTTAGAAAGATGCTCCCATCTCTACTGCAAGAGCAATATTTCCTCTTGGGATGCTATTATCACCATTTAATCCATATAATGGGGAGATAATGATGATCAATTCATGATCTACTATTATCTTGTCGTACGTGGATCCAGAAATGATGTTAATGGAGCTTTCATTGTCTACCAGCATACGCTTCAACCCATTGTACGCTGCAATATCCTCCTTACCATTAGGGCGTCACAATGGGGATAGTTCAAACCTGCCATATCCACCAGGGTGAAAATTATGGGCTCAACAGTCCTTGTCCCCTAGTGTGGTTGTTGACTATGTAGTTGGCCATTGGGGAAATTCTTAACCTCTCTTGTATAGTTTCTCTAAGCATTTTTAGACTTATCGCCCACATAAGGACCCCTACAAATGGTATCTATCTCTTGGATGGGTACATTGTCCATATCCGCCAGAGGTTCTATCTTTATCTTGGCCCTTATCTAGGCTATGATCCTCGAATCAATGCTGCAATACTCTACATTACCTCTCCTTGTCTATGGTGGTTTGATCTTTTTCATGGGAGGTCGGCGAGTTCGTTACCTCGACTACAAAGGTCTCAGCTAGGCCAACTAGGATGGTGATGCAGAGTGCGGGCTTTAGTTTTCTTGTGGCGTAGCTGCCATGTGGCTATTCTTGGAGTCTCACTAGATGAGGTGTAACAAAACCTACTGAAGATGTTCAATTGGAGAGTGCCGCAAAGGAACTTGTGAAAATGTGAATCAAACCCATGTTGAGAATTTATATCGAAAGCGAAAGAACGGTTGAAACTGCGGAAAACTTCACGTGGGTTTTTATTATATTTTTATCCCAAAATAATGACAAGCACCAAACTAATAACCTAGGAGTGACAATTTTCATGGAAATTCCTTATACTATAATTTTTGCCTGCCTTGATTCATAATCTTTAGTGTACTATACTCACATAATCAACTTGTTTGAACTTCTAATTTGCTGTGTTAATTAAATAGTTATGAGGGCTTATTTTCCATGTTACAATGATTTTGCTTATATTGTGACTTTAATGGAAATTGTGATAAACGCAATCCTTGATAATCTCACTTTTGTCCTTCCCAACATATCAGATTGTATTCAAAAATAAAAAAAAAATATTTAAAATTTGTTTATCTATAATCTATAATATATTAAATATTACATCAAATTATAATAATTTTTTGAACGATTTTAACCTTGCCTAATTCAATTATTTCAATAATACCTTATTTTTAGTTTTTCAATATAATAAATATTACAAAAATCATTGTCTTGTATGAATTTCGTATTATTAATTCTCAATTAATTAATATTTATATTACTCTAAACTTAATGAATCTCGACTTAATGAATCTTGATATATATGAATCTAAAATTATTATAGATGAATTTATTTTTATTCGTACATCTAAGAATTTTAATACATGTTTAAATTCATGTATTAGCAATTAATTTTCACGTACAAATGTAGCATAAAAATGTTGCTCATTTGTAGTATTTCATCATCATAAAAAATTTGAATAATAGAAATTGAATTTTGAAAGTGCAATTTTTTTCTCTTAAATTTTTATCCGAAATTTTATTTTCTTTAATCCGTTTGAGAGTTATCAAATTCTCCTAACAAATTGGTATCAAATATTATTTTTACAGCACTTAATAAACTATTTCAGAATAACGTGCAATGCATGTTACTAATATATTAAATAGTACATGAGGTGAGAATCATTTTTAGACGATTTTAACTTTATTACAATTCAATTATTTCAATATTATCTTACTTTTATTTTTCAATATATAGTAAATACTACAAAATTTTTATCATGTATGAATTCTCTGTTATTAATTCTCTTAATTAACATTCACATTAATCTAGACTCAATGGATCTTGACTTGATGATGATCTACATGAATATACAATTATTATAGATGAATTTATTTCTATTCATGTATCTAAAAATTTTAATGGATGTTTAAATCCATGTATTAACAATTAATTCTTATATATCAAATGTAGTATAAAAATGTTTCTCATTTGTAGTATTTCATCATCATAAAAAATTGAATCATAAAAGTTAGAGTTTTGAAAGTACAATTTTATTTTCTTTAGTTTGTTTGAAACTTATCAAATCTTTCCAACAAATTGATATCAAATATTACTTTTATAGCACTAATAAAGTATTTCAAAATAACGTGCAATGCACGTTCAATTCTGTCTAGTTTGAAACAAAATTAAGCTTATTTCCATTATTGAATGAAATGAATCATCAATTTGAGCTCAATATATGGTGTGTTTGACACCAATTTTTTGAAGATAAAAATTATTAGAATAGTGATTGATGAGAGAATGTGTGGTGGAAAAGTTATAAAAAGTTTTAGATTTGTGTGTAATATTATTTTATTGGAAGAATGTATGGTTGAAATGAAGTAAGAGAAAAAAATGAGAGTGAGAATAAGAATAAGATAGAGAATAGGTGTCAAACGTGGACTGACTTAAAATTTTTGGAACAATGAATAACGATGTAGTTCACTCCCTCTCTCACACCACATGAACAAGACCATTTAGCTTTACCTTCTCAAAACAGTTCTATTGAAGCCAATATAAATTAAATTTTAATGCTACTATTATGAGTTGAAATTTAATGATATCAGTTTTTAAAAATTTAATGATGTAATTCGATGTTATGTTTATCAATTTTAGAACGTTACCTAGGCCCTGTGTGGTACACATTATTTTTTTCATTCTCATTCTTCTACTCATTTTCATCCACACATTCTTCAATAAAATAATATTTTCCATCACATCAATAACTTTTCTTTCATTTTTAACCACACATTCTCTATCAATCTAGTATTCAATAATACATTCTTTCAAAAAAATGTGTCACAAACATACTTTAAATTTTTTTTTACTATTAGAATTCATAAAAAATAATGTCAACATTGTAAAGTAGTGCAGACCAACTTGTGCTATTTATGTCAGTTTCTCTAGAAAATGGATATATATCCATCATGAGATCCGAACCCGAACAATTCGGTTTGAATCAAAACCCGGTTACAAAACTCTAGTGTTCACCGACTCAACTAGGGCTGACCCGTCATTTCAGACGCTGACTTGGGGGCATTCCTGGAAAAAAAAAATCCGCTAAATTAATATAGAAAGGGGTTATGTTAATTATGAAACAAATTCGTCGGGAGCAGTAAGGACCTGAAAATCCGTAAGTTTTCTTCTAACATGATTTTTTTTTTGTCATTTAATCTCAAAAATATGTATATACGTTTTAATTTTTTATTATAGGATCTACACTTTTTCTCTGAAATTGTTGTTTTAATTTCGGATAACACCATAGCTTTTGATTGGATTTTTGGTATAAATTTTAGGGATTTGGATCAGTCTCTATCCATTTATTTCTTCTTGCTCCTAATACTATAATCATGTTGAATATTTTTTAGAGTCTTTGTTTCTTAATTTCTGTTTCAATTGGGTCCGGTAGTATTCATATCATTGTGATGCAAAACTCGATCTAGAAACCTCTGTACTAATATTAGCTTGTTTTTAGCGTAAGTAACATTATCAGCATTATGATTTCTGTTATTCTTAGCGTTACTGTGGACTTATTGTGTATGAAAGATTGAAAGTGTGCACTTATTTATTTTCTTTCAAGTGTTTATTTGAAAAAGCTACTTAATTTTTATTGTGCATTTGATGTAACAAGCATGTATGTTTTCTTGGATCAATGTAATCAGGACGGCTGTCAATTGCTCAGTTTGATTTTGGAATGTCTGGGGACTATCAAATTCCTGAAACGAAGAAGTAAGTTATTTAATGCTTTGCCTGCTGTGGTTTGCCAGAATCTTGTACTCTTAATAATGACCGTTATTTTTCTTTATAAGTGTAAATGTAATCATAGAGTTGAAAGAATTGAAAGCGAGGAACTTTCTCGAAGACTTGTTAATCACTTATTGCTGAATCTATTGCATGAAAAAGTACATTTGATTTATTCAAGCCAAGGTCGCCTAGAAATTTGATGAGTTGTGCACCGTGCACGCGCTCGTGTTTGTTATTTTTCCCGCTTAATCAACGCTTGGACCATGGTTCACCTTTTTCAATTTTATCATCTGGGGAAGATTTGTGCATGAGTAAGCTGTGGTTATGGTGTACTGCATTTACTTCTCTTCCCAATTACTTTTTCAGGGAATTAATGGACTGTCCTAGTATGTTGTCTTTTACATCTTTTTGATGTAATATGTTATGATAATATTTCTTACTTTTATTATAATAACTTGCTTGCTATGAAGTTTTACAGTTGTCATCAAAATAATACTGACACGAGCAATTTAATTGAGGTTTCAGGGCACAAGTGAAATGGGACGAAGCTAATCTGGGGGAAATTGAGGCGAATAAACCCGTAAGGCAGAAAATAACTGAACCAAAGACACCATATCATCCCATGATTGACGATGATGGTATGCTTATCGAGTTTCTTTCTCATGACTATATATTTGTTTTGATTGTAGAAGACTGATTTTTTAATCAATTATAATAAAATCTTTTTAATCCACCAGAATTTTCTGCTTAGTTTTGCTCTTCATCCTCCAGAACACTGATTTCTAGGTCCTACTTGTTTCAACTCATGCCGGTGTTTTATTGTCATAGTTCGTAAATCTTTATTGGATCATACATGAGCTTCCTTTCAAGAACTCTGCCTAATTTGTCAATTTCCTGTGTTCATAAAGTGATTCTTTCTGGACATCCGAGTGTGGGGAATCTGGATTTTATCTCTGCTGCTAACTCTTACTTGGTATCAAAGGATAAAAATAATTAAAATTCTTGAGGAACGTAGTAAATTTATGATTTTTAATACCGTTGACAACATTTGGGACTGATCTTAAATGCTGTAATTATTTTGAGTACCGTGCCTTGGATTTAATTCTAATTTGGTGATGCCAGTGAAATGGAAACCTTCATGGCCATTCTAGGATAAATTCAATAAATTCCAATAAGTTCAGAGTTTTTCAAGGAGAAAGGTTCTTCCCAACTCCCAAGATTAGGAGTAATAAATTTTCTGGGGACTGCCTCATGTTTACAAATATAGATTCTTGAGGTGCTACCTTGGAAAGGTGATTGAAGTACTAAGTCTGCCCAAATCCTATGTTTGCATGGAAAACCTAACCAAATGCAGAGGGGAGACTTTGCATTTATGTTTGTTTATCCTGTGTCTCTTACTCTGAATTGGTCTTGTACCATACTTATCTGTGTTGCCTGAATTCATGACGGGGTTGGTTTTACAGCATTTAACCGATCTGTACTGATCTTGTTACTCTTTTTCCTTTCTGTTTATCATTTTTATTTTATTTTTTGTGTGTGTTATGCATTGCTGTATTTATGATGGCTCTTTGATTTTTGGGCCAGAAATCCTTGCACTGTACTTAAATTTAGATGTGTGCTTTCTTGTTAGACTATCTAGCACCAATTCTCACAGCCACGAGGTGGTGAATATTGCATAGAATTATACTATAGCAAGTTACTTTTGGTTGATGAAATGTTGCTGACATAGGATGCAATAGGACAATTGTAGGAGAAAGGGAAAGGGAAGAGGAGAAGAGAAAGGAGGGGGGAAATAGAAGAAGAGGGGAAGGTAGAAGGAGGGAGATAGAAAGGGGAGAAGAACTAGAGAGATGGAAGAGAAGTTGGGGAGAAAATATCAATCTTTATTTCATTTCAAAATTTGTCTCCGTTACATCGCATGAGCCCCTTTATGTAGGGTGTAAACTAATCTTAATTGAAGTAGGAAAGTGTATTAAAATCAATCCTTAATTACCTTTTCCGAAATTAAATATCAAAATTGGAAACTATATATAAAAATATCCTTCTAATATTCCATCAGTTGCATCCCCCAATAAGTTTCTTAAGATAATGGTATTGAGTATTGACATTTGTTGAGTTGATAATGATGTTTCTCTTTGTTTTACTTCTTGATTGGTCCTTTCACTAGTTGATGGGGCGAAAATCCACTTGTTAGACTTGCTGTTTGAGGTCCAATTTAAAGAAAATGTCTTGAAAGGGAACTAATTCTACAGCTTCAATTTTCACAAATCTTATTCCTGAGTTTCGAAATTTGATGAATGTAGGATCATTATCTCCTATTAGGGTAAGTTTTGAGGACAACTTTGGAGATTCAACGCATGCAGATGCTATACGTTCGGCGTTGAATGATGTGGCTTCTTCAAGCAAAAATAACCCTCGTTGCTCAGGCTGGACATCATCTGAAGAAGAGGATGCAATGGATCAAGAAGAAGAAGGTTGTCTCTTATCACATTTTCACTAGTTCTAAATATGCAGAAATCTTGCCTGGAGTGCATATTATTAGTTTTCACTTAACTTAATTGTCATAATTGTATCAGGTTCACCTGTGTTTTTGTTTGATCAGACGAATTGTTTGATGTTTTAAAGGTTATGCTTGTTGAAGGGTTTTTGTATAGTTATTTGTGTTCCATTGCATCACATACTTAGCCCGTTTGAGCCCCATTTTTTCTTAAGAATGCATTTTGGAATAGTAGATTGATGGAGAATATGTGCTTGAAAAGTAAAGTTTTGGATTTGTGTGTAATATTATTACATTGAAGAATGTGGTTGAAAAGAAGTGAGAGAAGAACGTATTTTGGAAATAATGTGGGTCAAACTTGTTCTCAAGATTTATTTTATTTATTATTATTATTATTATTTTATTTTTTTGGTCTAAATTCAGAAAATAACGAAGTAAATGATATGTGAACTTTAATACAGAGCATCTTTGACTAAGCTTAAAAACTATACTTAAGTTCTAAAAGGAATAATGTTTTATGGTTCAAAGTTGGGAATAACTAAGCTGCATATTTTTTTTAAGAGTTACGATCAAACTAAGCAACTTTTGAACTTAAAAGTAACTTCTCCTTTTTAGGCCAAGCATGCTTGTCCCTCCACCTCATCTTTTAAACTGTAATGCTATGTGATTTTGATGGTTTGTTAACTGGGGTTATCACCATAATCTAACTCATTAAATGCAGTTCTATCAGATTCTAATTCCGAGAGGCAAAGGAGCTTCAGGGAGCACCGTAGAGCTCATTATGACGAGTTCCGTCAAGTTAAAGAACATCGTAGAAAGGGCTCTTTCGTCGAAGACAAGCACGAGAACTGGACCGAGGACAGAAGGTGTGATTCATCTTCTTTAACCGATGGGGTTAAAGACATTGAAATTAAGGAATCCACACCGCCAGCTAATGGATCTTAAATCCAATTACAAACAAAAATAAATTGTACTGTGTCATTTTCGTTATGTAGTTTTGTTGCTATATGCTGGTGGTGGTATGAGAGGACTTGAACTTTTGTGCTTTTTTGACATTCAGCTTTGCAACACGTACATAGCACAAGTGTGCAACACAGGGTTTATCATTTCTTTCTGGAAAGATATTTCCTCTCTTAGGTCTCTGTTTCCAGTTTAGACTTGCTTGTATTAAAAGTTGTTCATCCTCGAGGCATGCATACACATTTCTCTTTATTGCATGTTAGGTAATAATATTAAATGGCAGACATGCGCTCGGAGTAATCTTATATTTCTGTATAATACCTTATTGGATACTAACCAGTTTACTGTTCAAACCTAGAATAAAGATTGGGAATCATTCATAATGAATGTGGGAGCTATTGCAGACGGTTCTTCCTGATAGTCTCAAAAACAAGATAAGAATAAAAGAAAGGTCCTAAATATGGTGACCGTCAAGACATCACACTCCACTTTGCTTATCTGCGTGCCCAATCCTCGTGCAGACGAACCCTTCAACAACGTGCTTCTCGTGTACAGCCTGCACAACCCATAATGATTCTTAATGACCGCTTTGTTGGAAAATAGTCGAGGAAAATTGATTTTTATCAATCTTTGACCATTTATTTGGATGGGTCTTGCTACTCGAATTTTGCGAGAAATGATTTTGACACATTCTACCAGTTGAGGAGATGAATTTGGTATATTTGGAAGTCAAAAACTATTTCTAGATGAGAGAAATTAATGGATGAAGTCAGATTGAAAATCATGAATTTTTGAATAAAATGAAAAAGTTGATGCATACAATTGCTGCTGGAGCTGCAGCTTTGTGTCAAATGAGCGGCGGTGTCCTTGCTTTTAGCACTCGAGCGACCAAGTCAGCTGCCAGCCAGCACCAAAGTACCTGTGCAACTTTTTGAGAATAAGTTGATTTTTGGATTGTCACTTTGAGTGCACTTCCTCAAACTCTATAAAGTGGATTCCTGTGTTGGTTTCATTCACTTTAATCCTATGCCGTAATCGCATATCATATAACATCAAAATTTTGTTGAAATTTTGCATTAAAATTAGGCTTTCATTTTCATAAAAAGCAGAGTTCAACACACTTTTTGGTTCGTCGTTTCAAGTGATTTAAAGTGCTACAATCAATTGAAATTGATTGTTGTATCTTGAAAGATGATTGTCATGTACCATAGGCACATGTGCAAAGCAAATTCGTCTTAAGGGCAAAGAGTTTCAACTCTTACCTCGATCCTTTGCATTTCATTCCTTCGGTATAAGTTTAGTACAACTTACCATATGAATTCGGGTAGGTTTCCGTAGTTTAATTACTGCGATTAAGAAATCACTTTGTGTATTTACAAACAACAATCCAAAGATGAATTTTCAAGTGATTTCTTTACCAATTTCATTTATACTTGGTTATACTGAATTTCGTTTTCGATTTAACTTTTCTACTCTTTCTTGGGATTAGACTCGGCTTGGTTTATCTACTGTTTGTGTAACAAAACTAACTATCGTTAATAATGATACAACTGGTGTACTCCGATCGTTGTTCTATCGGTTACTCCGGTTGATATGCCTCTGATCACTTTAGATGTTGTTCTTCCAATTTCAATTCCCCTACTATTCATCCAACCTCCGTTTCACTTGGAGAAAAATCGAAAAAATTTAGTGGGGTTGACTTCAAAAATTGGCAACAAAAGATGTTTTTTTATCTGACAATCCTCAATTTGGCGAAATTTCTAAATGAGAATGCTCATGCTGTGCAAGAAGTGAAAAAAAATAGGGCATCATTAATAATATTAGATGCTTGGAAACATTCAGATTTTCTATGCAAAAATTACATTCTGAATGTCTTCAACAACATGCTATGCAACGTGTATAGTTTCATACAATTTGCAAAGGAAATTTGGGAATACTTGGAGAGGAAATATAAGATTGGAGATGTCGAAACAAGAAGTTCATCATTAGGAAATTCTTGGATTACAATATGATAGATTCCAAGACGGTTATTAGTCAAGTACAAGAATTGCTCGTTCTTTTCCATGACATTCACACCCACAACATGTCTCTAAGTGAGTCCTTTCAAGTGGCTAAAATCATAGAGAAGGACTTCAAGAGCCATCTCAAGCACAAGCGCAATAAGATGAATATTGAAGAACTCATCGTCCGATTGAGAATTGAAGAAGACATTAGAAAGTCGAACAAGCGAAATGTAAGTCGTATACCACATGCAAAGGCAAATGTGGTGGAAACAAACGATAAGAATAAAAAGAGGAAACATTTGATGGAATCCTTTAAGCAAAGACACAGCAATAATGTAAAGAAATTCAAGGCAATTGCTACAATTGTGGAAATGTCGGATATCACTCCAACGAATGTCGTAAACCAAAGAAGCAAGCCCAAACGAATATCACCGAATCTGATGCATTATCTGATGGAATATCATATATTAACTTGTTAGCAGTTGTTTCAGAATGCAACAACGTTGGAAATTTCTTGGAATAGTGGGTGGACACGGGTGCTACTTACCACATTTGTGATGATAAGGTAACATTCTCATCATATAATCTAACGAATGGTGAGAAATTGTTCATGGAAAACTCTTCAAGTTCGAAGGTTGATGGACAATGCAAAATTGTACTGAAAATGACATCGGGCAATAAACTCACCCTTAACAATGTACTTCATGTGCCGGACATTCACAAAAACTTGGTTTAAGGTTCTTTACTTAACAAGAATAACTTCAAACTATTTTTTGTGTCATATAAGTTTTATACTTACTAAAAATAACATTTATGTAGGCAAGGGCTATGCAAGTGATGGACTATTTAAAATGAATGTCCTCAATATTGTACAGAATAATACGAAGAATAAAATATCTTCTTCTACTTATTTTTTTAGTCGTCTAATTCATAGCATCATAGATTAGGACACGCAAACTTTAATTTCATGCACAAGCTAATGAATTTAAGTTTACTACCATCTATGCTTTTTAATACTAATGGTAAATATGAGATATGTGTAGAGGCTAAGTTAGCCAAACCACAGTTTCATTCCATTGAAAGAAACATGCTGCCTTTAAAATTAATTCACAACGATACACTTGACTTAAAATCTGTATAAACTAAATGTGGTAAAAAGTATTTCATTACATTCATTGATGATTGTACAAAATATTGCTATGTATACTTGTTGAAAAATAAAAATGAAGCATTGGAAGTATTGAAATACTACAAGAATGAAGTTGAGAATCAACTTGAAAAATGAATTAAAATGATTTGTAGTGATCGAGGTGGAGAATATGTGGCACCGTTTGAAGAATTCAATTCAGAATTTGATATTACTCATCAAACAACGACACAACACTCACCTCGACCAAACAGTGTTGCTAAACGCAAAAATCGAACTCTTAAAGAAATGATAAATACAATGTTGATAAGTTAAGGCTTACATCAAAACTTGTGGGGGAAGCTATACTTTTGGCAAATTACATCCTTAATAAAATACTATACAAAAGCAAGGTTGAAACACCTCACGAGTTATGAAAATGTCGAAAACTTTCATACAAATACTTAAAAGTGTGGGGATGCTTATGAAAAATTTATATACCTAAATCTAAACATGTTAGGATTGGACAAAAAACAATAGATTGCATCTTTATTGGATATACAAACAACAATAGTGCATATCGATTTCTAATTCGTAAATCAGAAATACTTGATGTACATGAAGTTATTATAATTGGATCAAGAAATTCTGTATTTTTGAAGACATCTTTCCTTATAAAAGAGAAGAAATAAGTTCACAAAAGCAAACTTACGATACTACAAATGAAAATCATCAAGAAGATGGAAAACCAAGGTGCAATAAGAGGCTAAAGACTACTAAAACATTTGACCCAGATTTTCTAACATATTTGCTAGAAAACAATACAATGACATTCATCGAAGCAATGTCCACTCTCAAATCACCTTATTGGAAAGAAGCTGTCAACAATGAAATTGAATCCATTATAAAAAATCATACTTGGGAATTGATTGATCTTCCACCAGAAAATAAAGCTCTAGGCTATAAATGGATTTTCAAAAAAAAAAAAAAAAGTTGAAGCCCGATGGATCAATTGGCACTCGATTAGTCGTCAAAGAGTTCAGAAAAAGAGAAGGTCTAGATTGCTTCGATACATATTTACCTGTCACAAGGATCAAGTCTATTTGAGTATTGATGGCAATCGCGGCATCACATAATCTTGAAATACATTAAATAGATGTTAAAACAAAAATCAAAGCAATGACATAAAAATTTTGACAAAACTATATTGTCACTTCAAAATTAATGAATGTGACAAATGTGTCTACATCCGAAGCACACCTAATGAATATTGGATTATGTGTTTATACGTTGATGATCTGCTAATTATGAGTAATAACTCGAAAGTTATTACTACAACCAAGAAAATGTTGATAAAACACTTCAATATGAAAGATATTGGAGCTGTTGATGTCATACTAGGGATTAAAATCTCCAAGACACTTGAAGGATTATCAGTCTCAGTCGCATTATATTGAAGCCATACTTAAGAAATTTAAGGCGTATGATGACATTTTGGTTAAAACACTAGTAGATCTAAGTGTACACTTAGCCAAAAATACCCGTGAACCCGTATCTCAATCGGAATATTCACGCGTTATAGGAAGTTTAATATATATTACAAACTATATGCATCTGGACATAGTATATGTAGTCAACAAGTTAAGTAGATTTACAAGTAATCCAGAAAATGACACTTGGAAGGCATTAACAAGTTCTTAAATACTTAAAACACATGATAAATTATCGATTACATTATTCTAGATATCCTACGGTGTTAGAAGGACATATTGATGCGAATTGAATATCTGACGCAAATTATTCAAAATCTATAAGTGGTTATATTTTTACCATTGGAAGAAGATCTGTTTCCTGAAAATCCTCTAAACAAATATGTATAGCTCTTTCCACTATGAAATCAGATTTATTGCTTTAGATAAAATCGAAAAAGAAGCAGAATGACTTTGTAATTTTCTCGAGGATATTTCGTGTTGCGACAAGGCGGTACTAGCTATCAGCATACACTATAACATTCAATATGCTATTGTTAGGGCACAAAATAATATGCATAATGGTAAATCTCGACATATTTGTCGGAGACATAATACTATTGAACAACTAATTTCGAATGGTACAATCTTTGATAATTATGTTAAATCGAAGGAAAATATAGCGAATCCTTTGACGAAAGGATTACCGAGAGATCAAGTGTACCATTTTTCGAGGAAAATGGGCCTCAAGGCTAAAATCACCATAGTGATAACCCAACTTTGTTGATTGGAGATCCCAAAATCTTAGTTCAATGAGACAACAAAGTTATAAATAATTCGGGCGAGCACTTATGCCCATTCCTAAATAATGAAAGTGCTAGAATGCTAAGTGTATTAGGATAAGTAATTCTTTTAATGATTAATATATCTTTGAAGATGCCAAGAAAAGTATGATACGATACTATAGGAGCATCTATGTAAGTATGAGGTGGGGCTGCTTCTATAAGAATTGAGGTTTAAATTCTCTTAAAACACTTATGAAACTAAGAGTTTTTCAGGGTCAAAATGAACAGAACCATGAGAACCAAAGTTGTTAGAGAAGTTAAGGTATTGATACAATTGTTTTGATTTACAACAATGGCTGAATTGTTTAAGACTTCATGCTTACTGATTAGCCTAGTAAATTCTATTGTATTCGACTAAGGAAGGTTCAAAACCAAAAGCTACCTTTCCTGATGCTATAGTTTGTCATTTGTACTCTGTTTTAGAGTCTGCATTTCATGTGCATGTTGGTAATTTCTATTCATATGGGGGATTGTAGGAAAAAAGTGAAGGAAAAATAATTTGTATCAATCTTTAACAGAATATTTGGATGGGTCTTACTATTCGAATTTTGCAAGAAATGGGTCAAACACTTTCTACTCGTCGAGTAGATAAATTTGGTATATTTGGAAGTCAAAAATTATTTCCAGATGAATGAGAAATTAATAGATGAAATAAGGTTGAAAATGATGAATTTTTGAATAAAATGAAAAAAGCAATTAATGAAACCTCTGCTCGAGTGACGCTCTACGCCAAGCGAGCAGCCATGTCTCTGTTTTCAGCTTTCGAACGGCCAAGTCGACGGCCAACGAGCACCAATGTACCCGTGCGACTTTTCGAAAATAGTTTGATTTTTAGGTTTTGTTATTTCATGTGCACCTCCTCAACCTCTATAAATTGGACCCACATATGTTGGTTTTATTCACTTCAGTCCTATGCATTAATAGCGTATATCACATAACAACAAAATTCTGCATCAAAACCAGCCTTTCATTTTCATAAAAAACAGCGTTCAAAACACTTTTTGGATAGTCTTTTCAAGTGATTTGAAGTACTGCAATTTTGGGGGATGATTGCCATATATTAGACACATGTACGGGAAAAATTCATTTTAAGGACAAAAAGTTCAACTCATGCCTCGATCTTTTGCATTTCATTCCTTTGGTATGAGTTCCAATCCTTTCCATTTGAATTCATGTAGGTTTCAGTAAGTTTAATTACTGCGATAAAGAAATCACTTGTGAACAACACTCACCTCCACACCAACAATCCCCATCTCGACCTAAATTTTGCGTTGAATTTTAAAGTCTGGCGGCCTCTTTTATGTTGTGTATCAAACAATTGTCTTTTATGCATTCATTGAATAGTTTGCTTCCTGTTTTTAACACATACAACACGATGGGAATACAAATACAATACTCTTAAGATTCATCAGGTAGGTAACTAACAAATTAGTCCATGGATTTGTAATCATGATTTTATAGATGTCATGGAAGCTCGGTCCAAAATCTTCAAAATCGTGATTCTCGGGCTCAGATTCACATTACATTTTCTACCACACAACCAATCCAAACGATCTCGACCCACAATCAATATAAAACGTCCCTACGTTTGATAGTTAGTGTGCAAAACGTCCCAACGTTTCATTTTTTTGCTTTTTTGCCCCTATTTCAACGTTTCAGTGTGGAAAACATCATTTTCACTATTTTTCAGTGTAAAATGACCATTATACCTTCAAATTTAAATAAAACAAATAAAATGAAAAGAAATATAAAAAAGAAATTGTAATTATACTCCCAAACTTTTTAAAAAGTGCAAGTGAGTCCAAAAGTCTTATTAAAAGGTTTAAGCACAAAACGTCCCTACGTTTGACACTTAATGCGGAAAACGTTCCTATGTTTCAAACATGTTTATATTTGCTCAATAACACAAAACGTCCCTACGTTTGACACTTATTGCGTAAAACGTCCATACATTTCTTTTTTTTTTTACATTTTCGTCCTTATTTCAACGTTTCATTGCGAAAAACGTCATTTTCACTATTTTTCAATGTAAAATGACAAATATACCATCATATTTAAATAAAACAAAAAAGGAAAATAAAAATAAAAATAAATTACAATTGTGCTCCCAAACTTTTCAAAAAGTGCAAATGAGTTCAAAAATCTTATTAAAACATTCAAACCATCAGTCTCCTCCTCCTCCATCAACCTTATCCTCCCTCCACCACCTAAACCACCAAACCCCACCACCTTTCAAACCATCACATCTCCATCTACAATCCTGATTTAGGTAGTGGAGGGAGGATAAGGTTGAGAGAGGAGGAAATGACTGGTATTTTGAATGTTTTAATAAGATTTTTGAACTCATTTGCAATTTTTAAAAAGTTTGGGAGTACAATTGTAATTTATTTTTCTTTTTTGTTTTATTTAAATATGATGGTATATTGGTCATTTTACATTGAAAAATAATGAAAATGACGTTTTTCACAATGAAACGTTGAAATAAGGACGAAAATGTAAAAAAAAAAAGAAACGTATGGACGTTTTACGCAATAAGTGTCAAACGTAGGGACGTTTTGTGTTATTGAGCAAATATAAACATGTTTGAAATATATGGACGTTTTCCGCATTAAATGTCAAACGTAGGGACGTTTTGTGCTTAAGCCTTTTAATAAGGGTTTTGGACTCACTTGCACTTTTTAAAAAGTTTGAGAGTATAATTACAATTTATTTTTTATATTTCTTTTCATTTTATTTGTTTTATTTAAATTTGAGGGTATAATGGTCATTTTACATTGAAAAATAGTGAAAATGATGTTTTCCACACTGAAACGTTGAAATAGGGGCAAAAATGCAAAAAAATGAAACGTTGGAACGTTTTGCACACTAACTATCAAACGTAGGGACGTTTTATGCTAATAAGCCTTTACAGAAGCTATAAATAGGATTTTTTTTTTTTATTTGTTACGGCTCCTTGCTCTTTTGAAATTCTTTTCTCTGTGTTTTCCTTCCTTCGATTTAGGATTCTCCTCCGGCCATTGTATAATAGACGTTAAAGTGTTTTCTGGCAATCCATCTTGCTACTATTCTTCTTAAAATCTTTCAAATTCCTCTTAGGTACCTTTTTGCGTGTTTTTACTTCTTTCTTGCGTATTTTCTTCTTCCGTTTGATGTATTCTGTTGATTTTTTATCTGAACTTACTTTAGGAAATCCAATTTCATAGAATATCTTCTCATGGTGATTCCCAGAATATATCTGTTAGCGCTGAAGCTTCTAGTGCTAGGCTCGGGGATGAAGAAGCGAGGTTGTCGTCATCGTTTTCTATGAACTTGCTTTATTTTAGTATCATACCTCGGACAATTGTTTTGCCATCTGATGTATGCATGAATCTAGGAACTCTTAGGCAGGGACCAGGGTAGGGGGTTTCAACTTGGAGATGAGCCTAATGAACCTATAGATGAACCTGGTGGGAGAGAAGATGAAACGAGGGTTTATGAGGCCTCAGATATACTTTCTAATATAACTAAGAGAGATCTAGTTGAAATTAGGGGCAAATTTAATATCCTCGAGGACATCGAGCTAATTTTCCCTGAATGATTTCAAACTACAGATCGCTTTTCTCACGACTGTATTTCTATTCGTGAGAGTTCAATGGATATAAGACCTATGAATCTCTTTCACCATTTTTTCACGAGGTTCTTAGCTCTTTCAACCTTGCTCCTACTCAACTTTCTTTGAGTTGATGGGCACATATGGTTGGATCTTTCCTTCTGTGGACAACGATGAGGTCAGAGAGGAAGTTATCCTAATATATTTTTAGGTGAATGTATCTTCCTGTAAAAACAACTAATTAAGCTAATCCCCAAGTGGGCTTGTATTTCTTATTCCCTCACTCTCTCAGACTTGCCCTAAATTTTTGATTACTACAAACAAAGTGTACAACTGGAAAGAGAGCTTCTTCTTCGTATGAGGCAACTGAGGTCTTCCTCAAAATGATCATAATCCCATAACAATCATACCTCATTGTTATGGTGAATATCGCGAATATAATTTAATTTTTTGACTTGTTTTGGCTTTCTTGGTCCTTATTAATACTTTTATTTCCAGGAAAGTGAAAAATTCATTGGCAAATCAAGCACTTGTTGATCTTTCAAATCTCTTGGCTCTGATTTTTTCAACTTAAGCCTAGAGGTTCGTGAAGTAGAGAGGCTGGTCCACCCTTCAAATTCAAAGTTTTATAATATAGGGATATAGACTACTATAGGTGAGAGTTATGACAAAGGTGATTCCTTTTTTGCTAATCTCGCCATTTGCTTCGTAGTGAGGATCAATTTTGATGCGAAACCGACTAGGAAGCACCAGAAGAAAGTAGTGGGACCTCTTCTCAAGCGTCCATAACTCCTAAGGATATCCATTTGTTGTTAGCTGGGAGATCTAAGGGTACGTCATCACAAGAGCCTAGAGGGTACACCAATCCACTTCTGAAAAAAAGTTAAAAGAGGGTCTAAGGCCATACTTTCGTAAGAGCCTGAGGGATCTTCTACTGGTATTACAACTACTTTTCTTGTTCAAGCTCATTCGCCTGTAGAGTTCATTTAGGCGGTTTCTCCACCAATTCTCCCAAAGGATTCTACTTTTGTAAAAAGAAAGATGTTGGTTACTGACCATCTTAATTCGGACCTCAAGAGATCCCACTCTACAAGGAATCATCTTTGGAAGAGGTCGATGTAAAGTCTTTATTCAACCTTCGCCTTAACGAGGAATTAGATTTTGGCACTGACTTAGCCCTTCCTACCTTCTTCTCTAGATCAGTGAGGTCAACTTATTTACATTATAATAAGGCTTGGGAGCACATGGTCGAGGATATTACTTAAATAGAAATGGAAAAACTAATTGACTCTCACCTTTCTCGGGCTGCTGTCCTGTAACATGACTAGCAAGCGGAGTATGGAATTTGTGTTCAGTGAACTTCGTCACTGGAAAAGAAAGTGAGGAGTTTGGAAAAAAGGTGTGCACAACTTCAAAAGAGAGTGAATGAAGTAGAAAAAGAGGCTGTGAAAAGGATTGGCAAAAAATGCTTCGAATCTTGCTTCAAATGAGGCTAAACAATTGGTTGGCATTTAGAAGATTGCCCAAGATCTAAAGCAAGCTAAGACAAACAACGAGGCTTTCATTGTGAATGTCAATCAATAGATTAAAGGATTGTAGGGTGATCTTCTGGTTGTGAGAGTTGAAATGTTTACTGCTGTTGTTAAACCTCGAAGTGTAGTTTGCGAACCCAACTAGTTGTTAGGCAAAATGCACATATGGTGAATAGATGTTACTACTTTCATTTGTTTTAGAGCAGGCCTTTTCAAGATCCTAGTGTAAGTGAATCTGCTATCAATTATTAAAAAATCCATATACCCTTGGAATACCATTGGTTCTTCTCCAATTTCTACAACTAGATTGATCTATCTACGAGGGGCAAGACTATCTCCAGTGAAACCATATAAGGGATCCGACATGGAGATCTAAGGGTGATCAATCTACATCTGATCATATGCAATTTGAAATATGATATTCATCGAACTTTTATTCTCTACAAGCATTCTGTTAAGTTCAATGTGGGCTATTTTTGCTCGTTTAATCAAAGCATCGTGGTGAGGATAAATTACTTCATATTCATCATCATCATTTAATTGAATAGATGGAGATTCAGTTTTAGGATTACCTCGAACCCAATAGTTATCCAATGTTGGTTTCTTAGTGGCTCGTTCATAGTTCCTTTATGAATTCATTGTCCCTCTACCTACATAGGATCCGTCAGTAATAATATTGATCTACTTTACAAGTGACTAATATTTGGAGCATTCCATGATGTGGAGGGAGATTTTCAGTATGACTTTGGAACATTCATTCGTGTCATGATCTCTAGTGCAGCGTATCTTACAAAATTTGGCTTGCAAACCTCAATGGATGGAATGTAAGTTTCAACTATCGCTTGCAAAAAGACAAATGATATTGTGATACATCATGTACATTTCCCTTATGTTTGTCAAATCTCAAGTATGGCTACTTGGATAGCTATTGCCCATACACGGGAACTTTTCCCTTTTATTTTAGCTTCTCTATTCGCCTTTACTCAATCATCTTCCTGTTTTCTATGGTTTCCTCCACAAGAATCTCAACCTAGATACTGTTGATGACCTTATGGTTCTTATTGCGAATATCCCTTCAAAAAAGAGTTTCCATCAGCAAGCTTTTCCATAGAGCGTCCCTTCACTAATTGATCCTATAGCAAGCTTACTATACCACCTCTTTGCTAAACAACTACAGTAAATGGAACGCTTGACATTTCAACATTGGGCTTACTTTTTTAGCTTCGTCTAAGTTGTATATTCATTTAAATGATATGTGAGGTCACCCTATCCATTGTACTTCTCCATCTTTCGTTGAATAAAATTGTCAGAAATGGGAATTTTATTGGTTTCCTTTGAGAAGACAGGTTCCCATCATCGTACTCTAGTTTGTAGGACCCTGTAGAGCTATCTTCCTATTCATCATATTGGGGAGGGCGGGTACAAAAACTTAGGCCAGCTTGCTGCCCTCTTCCGTTAGAGGGATAATCCCTGAGATATCTCATTCCTCGTGAATTTATTTTCTCTCCCAACCTGTCAAACATGCCTCGAGACCTCCCAATTCTGCGATCTCTTACGTGCTCGTAAAGCATGCTATTTGATGGATTCGAGGTTTGGATATTACACTTGCTGCTCATTAGCGATATAAGCTCACCGTCGGCTCGTGATTGTTTTCTCCAAACTCAAGTTAAAATCCGGTTTCGGGCTGAAAGGATGGGTTGCCATCATTTGCAGTGAGGCATTTTCAATTGTTAATGCCTTTAGGCTTGCGGCCATCTCTTTTGTATGTCAAGTTGTGGATATTTGTTGAAGAAGGGACTCCAATCTCCAAATTTTCGGGCTTAGTTTGCACCAATCAAACACCACAATCACAAACCAAAATCAAGAACCAAACCTCCCAAAATCGATTGCTCTACGGGTTGCCCACAAAGGGCAAGGTGTGGACGGTATTATAGCCTCAAAGATCAGCCACACAGGCTAAAGGAAAGAGGAGAAACAAGCCACTGAAACAGGGAAGCACAAAGCCAAGAAGAAAGTGAAAGAGGCGTCGTTTTTCTCTCTTAAACAAAGGGGCTAATGACTAAACTTTCACACACACTTCAATAGTAACTGGGTAGCCTATATAAAGTACCAAGTGTGGGCTTTTAGGTTAATAGATAATAGGGCCCAATAGGTAGTATAAATGAGTTGTCAACCGAAAAAGCCATCCAAGAATTTTGGGTAGGGCCATGAGCAGCACTAATTAGATTAGGCTACTTCAAATAGCTCAAGTAGATCATATGATTAGTTTAGACAATTGTGGTGTCGATATACAACTTTAGTCATTGACTGAGGCCTATAAAGTATAATCTAAACTAAAACGGTTTAACATCGTCGCCCGGGATTTATTAAGCATCAAAACCCAATAAATCTCCATCTTGATACCCAATTAATCTGCAAGCAAACAAAGCACAAAGTTTATACTTGCACAATCAAGATAACCAATAAAATTGGTATCACACACCTTATCTCGTGTTTCGAACCTGAAACACATATCACTCCATGTACTCACCAGGGTTAAGGTCAAGAAAACACCTAAGTAGAAGCAGATAATCACAGCAATCAATCAAGAGCAAATAAACATGCGACGGAGATATCATATATAGGATAACACATAGATCTTTTCAAACATGTTCACACAGAATCACATATTAACACCAAGTTAATCAACATGTCAACACATATGCAACAAATACATAAATGACCCCATGAAAAGATCACTTATCCTATCTCATTCTGTGTTGCTCACACATCAAGAACACATATCTCACCTTATTGCCCATCATGCTCACTAGACTGATCACTCAACTAATGTCTAACTGGTAAATCTCTATAGATCTTAAGTTCTCGGGATAATCCTCTATTACCACATTACTTCTTCCAACCTACGTGGATAATGAGTCTCCACCTAACAGAAGTGATAGAAGTCTCTCTCACACTCCACCTTATTAGGGTCACTTCACAGATAAATGATTCCAGACATTTGAAGACATCTCCACTCGTGATCCAAATGCCACACTCTACATCCCCAGTACAAACTACCAATGTACCCCTAGGCATCTATACTCCACCTTACCAAAAGACATACAAAACACTGCTAATCCATCCCAATCCACTATGAAAGCAAACAATTACATCAAGTAATAAGATCACTCCAATTAATGCTAATGCACGTATCAAACACATTGAAATGTAACATATAATCATGTAACGAAATTGAGCAATCACACACATGCAAAAAATGATTACACACAGATGCAAATGCAGTAACTAGGTTTACTCTCAATAAACCTTACTAGGGTCATCACTCGACCCTATAGCCAAGTTCGCCTCGTCTCTCATCTTACCATTCTGCTTATCATTTTCCTTCTTGGGACAATCACTAATAAAGTGTCTAATCTTACTACAACTGTAACACCGTCTACAACTAGACTTGTCCCATCTTTTGCTCTTCTTCTTACCACCCTCATCACTCGAGTCACTACTCGAATCACCATTGTCTTGAGCTCTACCCAAATTCATTGTTTAATCTTCATTCTACTCCTCATCATATGCAACTCACCACTTTTCTTATTCTCTTTTTCAGCTTAATCTCTATCTCCTTGCTTCTAAGGGAATCTACGACAATCTCAGGTGTTAAAGTGTCCCTACCATACTTTATTGCATTCCTAACCTCTCTATATGAATCAGACATAGAATACAGCAAAACAATGGCCTTATACGTATCAGATACTTCCTCATCACAATTAACGATGTCTTGAACCAACTTGTTAAAAAATCCAAATTATCATCAAAATCCTTTAAAGATCCATTTCAAAGTTAAAAAATATTTCAAACAAGTACAATTTATTAGGGGTGGTCTTAAGCAAATATAAGTCCTCCAACTTATGCCAAAGTTTTTTAGTAGAATCAAGTTTTCCAACTTTTCTCAAAACAGTGTCGGATATGTGTAAAATAATTGAAGCGTAAGCAAATTCATCATATTCTTCCTTTTGTGTTTCTGTTAAATTTACAGATAATTTGCCATCTATGGCCTTTGAAATTTTTTGGTGAACCAAAATCCCATTTATCTTTTGTTTCCAAATTGAAAAATTTTATTTTCCATTGAAAATTCCAATTTCGAAATATGAAGACATTTTGAAAAACAAAACAATAAAAAATGCACAAATAGATCACACAAATCCAAGGCAACAATATACACCGTTCTAGATTTTCAGGGTTTCGTAAGATTCACGATCTTCGATGGAATGTTCGAACGGGTCAAGTCCAGGTATTCTAATAGGATAATCAATGCAACACGAAGATATGTTAACAAAAAATTCAAATTTCCACGTAATCCAGTCTCACACAAAGATTAGATGACAATTAGAGCACAATATCAATAACCAACTTGCAATCAAGATTCAACACTTCAAATAGAGCAAATAATTCCTAAATTTCTAGCACAAGCAATGGTTACCCCTTTACGGTAACCCCAAACCTAATGTCACCCCACACGATGACGCGCTAATACTGAAATTTAAAACGGGATTAGCCAATTTACCAGAGCGGACCTGTCCAAGTCCGTAAATTTCAAAAGATGCGAGTTTACTGCTTTAGCCGCGATTTTATGGCCTAAAGTAATTCAGTAAATGTATGGTAGTTTCGACCGTCAACCCGCCAAGGGTAGAATCATCAAAACTTTTTTACGTAACCTGAAACACGAAAACAAGAATATCAGTATGTTCAGGAAACTAAAATAAGCAAATTGCTTAAAGAGAGCTCGCAAGATCAGCCGTCAGCGCCACCACTAGAGCACCACACGCCGCCACCGACAGCCTTCTCCACCACATGCACCACTCCCGGATGCGCCTCAGCATGCAGGACATGGGTATGGCCTTAGATATTCCGGTCGGTCACTAGTTTGGCCGGAATCGGTTCCTTGTGAAAATTTCGAACTTGACTTCTCCTTCTCCATCGATTTCTCACCGGATTTTGCACCAACCAATGCTCTGATACCAAATGTTGAAGAAGTGACTCCAACTTCCAAATTTTTGGGCTCAGTTTGCACCAATCGAACACCACAATCACAAACCAAAATCAAGAACCAAACCTCCCAAAACAGGTTGTTCTATGGGTTGCCCACAAAGGGAAAGGTGTTGATGGTATTATAGCCTCAAAGATCAGCCACAGAGGCTAAAGGAAAGAGGCATCATTTTTCTCTCTTAAACATAAGGGCTAATGACCAAACTTTCACACACATTTCAATAGTAACGTAGCAGCCTATATAAAGTACCAAGTGTGGGCTTTATGTTAATAGGTAATAGGGCCCAATAGGTAGTATAAATGGGTTGTCAACCGAAAAAGCCATTCAAAAATTTTGGGTTGGGACATGAGCAGCACTAATTAGATTATGCTATTTCAAATGGCCCAAGTAGGTCATTTGATTGGTTTAGACAATTGTAGTGTCGATATACAATTTTAGTCATCGATCGAGGCTTATAAAGTATAATCCAAACTAAAACGGTTTAATATCATCGCCCGTGATTTATTGGGTATCCAAACCCAACAATATCATTCTACGTTGGCAATGGATTTTCACCAAAGAACTCTTGTAGGCAATTTTTTTAGGAGATTCCTCCCATAGCCTCATCGAATTAACCTCCTTATCCGCATGGTTTTCCCTTAGAACCTTCGTTCCTACGTCCAATGTCTCTACTTTGGTTGGATGCATCTCTACCTGATTCATTCTTTTAGTAGTCTCATGGTGGCTTTTTGCTCAATAATAACTAAGATCCTTGTTGTCTTTGTTCAAAATTTCTCACAAATGGTGCCAATTTGTTTGACCTAAAATTGAAATTAACAAATTCATTTCACCTAACCGAAATCCTCTCTCCTCAACTCAATAAATTTTGGCTCCAAAGAAGAGCTATGAGAGAAATGGCTATTTGAAAAAAGAATATTCAATTTTTCATGTCCTTCTTTGATCCCATATATACTTATTTGTAGATTTCTAGTGAGTCCATGGAGGTAATTAAGTCATTTTAGTTAATGACATGAGTTAACTGGTGAGCATTCTGTAACCTTTTCATGTTTTATTCAGCATGACATGTGTTCTTTATTCATTGGCTGTGAAGTCTTGTTTAATAGACTTTTCGTTCTTATCCATGTGTTCTTAAATAATGTTTTTTTACTTGGAGTAGCTGGTGTAATTAAATAAGAATATATTTACTATTAGCAATTTTACCTTTGTGCTCCTCGCATGCTTATTGTTTATGTTTGAGACCGAAAATAAGATTTCGCATTATCATGCTTGCTAACCCTATTTTGGGTTCGCATATGATCGAATGGTTTTTAACTTCAAAAGGTTCCTACTGGTAGTGGAATAAGTTTGCCTAGGACGAGCTCAAGATAGTATAATACTAGCGATCGATATTCTTACACTAATCGCCTTACATTTAATTGAAAATGAGAAGCTTTATCACCAAGCCAATGGAATTTTCTCAGCATTAATCTAAAGTTATACTATCTACTCAACTATACAAAATTGCACTTTACTTCTTGACTTTTACACATGTTCAATTAAGTCATTTTTGTTCACAAAATTGCCAATTACAATATTGAACCTAACACTATTTTAAAAACATGATGGACTAAATAAGAAGCCCAAAACACTTGGACACTTACATCCTTAATGAGCTTATTTTTTGAAAAAAAAAATCTCCCATAATTTTTTAGTAAGCTTATAATTTTTTTAAAAAAAATTAAAAAAATTAATTTACATGAAAATTAAAAATAAGTTATTTATTTTAAAAGTGCTCATTTAATTTTTCAAATCAAAAGTAATATAAAAAAAATCAATTTGAATAGAACATGAATGATTTGTCGGGTGTGTTTGAGCCACATTATTTTGAAAAAATGTATTTTAGAATAGTACATTGATGGAGAATGTGTGGTTCAAAAAGAACGAAAACTTATTGATATGATGGAAAATATTATTTTATTGAAGAATGTGTGATTGAAAATGAGTGGAAGAATGAAAATGAAAATTTTTAATGTGTCTCAAACTTGAGCTAAATAGATCAATACGCTTATAGAAAATTATATTTAAGAGTTTCGTAATAATTTGTCACATAAGACCTCGAATTTTTTATAACCGGCCTTGGGTATGGAGTAGATACATTGAGGGTCAATAGGCCTAAACATCATTCTACTTGTACATTTAGGTGTATACTCTGAATAATATAATCCACCAGTGGCATTCTGTTAAATAAAATCCACTAGCCACGACAAAATATTACTTCTACATTATGTCATCTAAAATGTAAATCTGAGCGTACATGTAGCAGAGCCCATAGGCCTAAATAGGGCATCAATTTGTTTATTATTCCACTCCTCTCCTTCTTGTGTGATACTCCTCCCCTCGTATTAAAGTTTGTATCCATTTTGTGTGAGCTAAATATCATCATTTCAATGAAAACCGTACTTATCTCTTTCGAAAATTTTAGTAACCACTATTTCTATATTGATATAAATAGATTTTTGTTATTTAATTTCATATTCACATCATGTGTTTTGGTTTTTTGACTTTTAGCCATGATGACTTGGTATTGAAATTTTCATGAACTTCCCAAGTTGGTAGTGGGACCTCTTTTCTTACTTTGTTGGGTAAAAATTTGAGTGAGTATTGAATTAAAGTGATCGAGTTGAGAACAAAAGTAAGGTACCAATTATTATTCTAAAAACTTCTAACTTCCATAAGATATTTCAAAGAGGAAAACAGAAATAACAAATTAAAAAACACACAACAAAGGTACAAATCTCAACTGGGACATCGAGATGGTCTCTTTCAAGTCTCATCTTTATCCTTATCATCTCCTTCGTTCTTCACTTGTGGGACCACCTGAATTACACATATAAAATATAGTTAGCACAGTACAATAATATTTTTGGGCTTGATTTTTTAGAACATGTTTGGCTAAGTTGTCTACCGATAAAGTAAGAAAATAAGGGGGTGTTTGGTGGGGATTAAAATTAGATTTTTAGTAGATTGTGATAGAAATTTTTGAAATGTATGGTTGAAAAGTTGTGGGACCCATGAAAGATGTGGTTAATATTGATTGTTTGACTTTAACTTGAATTAAAATCAGATTTTAATCCGGACCAAACAGGGGCTAAGTTTCGGAATAATAATTTTTCGAAGAATATGTAATTGAAAAATAGGAAAAAAAAATTTAAATTTACGTGTAAAATATTTTACTGTAAGAATACATGGTTAAAAATGAATTTGAGGAAAAATAAAAACTTCCAAAAATAATGGTAGACTAACAGGTGCTTAAAGGTAAGTCGAAAAGTACATTTTTAGTTACTTTTTTCAGCTTTGACCGAAAGAAAGAATTATTCATTTTTAAGTATAGCCAAACACTCCAAAAATAAGCTACTAACCTGATCTTGTGACGAAATATCCGATTGGGATGAAAATAATCTGGTTTTCTTATCCTTCTTTCGCCCACTCAGCTCTACATATTTTGACAAAAAAGTCAAAACCAAATTTCTTGAACATAAAAAATATCATTATTTATAAAGATGGTATCAATGTGAAAGCATATTCGAGGGTTTCATTTCTTCATAATATTCCTCGCCATTAGATTTTCAATGAAGAACCTAATGCACATATTTCCTTGAGCAATAACGTATTTAACCCTTCAAAACATCATTTTCTGAATTTTTTTTAATGAAGTATTCCTTTTACGAGGTAAAATTTCGGATCAAGAATGTATTTACCGAACAAGATTTTAGTTTCTTTCGAATCCAACACCTTGGCTGCTCTTAAACTACAAAGAAGCCCTTAAAATAGGCTTTTTTTTTTTTATAATTATTGTCACAAACTTTAAGGATGTTCTTGTGAAGGTTTTGAAGAACAACCAAACATAAGCTTTAATATCAATTTCATCGATTTCATACCAAATTCCATCAATCGAATCACTGTTTCGAAAAATACGAGACATCTAAGTCATAAAAAAATCTATTCATTGATAAGAAACAGAACAAACGTGGATGGGGATTGAATTGAAGATAAAATAGAATCTTGGATCGCGAACGGTGAGTTGATTGATGATGAAGAAAGAGAATTCTTGGTTCAGTTCTCTGCCTTAACGATAGAAAAAATGATTGATCAAATTCTATTGAACCTGACTCGAGCATTTATAAAAAAATAACTCTGATTATCAAACGATTCAACAATCGGGAGCAATTTACTTAGGATACTCGGGTAAACATGGTTATTGTTACCTGAGGTGGAATATCTTCTTCGTCTTTCCTTCCCCAAATCCTGCGTAGATTCTGAAGTGTCCGGTATATAGCGATCAAGACGAGAGATATGACCGTTATTTTCAAACATTGTTCGAACAAATGCAGCCTCCATGGAATTCAAGAAATCAGTGTGTTTCTCGTCCGTCCAATGCCAATTTGAATCAAAACTCATTTTCTTCCTACTATCCATAATCCAACTTTTGGGTCGCCGGAGATTCTGTCGCCGCTGGTGGTGGTGGTGGTTCCTGGTGAACCGGATGGGTGGGTGTTGTATTTTTGCCCAACTTTGGAAACGAAACATTTGGAGTATTCTTAGGTTTTTATAGTGCAACCGGAACCTGGCTTTTGTCAACATTCGCAGCTTCTTGTAAAGTACTAGTCTTGGATGAGATGAGAGTATAGCATGGTTCGCGTACACGGTACACTTTCTACTTGATGGACACGTGGTATATTCTTTTTTGCTATTATTTTGTGCTTAAATTAAAAAATCTTAAATAAATATAAAATTAATGTATTTATTAGCTAGTCTCAAAAAAACTAGTAAACTCGTATTTTTGGAACGCCAAAATTCACGAACTAATTTTGGGGAATTCAAAAGAAGTTGATTGATATTGGGAATTTCAAATGGATGGAGAGTTTCGTAAATAAGTTAGGACATTGCCGAAATACTCTTTGTATTTGGTGCCTAATTTTCATATTAAGGCTCTGTTTGGTACACATTATTTTTTTCATTCTCATTCTTTTACTCATTTTCATCCACACATTTTTTAATAAAATAATATTTTCCATCGCATCAATAATTTTTTCTTCCTTTTTAATCACATATTCCCCATCACATCAACAGTAAAAATACATTCTTACCTTCAAAATGTGCATTAAATGGGGGCTAAGTCCTTATTTGCCTACTATTAAAGCAGAAAAATTAGTTTTAAAATAGCAAATTTCTAGAGAATGTATGGTTAAAAAATAGAAAAAAAGTTTTGAATTTACGTGAAAATATTTACTTGTGAGTATGTGTTATTGTAAATATGAAAAAAAAATTGAAATTATATACAAGACGGGACTAAAGAAATATAAGAATTAAATTATTTAAAAAATATAGTATGTAAATTGTTTTATCTTTTTCTTTTAGAAAATGATATTTACTTATTGTCAATGTTTATTGGATAATCCTTTACTACAATAGACCAATTTAATTAAATTTGAAGGTATTGTAAAATATCTCTGAAAATCATAAAATATTAGAAGAATTGCAATTATTTTTGTAAAGAAAAATATTATTCTTTTTTTTTTTTTAATTGCAAAGAGAGAGCGCGTAGGAATATTTATTTAGTGGCGCGAGTATGGGGAAAAGGGTACAAAAGTTGAAAATATCTGAGGTTGGGAAAAAGATCAAATTCTAAGAGATTTTCAAAGATATTTTGTTGGTGGATTAAGAGAGATGATGGATGACATGAGGTTTTTTTGATATTTTCATTTTGGTTTAATCACTTGACCTTATTCTTAGGAATATTTACCAAATTATCACAAACAAAGTAGTGGATATATTAAAAGTGTGTGGCCACCACATTTCAACCACTTTTCCACCAATATATTTTAAGAAGAAAAAAAAATAATTGTCTTTGAATTCCAATTTTCATTTTATTTTTTTATGAAAGATGATAAAATATGTATACTTTTTTAATAAAGAGATATGAAACTTGAATATTCATATTACTTTTCATACAAAAATTATCAATTTCATTTTGTAATGAAAATAAATGATCATTCAAAACATAGACAAATGTATATTTGGCACCTAGGCCGAATTAGGCAGTCGAAAAACATTTTTTTCTCACGTGTTGTCTGTTGAGAATTATGAACTTTAATTTTATTCCATCGAAAGAAATCAATTGAAAGAAAGAAAAATAAAAATTAAAAACACGCAAAATTTATATGTGAGATCACGTCCACTTCCATCACTACAATAATTCACTGTGATTAAAAAATGTTTGCAAGAGAAAATTGTACTCTTATATTCTCTAACCTCTTTTTGCCCTTTTTAATGATAATAAAAAAAGTCTAAAGATCATTCCCTATTTATATGATAAATTAGAAAAAAAATCAAATCATATAAAACCTTCAATTCCTTAATAAAATTTTATAAGAAAAAAAATTTCTAAAGTAAAAGTCTTGTTTTCATTTGTAACTTACAGTTCCATGAAGTGGCAATAATTAGAATCGACTATAATTATACTTCACAGCTTAACGGTGTCTAGGTCCCACCTTTCAAAATATGAACATGTAGTCACCTCTTACTCAAAAGTACAAGTCATGTTCATTTATCACTTATGGGGTGTTTGATAGACAACTTTTTTCATGGAAAATATTTTTCAACTATTGATCATGTGACTATATTTTTTTCAAAAGTAAGAAAGATATTTTTTTTCGGGGTGATTTTTATTTTTCAGACAATTCACCATATCTTTCTCTATCATCTACCCACCAATAAAAAATGAACAAGTATAATATTTTTTGATTGAAAACTAAATCAATCAAACGTGTTTAATTAATAATTTTCGTACAGATAAGTTTTAGACAATTAAATTTTCTATAATTTATTTTCTTTTCATGCTCGCAATCGAACTTACCCTTATAGTTCTATTTACTATTGCTTAACAAACACTCAAAGAGAGTTTAATCAAATATACACGACACAAGAATAGGTATACACTTGGACTCTTCCTTTTGTTCACCTTTGCTAGACATTAGTGACAATTTAGTAAAACGAAAACTCGACAAAATCGTTGATGGCGCACAGGCCACAGCACATGCAAGGTTTTCTCAAAACAGTAAGGGGAAATCCTGTGTGAATGCTTCAAGTCTCAACTATGCCTCAACTACTCATCTAGGAACAACACTCGTCATTGTTAAGCATGTTGTGTCTATCCAATTCTGTTGCGTGTATCATCAAATGACTTCCTACAGTAGCGGACGCATAACTTAAAAGTTAGGGGGCACGAATTTGTAAAGAAGTTGGAAGAAATTTTACAATCGGAAATTTACGTCCAAAAACATCATACCCAATGTAATTTTACATCAAAAAATTTACATGAAATATGACTTTTTCGAATGTAAAATTTCGAAAATTTTTGATGTCATTTCATATAAAATTTTCTAATAAAATGATGAAAATTACATTGAGAAATTTGTATCGCAAAAATAATAAATGTTAATAAAATAATTGAATTTAAGAAAAAAATGCCAGTTAGACTTATTTTTTTAAAATTCATGTTTAACGTATTTTTAACTATTTTCGAAATCTTTTTGAACTATTCGATATGAGCATAATGTAGTTCTCGAACTAAACTTTGAGATGATATAAGCAATTTGTAAATTCGATTAGCGTACGATCGTCGGAGAATTTTTAAAATTAGCATTTTATTGAAATTCATATTTATTGTAATTTTACTCATGTTTGGTGGAGATTAAAATCTAATTTTTAGTAAATTTTGATAAAAGTTAAACAGTTATGGATTTCATGAAATATGTTATTAAAATTAATTGTTAACTTTGATTTCGATTAAAATTTTGATTTCAATAAATACCAAACACGATTTTATATATAAAAAAAAATCTGAAAAGCTCCCCCTCTGTCAAGGCCAACCTCCCAAACAAGTGGATGACTATGCGTAATTTAGAGTTACTCTGTCACATAAGAATTTTTCAAGTCACTCATTATAACCTAGTTCACTTGTTGAGTCATCCATGACTGAATGGGTAAAGCGCCTAACTAAAAAAAATTGTAGGTTCGATTCCCGTTGGATGCACTTGGAAGTTTCAGTTCAATCGTTACTTTCACTAGAGTAATCAGAAACATCTTTGAGATCATCATTACCATTGAAATCTTCCAGAGTCCCCCATCCTATTTTCCATTTTCTCTCTTCAAAATCATCCCAAAATTTAAAATTGTTAAGAATTTACTTACACATGCACAATAGAATTCTAAAAATTGTAGAATACTCTTCAATAATCATCTTTTTGTTTAGATATAAATTGTGACAAAAAAAAAAAATTACCTTCAGAAAAATTTTCAAAATTCTTTTGAGAATCTTGATTTCAAACAATCATAATCTATCGTTCTCTTTGTCAATCTTGATCTACCACGATCTTTCTACACCATAACTGCTAATTGTCCATCCCACGTGATAATTCACACAAGAAAACGACAATCAGATATTAGAGTTTCTCTTTCTTGTACTATCAAGAATATGAATATTGTAATTGTGTTGAAATGTGAGTCAACTCAAATTCTAGTAGTTTATTAATAAATGTTTAAGTATGCTTGATCCACCCGTTAAACATAAGCATGTCCATTAGTTAATCGATCTAATTAATTAAACTTGACTCATAAGTTAACGAATTTAATTATTTAACTTAATCCCATTAACCCAATCAATTAATTTACAAATACCCTACATTTGTCAATTAATTAATTCTTAATATCATTTTTTTAGTTATCATCTTTTGTGTGTGACCCATTAGGTTTTAGTTCACGATATCGACGACGTGAATTATTATTTTGATATAATAAAAAATAAATTAAAATATTTTAATTTATCATTAATCCACATTCTTCATCCTCGATGACATCTAATAATGTGTTGGAGAATGCATGTGACGAAAATGTAGAACTATAATTCTTTTGTCATTATGATCCGATCAATTGCGAGATATAGAGATGTATCAATCTCAATTATCGGTCATATCTTTTGTCTATATCTTAAGTCAATAGTCGTCGAAACTCTTTTTGACTTATAAACTCAATTCGAATCCGTTTTCTCGAAATGAACGCGGATTATAACATGGATCTAGTCAGAATTGTCTAGAGGATCCATAGGTGCATGACTTTGGATGGAAGAATTTAGATGTGTGTGGAATGAATGCTTGCATTTGGGGGATTGGCGTTAGGGGTTGGGCAATGTGAGTATATATTTTGAAAGTTACGATTTCGACCTAAAATCAGTTAGAGGGGGTGAATAGGTACATAGCGCAGAATTAAAATTACCAATTAAAAGCAGCAATTCACTTTTTAATTATTTTAGTTAGTTAGTCAATCGAGTCATGTTATCCTATATTGAATTATCACAGTAATAAATAAAGCAATAAATAACACAAGATTTGTTGATGAAAAAAATCCTTAATTAGGTAAAAACTTTGGGACCAAGCCGTAACTTTCACTATAGACAATAAGAACTTATAACATGATCCAGCCTAAAAAACCCACTACATTCACTAATCTAATTCCCGCAATCTTCAAGACCCACTGAAACGTGCTTCACTCACACCTACTCTTGATCTTTTGAAATTGTCTATTTCCTGTAGATCATCAAGAATACCTTGTTATTGTACTCTTTCTGTGATTCTGGTCTAATCTTCCTCAATCTTCAGTAACCTCTTAAAGCTATTGAAAAAGTATTTTCCTGATTATATTTAGGAAGTGAGTGTTTTGGATTATTTGAATTTGATATTTTTCCCAACTTGTGCTTGATTTATCTCAATAATCAAATATTTAATCTCAATGTTTGGATATGTTCTTGAATCTTAGAATAATATTATGATGATTTATTATAATCATCAACCACCATTTTCACGAAGTAGGGCTTGGGTATTTATAATGTGGAGGTATTGGGTAGTGTATGATATATATAACTCTTGAAAATCGTAAATTAAGGTTATCGAAAAACACTGTCACTCGAGCTCCAGGCTAGTGACAAGCGGGTGACCTTGGTTTTTGTTGACGTCGAAAATTGTATAAACAAAATTCAAGTCAACTTCAAGTGTAAATAAAGATTTTTATTGATAATTACTTACAAACTACAAGTGTTTTTTAATCAAATAAGATATTTGAAATATGAAATTGTTAGACTTCCTCCCCCCTCATTTCCCTAAAGATACCATCCTCCTTTTTATAGGAAAGATTGGATATGTATCTTTCATATTCCTATATTGTCACCAAAAGTGCCGAGGTGGGAACTTGTGCCAATGGCTTAAGTCCTGATTGGTTGCTATCAAATCAACATATAGTACTGAGCTGGGAAGGTATGTCAATGGCATATCCTGATTGGTTGCTGAGGTCAGCTCAATCAGGTTATCATGAAGCCACCTTAAATGGGGTCCCCAATAATTAATGAACTGATTAAAGAATCAAGCTATAGCATATGATTGGTGGAATTGGTGGGCACTGACATAAGTCACTCCAATTGTCATTAATTGATTGAATGTTTTGACAGTGTGTAAAGAATCTACAAACATTATGTTCTCTCAAACTACGCTCGTCATAAGTACGAGCCGACTTTGCACATCCGACCTTAATTTAGCATGAGCTAAGTGTATATAACAAACTAACTTAATTAGGTCACAGGTCGGATGCCAACCATTTTGTTTTGGATGCTCAAGTATCAAATTGGCGACATGCTAGTATAAATCCGACGACTCTTTCTCCATACTTCATACCCGAATTCAAAGACTTATAACTTGTCTATACAATACCCTAAAAGACTCATTGAATTTTACAACTCTTTTATAATAATCATTTTGACTAAAGAATTACCAATACAGCTAAAAACCTAATAATCTCCCCCTTTGACATTTTCTGACAAAACTACAATACAAGTCAAGAAAGTAAAAGACAATACTTATCTATCCCAACTTAAACTTAAGCTGAATGTTTGTCTCTTGCATTCCTTGTTAAACATGTTTCTTGAAATCAACAACTCAAATACCAAGGGTAAAAACATGTGAAACTAGAAATATAACAAAAATACACACTCATAAATATGCTAGCTTGATTGAGAAGTTACTAATGTATATAAAAATACAAACGGATACATTAATATCACAAAATATCAAACCTAAAATAACTAAGGGGTTGTTCTCTTGTGTTTCTGTTTTGTATTTTGAGTTTTGAATTCATTTTAAATTTTGTATTTTGAGATTATTGAAAATGTGTTCTTTTTGGTATTTTAAAAAATCGTTTTCAAAAAAAATATGAAAAAAACGTTTACTTTTCCCTTCCCTCTCTCTCTTTCTCAACGAAGCCCACCGCTACCACCTTCCTCTCCTCTGCCGCTGCAATCGACGCCACAATCACCACATTCATCTACAACTTTCCCGCTGTTTAAAGAAATCCCAAATTCAAACTCCCTCGCTGCTACCGCCGCCGTCGCCACCTCAAATCAGTTTTGACCAATGGTAAAATTGGCCTTGACCCATGGTTGGGCAAGGTGCACCAGGTGGAGAGGAGACTAACCCATGTGATATGTGATCGTGGGACGGTCGGACGGCTTCGGAATTTGCAAAACACAGATAGCATTTTCAAACTTTCACGACTGTCGTTCTTCTCGGATGAAATTCGAACATTGCAGAGTTGTCTAGGGTGGATTGGGAACATGGTTGGATTCACCTAGGGATGAGCATTTGACCAGTGGTGTCACACGACCTTGGGCGTCGTCGGATGTGGAGTTTCTGGCAAAAACAAGTAGCGCTAGAATGGTTTTTTATCATCCAATTTCTACTGATTCTTATTGTTTCGTAGCTGATGAATGATTGGAGGTGATAGAGGGGAGTGAGGCGAGGTTGTTGGTGGTGGAATCTGGCGGTCTAGGTGGTCGAAAAGTGGCTTTTAATCTGTTTTTGCTGGCGGTGGTTGTTGTGGTGTTGCTGTAGCTGTGGCAGCGGTGGTGGTGCAGTGGTGGTTGGGTTACGGTGGTGGTTGGCGGTGATTGAAAAAACCTAAAACACTTTTTAAAATTTTTGGCTCGATTATAATTGAAAACACCCAAAACGATTGTTTTGGGTATTCTTTGTAAATTTTTAACTTGTTTTCAAATATGCGTTTTCGAAAGTAGGAAAAAAAAGGCATTTTCACTGTTTTGGAAAATCGAAAACAGAAAACGATTTAAAAACGATAAAGAGAGCATGCCCTAAGCATTCAAAATGATCATCTCTCCCTAAAATGAAGTTAAATTAGACTTAAAAATTGCCCGTCTATGCCCATCTCTTATCTTATCTTCTCTTGTTGTCATAAATGACGAAGATAACTTAGTCAATACAACTAAATAATTCAAAGATGCAGTTGATAGCATAATCAATGACCACTAAACTTTCCCATATATTCAGTACAAGTTTAAATGAAGTAAATTGTATAAGTGACCCATGTATGTAAAGTGCTATTATTTCCTTGTGAGCAAAACTCCAAAGTTTAAATTTGTGAGAAAATATATGCTAAACATCACTGTTAAATAAGTTTATTCCCATAATAATGAAATTAAAATCAATAATGTATATTAGGACCTATAAATGAAGCTCATTTTTCATGTATATTATCATTTTCTCCTCCTGACTTTGAGCATATATACATTTTCGCACAATTTCTATTTTTCTTTTTAAGTTTTTTACATCTTATGTAAAGATTCTTCTCCATTAAGAGAATAAGATGACCAATGTAACGAGTTTTAGGCCGATGACTCCAAGTTAGTTAACTATAGGGCATCAGGTTATGAGAAACCTCTCGCATTTAATCGCTCGAGTTAAATAGGTTTCGAAAAAGAGTATAAAATGAAACATTTTTTCTTTTAAGAGGATATCAAAATTTGATCTAAAAAATTAAGGTCAATCCATGTTCAATATCACCTTACCAACAGATTACGACCATCCCAAATCTCAAACTCACAGCCAGACTCATTCACAAGATCATACAAATGGTACATGAAAAAAATTATACTAAGTACTCCACATAAACCTAAACAAAATAATGAAAAATATGTTACAGCACATCAATTGAACTCATATTTGTTCACAACATATATGTTCGAGTAAATCATATATCATACTGTAGTAAAAAAAAATTGTCTTCTTTTTTTTTTTTTTTCCAATTGTTTTTTAAACATCAAACTACCTAAAAACCAAAATAAAAATAAAAATGAGATACATGTAATAATGAATGAATCGCAATTAATAAGTATAAGCATGGATCAAAATCACCTAGTCAGTTAGGTATACAAACACTTTTACCTTTAAGATCAACGTGATCAATTTAAAAAAAATTCAGATCATTCTTTTTAACTTAGACTTGTCTAGTGGAAGACTTATTTAGAGTCAATCGTGTCATTAACTTGGTCAAATGATTCACTAGATTAGTGAAGAAGTCAATCTTGCTATCAAAATACTAATTTCTAACACTAGTGAAATTTTAATTTCTATTTCTATTCAGGAATTTATGATACATAGATCTTATATGTCATAACTCACCACAATTAAATAAATAAGGATAAATTTAGGCCCAAAGTTATGTGGTCGCTAATATCCATTCCTAAGTTGGTAAGTCATACGCTGTCTAGTAAGCCTTTGTTTTACAATACACTTGTTCTTGAGTTCTGCATTAGGAACATACATTTGCTAGTTGGTGGCCGGGTTAAAAATGATTGTGGAAGTACTGGCCCTATTATGATCGGTCTACTTATATCCTAGACCTCTCATATTCCCTACAGGTTCGTTCAACCCCAAAAGACTGTCCAGTTTCTAAGATCTACTGAAGAAGGAATGAAGTTGAGTAATGAATTTCTAAAGGTCACTTGTCGGGATTTTAACCTTAGCCTATAAGTTCTAATTCACTAATCTTACCTTTCTAAAAGGCTTTTGATTGACTCCTAAAGGTCATACATAAGTCTCTCTCTTTCTAGCTCAAGTGCATTCACTTTCTTAAGCATGACTTATTCACGAAACTCTTCCTTATCTTCAGAAACTTTCTCAGAGTGCTCACCACTATCCACTTCTTCAATCTTCTTATAGTCCTTATCAGATTCATTTTTAATCATAGAGTGAAGGCCATAAACTTCTCACTCTCCTTATGAGTGGATCTCTCACTTTGATTATCCGAGTTAGACTCATCATCGGCGAGAGTTGTATTCATAGTATTACTCTGATTTCTCTAACCATTAGGACACTCACCTCTATAGTGGCCAAAACCTTTGACAATTATAACATCTCCGGTGTTAGATTTCTTTCTAGACTCACTTGGGTGTCCTCTATGTTTCTCTTTAGTCATCTTCTTATTTCTAAACATTCTTCGAAAATTCTTAACAAAGTTGGCTATTTCTTCATTATTAAGTGATTTTGAATCAAAAGAATCATGATAATTATCCTTAATAGCCGTTCAAGGCCAAAGCCTTATCTTTCTTAGGTTTAACTAATGTTAGTTCATAAGTATGGAAAGATCCAACCAATTCTTCAAACTTAATAGCATCTATATCCTTACTCTCCTCTATAGCCGTGATTTTAGACATAAATCTCTCTAGTAATGATCTAAAGATTTTTCTGACAATCTTACGCTCTAGAATTCTCTTACCTAAATTGAAGCAAGAATTAACTATTTTATTCAAGCTTGCATAGAAGTCATCGAAGGTCTCATTGTCCTTCATCCTAATATCTTCAAACCTAGTGGTCAATATCTGTAACTTAGAATTTTTAACAACCTGAGTTTCCTCGTGTGTGGTCTCTAAAATATCTCAGACCTCTTTAACAACCTCACACATAGATACACGTCTAAATTCTTCTAGTAACATAGCCATAAATAAAGCATGTAAAGTCTTACTATTTCAATTACACTCATCTAAACTAGCCTTAGACCAATTTGTTATAGGAGTGGGGATGACAACATCATTAACAGTGCTAGAAGGTACAGTCCAACAATTTACTACGCTCAACCAGATACTCTCATTCATCGATTTCAGGAAGTCTCTCATTCTAACTTTTCAATATGTATAGTTACTGCCACCAAAATATGTCAGGAAGGCAATGAGTTACTCATCTAAAAATTATGGTCATGAATCGAATTTGGGCTTTGATACCATTTGAAAGTCACGAGTTTGACCTTAAAATCTCCTAGAGTGGGATGAATAGGTGAATAACATGGAATTAAAATTATCAGTTAAAAGAAACAATTCACTTTCTAATTGTTCTAGATATTTAGTCAATCAAGTCAAGTTATTATATCTTGAATTGTCATAATAATAAATAAAACAGTAAATAACACCAAATTTGTTGACAGAGAAAACCCCTAACTGGACAAAAACTCCGGGACCTAGCCAATAACTTCCACTATAGACAATAAGAACTTGAAGTATGATCTAGCTTAGAAAACCTACTAGACTCGCTGATTTAATTCCTGCAATCTCAATGACCCGCTGGAACGTGCTTCACTTATACCTGCTCTCGATCTTCTGGAATTGTCTATTACCAATGTATCACCAAGAACACCTTGTTCTTGTACTCTTTATGTGCTTTTAGTTCCACCTCCCTCAATCTTCAATAACCTCCTAAAGTTATTGAGAAAGTACCTTCTAATTATATTTAGGAAGTGAGTGTTTTGAATTATTTAAATTTGATGTTTTTCCCAACTTCTTGTTGATTGATTTCAAGAATCAAATGTTTAATCTCAATGTTCGGATATGTTCTTGGAATGATATTATGAGGATGTATTATAATGACCAACCACCCTTTTCACGAAGTAGTGTTTGGGTGTTTATAATATGGAAGTATTGTATAATATAGGATAGATAGAACTCTTGAAAATCGCAAACTAGAATTTCTCGAAAAACACCGTCGTTTGAGCGCTAGGTTAACGACTGGTAAGCTATAGGAGTATCGTTCGAGCAACGGCGGGCGACCATGGTTCTGTTCTAGACGCTTGAGCATCATATTTGAGACATGCTAGCATAAATCCGACGATTCTTTCTCCATGTTCCATACTTGAACTCAAAAACTCTTACTTCATTTATATAATACCTCAAAAGACTCATTGACTTTTACAAATCTTTTATAATAATCATTTTGTTTAAATAATTGTCATTACAACTAAAAACCTAACATATTTGATATATGATATTACATTACAAAATTTTAATTCTTATTTTCCTTTAATATTAATGTGTTTAGTAGGGTATAATTCACATTATCAAACATTTCATATATATTATGTTTTTTTACTGACTTTTGTATAAATTTCCCATCATTAGCACATCCCACACACTCTTTTGGCCCAAGTTTAGCACTTAAATTTTGTTATATTTATAGCTCCAACATTTAATTCCTATGATAATGTCTTCTTGGTCTGGATTTCTTCATAATCGCATCGAACCAAGTTTCAGATTAAAATTTCACAGATGGATCCAACTGGTTCGAAATCCATGGTAGGAATGTTTTTTATCTTTTAAATAGGTTTTAATTTTTCATTTCATCCAAAATTCTCTACAAATAGTTCGCAAAACTTGACTATAAGATAAAGAAACTGCACATATAGCCTTAACAAAAGACACAAAAAATAATATTGATAATAAAAAATCAAAGAATTGAAGCAACTCAATGTGAAACAAAATATATTTCAGAATGCAGTGACTGATGAGTTCAATAAACCTTCAAGAATTCCTAGAAACTTCAAAAACAAATAAAACACTACCGAGTACAGACATATAACTTATATAGGGGGTCACTGGTGTCACTGCCCAAACCACAACCAGCTCGGTGCAAAATCAAATAAAAGAAACACATTGCATTTGCACCCAAAATTCCATGACCATTCAACGAAAAGGTTCATTCTTGACTCAAATCTGTACCAAGATTGTTCACCTCAAACCCGAGACTTTTCTCTCTTCATTCTATATATCAATGCCATAGGCAAGTTTGCTTTATAAAAATTTAATGACGTATATGTTGGCGTTGCAGTAGAGTAGTTTCACGCACATCAGTTGCACTGGAGGCTGACTTTGATGCCCTGGAGTGTGCGAGCGATGAGGGAATTTACAGTGTCAATTGACTCTGTTGTTAGCTTGGCAGCAGGCGAGCTATTCACCAATATCTGGAATCCTATAGTAAGTAATGAGCCACTACTGTCTTCATCACTGCCTCCATTGTAGTTGATAGGCCCACCAGAAGCGGGAGAACAATCAGGAACAATTGCAAATCCAGATGGCAATAAAGCCACACAAGAAGGATCACCCCCGGACATCACCACACTCATTGCTTCAGAGTTGACAGCGGCATGTACTACAAGTGATCCTGAAACATCCGTGCACGTCTCTTGCAAGATGAGCATGCTGATCTGATTAGCAGCAATGGCAGCATCCTGAAAGTTGAAGTACACAATGAAAACCCATAACCAGAGAATTGTAATTTGGAGTTGAAATTGTTTTAATAAAATGGCGGGGGGATTTGCAGCTGAGGTCTTCTCTGCTAAATATAGCACCTGGGGTTCTCATTCAATTTTTTGAGTAGTTCCAAATTTAGGCACATAGGTCCACATGTGCCATTTTAAAACAAAAACTGGATGGAAACCAAAGTGCTAGACTTAGCAAAGATGGAGATATCAGCTGCAAATTTCCCTAAAATGCATGAACACTCACACTATTTCGAAGAACAGAGATGCTATTGACAAGGTCTTGGCTCTTGGGAATGTGCAGCATCTGTTGCACGCAACCATCTTGAGATAAGACATCCCAATGACCTCTTGTTTGTTCATTCCGCAAGAAGTCAAATAGATGGTGACAAGATACTGGCAACCAAACAGTTGTCACGGCACTCAACACAGTACCCAAAGGTTCCCCCGGGTTACCAATGCTCTCCCGCACCATCAACTTGGTATTGTCAACATTTCCAGATTGAATAACTTCCCACTTGTGCACCGTGGCACAAACACCGGTGCAAAAGCTGCGAGTCATCCGTTGTGCTAGCTTTCCTATACTCCTCCTGGCGGCTGGATTGGTTACTGGTGTATATATAATATGCATCAGTATCCATATGGTTTTATTCTTTATATCAAACCACCAAAAAGGGAAGATTTCATCCATGTGAAAAAAATAAAAATAAAGCACAAACTCAGAAAGGTGAAGTACAGCTGAACCTCCAGAATGTGAAAAAATTAAAGTAAAACTATACCATTGACAAGGAGCTATAGAACAACTAAGAGACCCTAGTATGCCTGCTTTGTGCTTTGCGCTTTGCATAGCCAGTATTATGGTTGAGGAAGTAGAAAAAACAATTTAAATGGAACACCTGCATGATCTCCACTGTGGATTGTAGAGGATGTGATTGCAGCCAAGTAATTGCATTGTCTTTGTAGACTGGCGACCCACTTTTGTGCACCAAAGCCCAATCCAGAATTCAATAATGGTTGATATAATTGATGGACGACATTGGCATCATATTCTGTGTGTTCAACCCAGGTAACCTGAAACTCAATTTTGAAGTTACCAACCTTTCTTTACCAAAAACAGAAAAATAAAAGGAAAGCTATCCCGAAAATTAAAACAGTAAAAACAGAGATGCATCAAGCCTGCTAGAGCAATGGTATGGTATTCCAAATTGTTCTGAAGTTAAATATGTCAACAAATTTCCAGCTGATTTTCAAAATTGCACTGAAATTGCACAAGCATGTTACGGCAACTATTGAATTGATTTTCATACTTGTATGCAAACAGCACAAGTAATGCACAACTGCAATATGGTTGTCAACCATAAGGTCCATAATAATCACATCAACTGACCCACAGTATCACCAGTCCTTTCTCTATTTCCATAAATGGGGAGCTGAATGGCTTAGCCAAAGGGCTTAGGCAGCCTGTCCATAAACTATGTGCAATTTCTAAGCAATACTTACTGCATGTTTGGCTGAGCCTAAGAAATTTACTTATGAGTTTTAAAATAAATAATTCTTTTTGTTAGTCAAAGCTGTAAATAAGTTACTTTAAAAATAGCTCTCACCACACTGTCAAGTAATTTTTTACTTTCAAGAAACAAACTAAAATATCCAAATATGTTTATCTACTTACCTAAAGTAAGTTTGATTAACTTTTAAGCTTATTCAAACATGCTTCTAGTAGATAGCTGTTGTGCACACATGCACATATATATATATATATATATATATATATATATATATATATAGAGAGAGAGAGAGAGAGAGAGAGAGAGAGAGAGAGAGAGAGAGAGAGAGAGAGACTATGGAAATTATTCATCTTGAAGTCAAAGTCAGATGAAGCCGGACCGGGCAAATACCGGTAAAACGGGAAAAGAAAAAGTTCTGTTTATGCTATTATTAAGGCAATATAGGTTTTGACCTATGTTGCTTGGACTCGGGTACGGGTACGGGTACGTATTTAAGTGTCGGATTTTTTATTTTCTAAAATAGAGGATACGGGGATATGGCTAAAAAGAGTCCAAATTTCGGACACGGGTACGTGGGTACGTCTTTGAAATTTCAATTATTATTTTTTTTTCCCCAAAAACTTCATATGTAAAAAGAAAATTTAAATAATAATTAAGTTGTAAATTGTTAAAAGATAAACATGTCACTTAAAAATCAACTAGAAATTTATAATAAAAGTCTAAAACATCCAAAAAAATAAATTGACATGACAAAGCACAAAATTAAAATAAAAGTTAAAAATAACATAATTAATTCCAATAGTAGCAATTGATCCTACAAATCAATGTAATCAACCAATTCCCCTCCAACTCTACTCATTATCATCAAGAATAAATGTCTCTAGTTGTGGCTCATCAAGGGAAAGTTCTTCTAGTTCAATGGTTGTTTGTTCATCCACATTAATGCTATCTCCACCTACAAAACGAGAAATGCATAAACAATTAATCCGAAACATTTCTTTAATGAAGAATGAAGATGTTAAGCTTATGGAAAACATACATAGATCCCAATATTTTGTCGGTCCTTCTTTGTACGCCTCTTCATTTCGTGACATTTGACGAAGATTACAATGGACAAAGACAAGGTCTTCAGCCCTACTTGTTGTCAATTTGTTTCTCTTGATGCTTTGAATGAATGAATATGTACTCCAATTTCTCTCGCAACAAGATGAAGATGCCGGTTGTGAAAGCAATTTAAAAGCCAATGATTGCAATAAAGGTGTAGAGGCACCATGATTAGCCCACCAAGAAATTGGTTCTTCAAACATTCTTGCATCAATTACATGCGGCTCATTGAAATAATTTGATCCACTACAAAACGCTCCATATTCAATATATACTTTCTTCAAATCATTTGAATTTGGAAACAACCTCTTGAAGCATTTGCTTCTATTCACGGAAACTTCTTGATCCTCGTGTGGTGCAATTCTTGGCATTCCATTAGTTCCATCTTTCAACCAAGCTTCACAATAATATTTAGGAACTAAAGAATGTGCCATACAATGTAAGGGAGTGTTGCTCTTGTTCCATCTACTCTCCAAAATTTGGTGAATAATATCAAAAAATGTTGAATTACCACCAACCATATCTTTCCCTTCATGCTGAAATATGATTTTTTCACATTTTCAATCATCGTGTCCCACACATCATATATTGAATGCAAAACAGAAGAATCTGTATCAGAAACTCGTAACATATTAAGTATAGGCTCTGTAAAAGACAGAAAATAATCCAAATCATCCCACCAAGTATCAGTCACGATGCATTTTTTCACTTCTTGTGCTTTACTATCAATGTTTGCATCCCTATAAACTTTCCAATCTGAATCCATCACCATTTTTTCTAGTGCCGGCCTAACTTCTCTCAAGCGTTTAGTCATTACAATATTCGATGCAAATCTCGTATCAGCCACCCTCAACAAACTCAACTTAGAGTATTTATTGTATATTGCTAGTGCCATACCATGATTGACAATAAAATTACGAACAATTTGTACATCATTCACCAAATCAGCAATCCACTTACAACTTGCATATTGAGGTGATTTTTCAGGAGGATCACAAATACTTTTTAAAGCCAAATTCAAACTATGTACCACACAAGGAGTCCAAAAGATATGAGGATACCTCGATTCGATGCTTAACCCAGCAGCTTTGCAATTGCTTGCATTGTCTGTGATGATTTGAACAACATTTTCTTCTCCAATTTGCTTGATTGCATTTAGAAACAATGTCGCAACATAATCACCATCTTTTACATTTCCAGTTGCATCAATTGACTGAATAAACATTGCTCCTCCAGCAAAAGCAGCCATAATATTTATAAGAGGTCTCCTCTGCTTATCTGACCATCCATCAGAAACGATCGATGCCCCTTTTTTTCTCCACGAGTCTCTTATGGGTTGAAGTTTTCTATTAATATGTTCCTTTTCTTGGGCAAGCAATGTAGTACGCAACCTGTTATATGAAGGAGGAGTGTAACCTGCCAAGTTGTTATTAGCTAATGTTCTTGAGTATTGTCTGAAGTAGGGAGATTTTGCAAAGTTGAATGGTAAAGCACTTGCATAAAACATACGGGCGGCCTCTTTATCAGCTATATCCCTCTGTGCCATGTCAAATGATTTTTCTAAAGGTCCGTCTCCTCCTTTTTTTCGTTTCTTTTGTAACAAATCTGAACCGTCGGGTAGTGAAATATATTCTGCCTTTTCCCTTTCGCTGTACTCATGCTGTGATTTTTTCCATTCAACTTGTTCGTGTTCCTTCATAATCTCTCGTAGTATATCATCAGTTACAGCCTTGCAAAGTTGAACCCCGTGATTGGAAAGTTTTAGCAAATGAGCCTTCACTTTTGTATAGGATCCGGTCACTTTCTTGCCGCAGTAGTTGCAACTCCAAGTACGATTTCCTCCTCCACCTGCTGCTGTACCCAGAACCTTGACATGATTCCATAGTGGCTTATCATCAAAATTTTGTCCACGAATAGATGGTCTTACAAGTGTTTGTTGTGTTTGCAGATTCTGTTCTGAAGAGCTGGATGGATTCATGACTGGAATGCTATGGGTTAATGGAAGAAAACAATGAAGGAAATGAAAATGGAACGGTTCTGGAATTCTACAGACAGAAAAATTCAGGTAATGAATAACGTTCTGGAATTCTACAGACTGAAAAACTCAAGCAATGAACAACGTTCTGGAATTCTACAGACTGAAATACTCAAGCAATGAACAACGTTCTGGAATTCTACAGACTGAAAAACTCAAGCAATGAAAATGAAAGATCTATTTTGTGGTTTGATATTCTTAACTTAATTTGTAGATTCTCCTCTGTTGATTGCTTGCTTGCTTGGAGACGGAAATGAAAAAGGTTCTGGCCAAAATGAAATCATTATGCTTGAAGAATGAAATGGAATGCTGGCTTTTAAAAATTAGAAGGCACTGGAACATATGGCTGGCTTTCAAATGGACTTGCCGACTTATATTGTTTCTTCCCAATGAAATGGTGGTCCAATGATATCCGTTTGTTTATTCTTTCATTAACAGTAATTAAATGGAATGTAGTGGCCATATTTGGTCCAATTAGATGATGGTTAAATTACATTTTTTAAAATCAAATTTTTATGCATCACTTTGTAGTTATATTGAATGGTTTTATTTGATTTGGATCGATGAAGAAAATGATTTTTATTTTGTGAACACGATAGTAGAATTAGGAAGATTTCAATTTCTAATTTTTTTGGTCTCCATTTGCTTTACACCTAACCATTACCAAGGCCAGAACATAATCCATCTCTCATTGCAAAACTTCCCTTATTTAGATCAAGAAAACATATAACAAGCTAGGTAGATTCCATCACTACATTATCTTGAGCTAAGAAGAGTACAAAATAAGATTGCATCCAGGAAATACAAAATTGTGCATCTATGTGAGAGAGAAAGAATTAGCGCAAGAGACAGGAATAGAAGCATCATATACAATACATAATTAGACTACCGTGGTCATTATTGCAAACATTTAATATGCTTGAGATTCGGATATACAAGTTATCAACAAATGTCATAGTATAGATACCTTCAGCTCTAAACTGGCGATAAACAACTTAAATAGCACTAAAAGTCCTAGTTTTCTACTTAGATATCAATACAATATTATGTAAGGTTCAGACTCTCGGGCCAAAATTCTGAAAGTCCATTTCAACAATATCAACAAAACAATTTTTGCAAGCTAAGTTTAAGAAGGTTTACACTCCACATGCCAGGAGTGTCCGTACTTGGACCTAAAAAATAGCCCTAATTTGAGATTGGAAACCCTAAAGGCTAGAGAGACCCGTAACATATTGAGTTTAATCATGGACAACTCCAAAAGAGAACAAAATCCTTACTACCAATTACCTTGGAATAGCCATTCGGCAAATCTTGAATCACACAACCTGAAGGGAGCCTCCTGCAATCAACATGTGCACTTGAACCTTCTTGGATGGCGTCTACAGAAACATCAACCACAGCCCAGATGTCCTTTGCATGCTGCTTGCAGTAGCGAATAAACTTCACTTGACGGATAGGGACTAGAGGCGAAAGAACTTGGAACTCGGCATGCATCTACACAAAAAAGTTGTTTGGTATTTTTTTTTTCAGCACCACTGGGGGACTGAGGGATTAGAACGATATCAGTGAAAATGTAATACCAATTGCAGTGCACCATTTCTGTTTCCACCCGCGCCAGCGGAAATCACATCAATAGTTGACGCTCTCCCAATTATGCATGGAAACATTTCCGTCCAACGTTTCTGTACAAAGGAAAGCATATCATATACCTATAGTAAAGACAATGAGAAACCAGAAGCCATTGGTAGTATAACATTAGAGGAAACTTCAAATTGAATTGACATGATAAATATATTAGGCCCTGTTTAATGTGTAAGATTTTCCATGAAAGTTGGAAAATATTTTCCACCTTTTTGGCTGTTTTATAGCCAAAATTTTCTAGGCAACTGATTTTCCAACTTCACCTCATGTGACACCATTTTCCACATTTTCCTTGAATTTGCTTTCCCATGGTTTTGGTGGGATTTTGGTTTTTTTTTTTTTTGGCAATGGAAACAACTTCTATCCCCAACCGTAAAAAAAAATAAAAATAAAAATTCCCTGGACAATTTTCATGTAATACAAAGCCAAACGAACACCAGAAGATCCAAAATTTCAATATTTTCCAGTTGAAAAATTATACTAATCAAATGCAATTAATTGACAATTCTCAGAAAAACAATTCTAAGTAATTCAATTCCTTGGAATTCATTTTCTTTCCACCCAAATTCCACTCTTGCAATCAAACGGACCCTTAGAATTAAACATTGTTGAGAAATGGAAATGGTTCGAAGCATTACCAAAGAATAATAATGAATTAACCAAATAAGACCGGAAAAATGAACAAAGTACTAGTAACATAATATTTACACTACAAATTGAAGAACTTACTGTATCCATTAATGTCTCCGCAAGTGCCACACTGTTGATAATGACAGTACCAGTTGCATATGTTGCTTCAGTTACAAAATGATCAGGTTTCATGCCAATGCAGGGAGAAATTGTGCTAGCATAATCCTTGAGGTTCAAAATTCGACTACCATCCAAGCTTCTGAACCACAGAGGACTATCTAGCTGGGCTAGCTTGATCAGCTCATCCATGGCAGCCAATGCAAGGTCTTGAAACATTGATTTGTTGAAGGGAACATCAACACCGGTCACCCAATTACCAAAATCAAGTCCTGTAGGCAATTCTGAGTCCATGGAGTTTAAACTACCAAAGCTATTTCTTCCTACCGCAAGATCCAATCCCGAGTTGCCCATTATGGGAGGCATAGGGTTAGCCAAGGACAGCAGTGGCCTAGACATGAAATTGTTTCTGGGACTCCAAGCCGATTGAGCTCATCCCTTAACCGTGCATTCTCAAGTATAAGATGGTTATTCTCCATATGTATATCGCCAAGAAGTGCCGAGCCACCACATTTGGGACAAATAGGGTTCCTTATGACTTCCTTCATAGCAATGTTCTCAATGCGGAGCTTGTCATTTTCTTGTTTCAGAATTTTATGTTCATAGTGTTCTACTTGGGACTGAATCATTGCATTTAAATCAGTTCAATCATTCATCAAACCAATTTTCAACAGAAAATTAAGTGGAATCCACATAGAAGGACTAAATTACAAATTACCTTCATTTGAGTTCTTCTATTCTGAAACCAAAATTTCACCTGCCTCTCCTCCAAGCCTAGTCTCCTGCCAACTTGTTGTCTAGCTTTCTCATCAGGATGTGGATTCTCCTTGAAAGAACTATATGATCATATAAAATCAGCAAGCATCAAGATTAACAGAATCAAACAAACACAAATAAATAAACATACTTCTCGAGTTCTTGAATCTGAAATGGAGTATGTCTATTATGTTTCTTTCTTTTAGATGATCCATTTCCAGGGGTCTCCCGATCATAACCTGATGCATTTTCCAAGTTATCATTTCCATCCCTGCTCTCATCCTCCCTTGCCCTCCCCATAAAACCACTATCAAAACTCATAAAACCCATCTCTCCAAAATTCTCCATCTCGAGCTTCTGCAAGCAACTCCAAAACATGTCAATTAATAGCAATAGCATGAACTAAAAGAAGCAAAAAGCCACTAGGAATTTATGTATGCGATGTGCATATCTATATGCACATGTACACACAGAGAGAGAGGTCAGGCATACAAAAGCAAGAGAGAGGAGTAGAGAATTAAACATTGGCTAGGAAACAGGAGGAGGTCATTTTATGGTTTAGTTACTACCAAAACTGCTGTTAATGCAAATAGAACCCCAAAACTGATCATAGAGAATAAAAATGAAATACAGACCCTTTTACACCTATCCAAGAATGAGTAGAAGACTCAAAACTTTTTCCTATCGTAAATAGATTTTCGAGAGAATCAAATTACATATACTTTCCAAATAAGAGATTTAATTTCTCAGCGTGGATCTTTCTCTTTAATATGGATATAAAATCACCACAAACTAAAGCCTAAACTCACCATAGATTCGAGCACCACAGCATCGAAATCAAAACCTTTGTTTTTCTCTTTCAGCAAAAGATTTGGGTTTGAAAATTTCAGCTTCTCCCCGTTATAAAGAAGGAAACTGAAGGATTTCTAAGGGAGGAAAAGGAAAGAATAGAAAGTGTCACCACGAAAAGCGGACCCTTCAATACCCTAGAAAAATACAAAAACTGCTAAAATCCACACTCTTTCTTTATCTACCTTTCTCCATGTACTTCCTTTCGCTATCTATTTGATTCTGTTATAATGAAAAGGAACCAACAAACGGACAAAAAGGCAACAACTTTATTAATTTTTTTTATCATAATTACTTCATCAAAACAACATTGGAAGAAAGAAAATAACAAAACCTCAGATTTTTTTACGTTTGGTTTGTTCTCTTTACGATGAAGAGAGAGATTATTTTATGCGCAGATGATTAAAAAAAAAAAAATGGCGACTTGGAGAGTAAGAGCTGGCTTACAGCAACTCCAATGGCGCACACTGGTCAATGAATTTCGATTATTTTTCTCCTTCGGTTACATATTCAAAGAACCTTCTTCGTTCTGAATTTATTGGAATAATCGAAATCCTAATTTGGAAAAATCATTGTAGAGAATCCAGAGTAGAAATTATACGACGCAGGACGCAATTTGCTTTGGCACGTGGCCCGTAGTGTTCTTATTTCTTAGCTGTTTTCATATTTCTAAACGGCTACTTTCGATTAAATTGCATTGATGCATTTTGTGGAGAATATTTTGAAAAAAATTCGCTTGCATTTATAGTATACCACACATGAAGGATTTACATGATGGAACTAAAATATTATGACGTTTGGTTGAGCCCCATTTGTTCGTAAAAATAATTTCGCGCTACTGATATTTTTTTTGAGAATGTGTTGTTAAAAAAATATGAAAATGTTTTAAATTTAGATATAAAATTATTTTATTTAAATAATATATAATTGAAAATGAGTTTGGGAAAAAAAATTTAAAATAATGAGACACAGATAGGGACTATGAAGAACATTCCCGAGTAATAATTTTATTTATTTTTATTTTCGAAAATGCCACAACTTTTTAATACTTCATGGTAGCAAAACTTGTAGAACATGCCTAAAAAATTGTAGAGACAACATTTCTACGAGGTCCACGTGTAAATCTTCTATATATTAAAAGTGATTATGTAACGGAATTTCTTGTTTTTAACGGAAAAACTAACGGAATTTATTGTTTTAACGGACTATGTAACAGAATTTTTTATTTTAAACAAGCAGCTGCACCTTTTTTCAGTGTTTTTATCATAACTTTGTATTCCGATGTTCGATTGAGGCGATTCAAAATGCATTGAAAAGCTAACTCATATGGATACAACTTTGATTCAGACATCATTATCCAATTCGATCGCTTTCTATACCAAAAATAGGTTTCAATATGAGACAAAAATATCGGAGCATAACTTTTCGGTTGGAAATTGATTTGTGGTCATCTTTTGACTAAATTTGATTTTATTGACGTCTTCCTTTATCCAATTGACTCCGAGCACTCTCAAATCTTCATCGTGAGGTTTGGCACAACTTTTAAGTATTTACATTTTAGTCCCCGAACTTTGGATTCCTTACAATTTAGCCATTTCTCCAAATTTGTCAACTTTTGCTTATTTTCTTTGATCTCACCAACTTACATCACAACATCAAAATCACACATCTAATTATTTATCAATTACATAAACATTACATCATTAATTATTTAATTAACCAAAAAAATTACATTTTTATTAATAACAAATTAATTTTTAAACAAAACTATTAAATATAAACTAGGCAAACGTGCATTGCACGTTGCTTGGACTTAATATCTCAAAAATAGTTTAGAGTCTCTTCTTTAATCTTTAAGTATGATAGATCTTTACCGTCCACTATAAGATGACGGAAGACAAAAGGCCAAATAGACCTTATTTGCAATCAAGTAAGTTGGATAGCAAGAGCGAGTAATGAGACGAGAGTGACTTCTGGATGCTCAAGTGAGCACATTGTAATTCAAAAATTAGAATTTCTCTCTTTAATGCTTCTCTCTTTTTTCAGCTTACTATCTAGTGCTCTTATAAGTGCCAATCAAATAAAACTGATTTAACTAAAATCTCATGAAATTCCATTGGGCATATTAGAAAAAGGTTGAACCCCTCCCCACCCCTAGAGCATTGTGGATGAGGTAAATCGAGATATGTGCCTCAACAGGCCATGGTACAAGAGCTGCCATACTGTTGTCCATAAAGAGTTCAATTACTTACCTTGTAAGAGGCAGGAATCGAAACCTCACACTGTGGTTATCAGTTTAGGTGAGACTACCTCAGTCCTATTCTTTGCACCATTGAGCTATGCCCCGAGGGTGGGCATATTAGTGTTATATGTGACAATATGACTATTTAAATACAAGGATAAAAGGATTCAAGACCTTCACCTATTGGGCTAATCAAAATTCTATAAAATTATATTGAATGGTGAAAAAATATTGTATGTGACCAATTCAGAATTAGTCATAAATATCGTTTAGTTTGTTACAATTAAAATTGGAGATAGCATTCTGCATAGGGGACAACAATTCGATCAAATTAATAAGTAAAGCCCGGCACAATACTTTGAAGATTGTGCTCTTTTGATTTAGAGACTAATCTCGAGATATATTTCTAATTCTAGCAGCAAAGATGCTGGAAGAACTTAATTGTACTATCACCGATCGTGGTGAAGCTCTTGAATTTCCACTTCCACATCATGTTCAAGAAAGATTAAACGTTAAATTACATTTACACCCCGTTTGTTTCTCATTTTTAATCCATAAAAATGAAGAATATGACCGTTAGTTATCGTATCAACCCATCAATTTTGAATTTCTATATCTTGTGTGAATCTCAATAACGACTATATTTTTCATCCTTATTCTACAATAATGAGAATCAAATGGGCCCTTAATCATAAATTGGAACAAAAAAAATCATCCTTCTTAAAATTCATCATCAAGGACAATGGTGTTTTTAAGGAGAGAGAATGATAAGGTTTATTTTTTAATTAGAAATTTTATGTTTCTTTTATGTTTATTAATTATTGAAAGATTCAAATATTGCATCATGATTTGTTTGTAGTGGTATTAATTAGGCTATCTAGTGTGTTGTGGGAGATATGAAGCCAATAATGTTAGAAAAATACTACTTATACATCAAAAAGTGTATATCAAGATCTACATCCCCTCACATGGAGGGGTCCACTTAAATAAAATATTCGAGTGGGCCCCTTACGCATGTGAGGGGGGTGTACACCGTGATGTACACCCCGATGTACTAGTAGCATTGCTCATAATGTTAATTAGTTGGAAAATTCCCTGTTTTTCCCAGAAATGTTACAGGATGCTGCTGTGGCAGCATCCTGTCCATCTGTATTTTTTTATTTTTTTCCAAAGTTTGAATCTGCACTGTTGATTTCAAAAATCTGTAAAAATTCGGTAAAAATTCCCTGTACTTATAGCTCAACTCAAATTAGTTTGGGAAAGATCCTTTTTCGTATTTATAACGTAAACATGAAGGAAAATATTTTTTCCAAATATATTTGTTTGTCTTGGAGGTTGAGGTTCATTGAAAACCTAATTATGGAGGTTAAGGCTCACTTGAACGAATCTGCATCATTTACTAATTTTCTTAAAGAACTGCTATTTGTACAAAAAAAAGTGGAGCCAGAATTCAAACAAATAACAATTGGCAATTTTCTACTGAACAATGACAAAAATAAAAGGAAAACAGACCAAATAGATGCTTCTGTAAAAATTATGGCAACAATTTTCTGTCAAGGGGAATTGCTGATTGTCTTAAGAACAATGCTACACTTACAGAAGGGGATGAGGTTGGTTGGTTTCACAAACACTCACAAATGCAGGAGGTGGTGGATTTTTTTTTTCCCGATGGGCCCCACACATTTGAGTGGGTGTAAAACATCTGTGAAATTTTTTCCTGTACATATGGTTTATTCCTTTTCTTAATAGAAACACTAGTATATCAATTATTAAAGGGATAATAGGTAAAAATAAATTACCACGTGACAAAACAAATATTTAATAAGTTGATGTGGCAAAAAAGCCATGAAAGGATTTTTTTATTATTCAATTAGTCGACACAATATATGAGTTAACTGCTCAAATCCAGTAATTAATTAACGTAACTAGCCAAAGGCGAGTAAATTGAAATATTATGATGTTGAACAATCCGTCTTGATAGAAAAGTTTGGTCGTTATTCGCATGCTGGTAATTAGAGCACACTCAAATAATGTCATGATCTCAAACCAAGTGCTTCTAGTACATTAGTTTCAAGTATCGACAAACAAGTTATTTTATTGCTTAATTGGATAATAGCTATCTCAAAAATGTAACACTTGCACAATCCATCTTATCTACGATAAATAATCTTCAAGGCCACCCAATCAACGTATGCACACGTTAAGCCATTTTTAAGCAGATTTTGATAAAAATTAATGAAATATGTAGTTGAAAAGTTGATAGAAGTTGTGGGTCCCATAAAATGTGTAATTAAAAATAAATTTGAGAAAAAAACGAGTTTTAGAAGAAGGCTAGACGATACTAAATTTTAAGCTAAACTATGGATAATTATTTCTTAAAACATAACAATTTTTGGAAAGTTCCAACCCTTTTTTTCTTAGTAACTGCGAAAACAAAAGCAAACAAAACACCATTGTTTTTTTTTTTTAATCTCCACACCATGCACGTTCTCACCTATGTTAATACCGTAATCCCCCACCCCCAAAATCCAAGAATTTCAATTAAAGGTTCTGGAAATCAATCGAGAATAACAATTAACAAGAGTAGGTAAACAGCCATGCCAGTGGGTGCCATGGGGAGAAAGAGAGAGAACCAATGAACATCATGGCTGATTCCAATGTTTGTTGTGGTTAATGTTGCGATGTTTGTGGTCGAGATGTACGTGAATAATTGCCCTAAAAACATCAAGAATAGGGACTTTAACTTTGGAGATGACAGCAAGTGTATGGCAAGGTTTCTTCAGAGGTAATTGTTGAAATTGGTTGTTCAAAATAATAAAATCAAGCTTAATCAAGCTTGGAATGAAAATTGGGAATGGAGTCCAAAGTTTTGAACTATGTGACCGCATAGTTCAAAAGACTATGCGGTCGCATAGTCCTATATAGGGACTTAAGGTCCTGATTTTGAGAAACCTATGCGGAGGTCATAATTTTGGCAGTTTTTTGTCCATTTATAGTCGTTGTCATTTTAAACTTGGTGACTTTTCATCCTATTTTGGCACCATTCCGTGGAAACTCTTGAGGGCTATAAATAGGTGATTCCTACCAGGGCCGGTCCTGTGATCGGCTGGGCCTGAGGCGAAGTCCGAAAATTGGGCCCCCGGAGATCAACGTAAACGCAAAATCCAACAGTGCATTATGCAACGTATTGCAAACTTAACACTGACATGTAGAACAACAAACAAATATAAAGAACAAAAGATTTATATATATTATAAAGTAACAAAATCGACAAGAGTTCAAACAATCAGTTAAATACTATGCGTCTCGCTGTTTTAGAGACAAAAACATTAATCAAATCTGAATAATTTAATTGTTCAACCGTATCTTTCTCTATTGATAGCATAGCCAATCCATTCAATTTTTCTTGTGATATAGTTGATCGGAGGTAAGTCTTGATCAAATTTAATTTGGAGAAACTTCTTTCTGCAGATGCAACTGTAACCGGTATGGTTAACAAGATTTTATAAGCAATATAAGCATTTGGGAAACAAGCACCCAATGTCTTCAAATACCGTAACACTTCAATTGCTCTCGATGCTGCATTTGGTATATAGCACCACATGACTAATATTTCCGAAAATAAATCATGTCCACTAATGTTCGAACGCCCATTATGTTTTAATTGTTTCTCAAGATTCATACAAGATTTCAGCAAATTCGAATGACTTTCATCCCTTAACCTCTTCAAATTGAACAAAAATCCAAAAGTGTCGTCATATTGTTTAAATTGTTCAAATCGAGTCCTCATAGAAGATAGAGCTTGATCTATTACAAAAACAAAGAATTCAACTCTAAAAGATTCTTCAGCCGATTGCTTTATTTCATTACTTCCGCTTTCATCAAAATATTTTTTTCTTCGAATTATACGTTTTTCTCGAAATAAAGTTTCAATTCCCATTTCGTTTGTCTTCTTTGTCGCTTCATCCTTGGCAATAGCAAATCTAGTTTCTCTATATTCTTCAAGAAATGAAACAAGCCCTTGCAAGAGGTCGATAGTATGATCAATATCCATATTTTCAGTTTGAAGAAATTTACTCACAATATTGACTGCACGCAACAACCTGTACCAGATAATCAATGCAAGCAAGAACTCAAAACTAGACAGCTCATTCGTTGCTAACGACTTTGCTTCACTCCGTATTTTAGCCTCTTCGTTACTTACTGCCAATTCAAGTAACGCATCTCTTATTTGTGCAGTTTGCTCCATTACAGGCTTCACACTGTCAACATGACTTTCCCAAAGTGTTTGTGACAATGGCTTCACTGTCAAGCCTTGTACATTATCTTTGAAAATTTTCCATCGTTTGGTAGAAGCGGAGAACAATGTGTAGATGCGTTGTATCACTCCAAAAATGGATACACCGTTAGAACAACAATACACCATATCGCATAATGCTAGATTCAGACTATGAGTGCCACATGGAGTATAGAAAGCTCGGGGATTCACCTCAAGGACTCTTCTTTGCACACCTTTGTGCTTCCCGCTCATGTTAGATCCGTTGTCATACCCTTGCCTTCTAATATCATCAACATCAAGATTAAGTTTGGTCAAAACCTGTTGAAGCTCAGTTGCAAGTCCAAGTCCTGTTGTGTCATCTACCTTCAAAAATTCAAACCAATATTCTTCGACTGTAGGTAAGTCTGTCGTATCGTCAACACATCGTATTACTAAAGACATTTGTTCATTGTTACTAGCATCTGGAGTACAATCAAGTATAACCGCGAAATATTTTGCATGCTGAATTTTCTTGACAATTGAACTTCTCACCTCATTTGCCAACAACTGTATCAACTCATTTTGAATTGTTTTGCCAAGATATGTATACTAAATCTCGCGTGCTTTAGCCCGCCGAACGTGCTCTTGCATTATTGGATCAAACTCACTAACCATTTCCACCATTTGTAAAAATAGGCCATTGTTCTCAATATCTAGCCTCTCATTATCTCCTCGAAATGGCAAGCTATTTTTTGCGAGTCTTTTGACGATAGCGAAGATCCTGGTTAATACATTTCTCCAATGTTCTCTTTCTTCGTCTATCACCAATTGAACACTTTTGTCTATTGTAGTTTTCAACCGAAGCCTATTCTCCAATTCAATCCACCTCGTCATGAAACGTAAATGCTCCTCATTCCCTTCATGACTTTTAATAGAACGATGTAAATTATGCCAATCTCTGAATCCTTCATTACCCAGTTGGCCGATTCTGATGGCATTATTTAGTGTTTTAAACAACTTGCAACAAAAGCAGAAGATCTTGTCCATAGATACTGAATACACTAGCCATCTTCTATCAATTGTTTGCCCATTCGGTAGTAATCGCATGTACTGTGAAGAATCAAAATGTCTGTTTGCACTATCTTTGGGAAACACGATGCCATCAACTCTTTTCGGACTCATTTCAACTAAATAATCTATCGTTCTCTGATCAATGTTTTTCCAATTCCCATGATCATCCAAATTTAAAGAAAATCTTCTTTCTTCTTCCTTATCATCCACTTCATTCACGTTCAAAGAAAATGAGCCCTCTTCTTCCTTCTCATCTACTTCATTAACTCAAGAAGGTTTTGTCACTTTTTTATCCTCATCCTCATTCAATTCATTCACATTGCTGCTTTTAAAATACTTGTCCATAGCGCCTACTTGACTTTGAGTCAACAACTGTTCATTTCGTTTCCTTTTTCTCTTCATAGCTCCGGACTCATATTTAGGAGGCATGACGTATGTTCAAATATCTAATGCCCAATACTTAGCCTAAAAGACAATTACAAAATATCTCAATCATCTCACAATTAAAGTATTCAATACAGTGACTACGTGCGCCTGTGCAATTGAATCAACACGCTACAATGAACATTCATACAAGTCGACAATGCCACAATTATATAAGCCGACAAGGCCACAAGTATATAAGCCGACAAGGCTTCAAACATTTTCAATATCAAGTTAGAGCAAGCCATTGCTTACTTGAGAAGTAGAAAATCCACGAAAATTGTGGAATCACACCCTATTCCAGCATCCAGCATTGCATCTCAGTTCTCACAAGCCTGAAATTAAATCATGCACAAATCATTCACATATAAACAACATATTAATCAATGCATATGGATTATGAGAAACCAAATATTAGTAAAAAAGACAAGTAAGAAAATGATGTAATAAGCAAAATTAAGGCAACAATATCCATAGAAGACGATAGAAAGGGCTCATATGCCAAATAAATTGTGGGAAAGAGTTAAATTGCCCAGAAATTATGAAAAGGCCCTTGAAATTATTGACAAACTCTTGGTAATGAGTCTTTATAATTTCTCTTTTGTAGTTGGAATGGAATTTGAACCAAGAGGTGTTATGTATGGCATGAGACTCAGACATCTTTAATGCTTTCCCTCAATTTAACAGATGTTCTGGCCGAAACTACTTGTACATAAAACAAAGCAAAGATTAACCAAGATGACGTAGATGCCAAATGAGTAGTTTTCTACCTGATGTTTTCTTAATAACAAATGAGTAGTTTTCTAATGATCTAACTTTTCATGACAGGAAATGGAAATCCTTATAGACAGATTCTCCTGGTTCAAAATTGTCAAAAATCTGAAGAATCTTGATATGTTTTGACTCTACAATGGGACAAGAATCGAACCTATCTAAACACAGGTGAACAACAATGGGTTTGGATGATATTGTTTTATATGAGTTATATGGATAATTGAAAGTAGGCAATTTAGTCCCTGTCTTTCCTACTTGATGCTAGCATATATTTATTGACATAACACATTATCTTTTGGTTCAGTTTAGACCTATGAATGGTCCTAACACACAAGCGATCACTCAACCTAGCATGCAACCTACACTACCATCCAGCCTGCACCAGTCAATCTGCCAACAGAGTTAGGTATTTCTATGATTATGAGTTAGTTCTTATTTCTGTTTAGTTATTAACATCATATTGTTGTAACATTGCTGAAGGAAGAAAAAAATGTTTGAAGTATGTCAGTGCTAAAGATTAAAATATAACAATCAGTCAATCATTAATAGGTTATGTTCTTTCTCTATATGTTAGGAATTAAGAAATTTTGCAAGTGATAGAGTAAACTTGTAAGTGCTAAACATTATTAAGGTATCAGGCAATTACTTTCCTGATCTGTTGAAGTATATGAAAAATTTTAATAAAAAGAATCTCTAAAGTGCTCTAAGCATATTTTCCAATTTCTTCACAATGTCATGATAAATCACAAAAGCCACAAAACTGAAATAAGACAATGAAACAAAAGCCACAAAACTGATACTTAGCTACGCAGCCCATCGGCCATCGCCCACTTACCAGACCAGCAACTCCAGAAGAAGCCCCTGTCACAGTCGCAGACGGCAGACGCCGCAGACCCAGTCCCAGACTACCACTCCACTACCAGCAGGAAGCAATCAACCGTCCTTGAAGAGCGAATCGCCGAAATATGGATTGCTGATTTAGGGAAAGCAGTCAACCGCAGCCGAAACTCGATTGCTGATTTAGGGCAGGGCTTCAAATGAAAAATAGTTGAAGGAAGGAAGAAGAAGAGTGGGAGACTTCCCTTGCATCTGGAAAACACCACTCCGACATCGGCTTGAAGAACGGTTGATTGGTGGATTGAGGATTATTGGAGTTGGAGAGTTGAACGATTAAGAGCGGGAAGGAGAGTGATTTGTGGACTGTGATTCTGTGAGTCGTGATGGTGTTGGTTTAGGTTAGAATTGGGCCTCCAGTTGGGTTGGGCCTAATCTCAAATAAATAAATAAAAAAAATTTCGGCCAAAATCTGAGGCCCCCTCCACGTTTGGGCCTGAGGCGGTGGCCTCATTCGCCTCGCCTCAGGGTCGGGCCTGATTCCTACTCATTTGAGAATAATGAAAAAATCATTATTGCAACCTTATTTATTCCATAGCAATAGAAATCATATTTTCTTCTTCATATTCAAAATTCCTTTGTGTTCTTCGAGTTTGGGTGGAACATATTTGTTCTTTGATATTTTCTGCAATAAGGTCTGATAAATTCTTCAAACCATTTGCCGAAAATCTTTAAGCATCTCAATTAATTGGAGTGGGGACAAATATAGTTTGAGGATAGCGATTACGCGTTTGGGCCTTTTATTTTGATTCCGGTTTGTTTATATTGTTGCTGCACGCTTTGGTGTGTTTCTTCTTCAACCCCAGTGGTATTTCCAACATTCTCAAACTATATTCCTACGATGGAGAGTGAAACAACAATGGCGACTATCAAGTTGATGAAACAAGATTTGGTCCGTTTCGATCGTTTCGATGGAAACCACTTCTCGCGGTGGCAAGACAAGATCAAATTCCTATTAACAGCGTTGAAGATCTTCCACATACTTGATCCAGAATTGGCATCGTTACCGAAACCAACACAAGGAGAAGCCGAGGCAATAAAGGCTGAATGACTAAAGCGCCAAGAAGATGAATGGATATGACGCGGTCATATCCTCAACGCATTGTCGGATCGCTTGTATGATTTATACACCAACACAACATCGGCAAAGGAGATATGGGATGCTCTAGTAAGTAAGTACAAACAAGAGGAAGAAGGTACTAAGAAGTTTCTAATCTCGAGGTATTTCGATTTTAAATTTTTAGAAAATATCTATTACTTCCGCAAATCCATGAACTACAAGTGTTTGTCAACAAGTTAAAGGCGGTGAAGATTGAAATCTCAGAGACCTTTCTGGTAGGGGCTATAATTGCTAAACTCCCCGGAACTTGGAAAGAATATCGAAAGAAAATAATGCATAGTTCCGAAGATTACTCTTTGAAACAATTGCAAAAACATTTACGCATTGAAGAAGAGTCAAGAATGAGAGATAAGAATGAAAATTCTTATGAAGGCACTTCCAAGGCCAATGCAGTGGAGCAAACTGAACTGCCTGTGAAATCCAACAAGAAAAAACCTTCTATAAACTTCAACAAGTCCAAGAAGAAGACCAAATGAGAGTGTTTTGTGTGTGGAAAACTTGGGCACTGCACAAAGGAATGTAGATACCGGAAACAAAACAACTTTGAGGGTAAAGTGAATTCCATCAAAGAAGATAAACTTGTGGCCACCATTAGTAAAGTCAATGCTATCAAGGGAAAGGCTCCCAGTTGGTGGTATGATACATGTGCAACTATACATGTATCATATGATAATTGATGGAGACCAAGAAATCCAAATGGGCAATGAGGTGCGATCTAAAGTAATTAGCAAGATAAATGTTGATATAATCTTCACTTCCGGAAAGACCGTTACTTTAACCAATGTACTTCATGTTCCTAATATGAATAGGAACTTAATTAGTGGTAATCTCTTGGAAAAATCGAGCATAAAATGTGTTTATGAATCCGGTAAACTTTTATTATCCCTTAATGGAAAATTTATTGGTAAAGGCTATTCTAGTGAAGGAATGGTCAAATTGTGTACTGTTGACAAATCTTTTGATAATACATTTGATTTTGCTTATATTGTTGCCTTATTTTCATTATGGCATGATAGGTTAGGTCATATTGGTAAAAGTAGTATGAAACGAATGATAAAATGTGATTTAATTTCATGTCATGAAAATGATGAGTTTAAGTGTAAAACTTGTGTAGAATCTAAAATGACTAAAAGACCATATAAAATTGTAAAACGACCTCTAGTATCTTATAATTAATTCACTCGGATATATGTGAATTGAATGGCATGTTAATTAGAGGTGGTAATAGATATTTTATTACCTTCATTGATGACTTCTCTAGTTACAAATATGTATATCTTATGAAGCATAAATATGATGCATTTGATATGTTTAAGATATATAAAAGTGAAGTTGAAAATCACTTAGGAAAGAAAATAAAAACCTTAAGAAGCAATAAAGGTGGTGAATACTTTTCTAGTGATTTCAATTTATTTTGTGAAAAATATGGCATAATTCACCAATGTTGTGCACCTAGGACACCCGAACAAAACGGTTCGACTGAAAGAAAAAAAAGAACCTTAGTTGAAATAATTAATGTCATGTTTACATATGTTAAGTTTCCATTTAACTTGTGGGGTGAAACTTTATTAAGTGCATGTAGAATATTGAATAGGATTCTATCCAAACATACTAAGGTTTCTCCTTACGAATTGTGGAAAGGAAGAAAACCGAATATTGGATACTTCAAAGTGCGGGGTGTCTCGCATATTGCAAGAACACGAACCCTAATAGGACCAAGTTAGGTCTAAGAGGCATTAAATGTGCCTTTGTAGGATATGCTAATAATAACAAATCTTATAGGTTATTAAATTTGGAGACAATGTAATTATTTAATCAAATGATGTGGAGTTCTTTCAAGATTTGTTATCTTCGGATAATGAATTGAGGGAAATCAATAAAGATATCCCTAGCTTAAGTGGAATACGAGATGGAATATCTTCTAAAGATGTTGATGAGTCCAGTGAACCACGAAGAAGTAAAGAACTCGAATTGTGAAGTCTTTAGGATCGGATGAAATTGATTCTCAACTTATTTCCTTTTACTTGGTAGGTGGAAATGAGGTGAATGTTGTAAGAACAATTCCTTTTATTCTACAGGTGGAAACCGACCCTAAAATTTATAGAGAAGCTATGGCTTCTCGTGATATAATCTTTTGGAAAGATGCAATCAAAGATAAAATGGATTCAATAATGTCAAATACTTGGGAGCTTGTCGATTTACCACCCGGATCCAAACCTATTGGATGTAAATGGGTGTTTGGGAGAAAGTATAACACTGATGGTTCTTTTAATACCTTTAAGGCTAGATTAGTAGTTAAAGGATATCGACAAAAGGAAGGAATCGATTACTTTGACACCTATGCACCGGTAGTTAGAATAACATCGATTATGATATTATTTGCACTAGCTTTTATATATGACTTGCATGTTCATCAAATGGATGTCAAGACGACATTCTTAAATGGGGAACAGATGAGGAGGTTTATATGGAACAACCCGAAGGGTTTGTTCTACCTAGAAATGAATACAATGTGTGCAAATTAGTGAAATCATTATACTGTTTGAAACAGGCTCCTAAGAAATGGCATGAGAAGTTTGATTTAGCTATTATATCATTTGGTTTTAAACATAATAGGGTAGATAAATGTTTATATTCTAAGAAATGTGATGATTATGTTATTTTTATTTGCTTATATGTCGATGACATGTTGATTATAAGTAATCACAAGGAATGGATAAAAGAGACAAAGAGGTTTCTGTCTTCTACATTCAAGATGAAGGATCTTGGACAAGAGGATACTATTTTGGGTATCAAAATCTCTAAAACTAGTGGGGATTACTATCTAAGTCAATCACATTATATCAAGAATGTGATTAACAAGTTCAAACACTAGAACGTGAAAGAGTATAGTACCCCAATTGATCCATGTTCAAAACTTGTAAAGAATTATGGAAGAGCAATTGCTCAGTTGGAGTATGCAAGTGCAATAAGGAGTCTTATGTATGCAGTTCAATGCAGAAGACCAGATGTAGTACTTACCATTAGTAAACTTAGTAGGTTTACAAGTAACCCGAGCAATGAGCATTGGAAGGCCTTTGGAAGAGTTCTTGGATACTTAAAGAAAACCAAGAACTTAGGTCTTCAATACTCTAAATTCTCGGCTGTACTAGAAAGATTTAAGGATGCTAGTTGGATATCTAGCACGGGTGAAAGTAAATCCACTTCGGGTTGGATGTTTACTCTTGGAGGAGGGGCTGTTTCCTGGAAATCAAATAAACAAACGTATATAACACATTCAACTATGGAATCCGAATTCGTTGCACTATCAGACATTGGGAATGAGGCCGAGTGGCTTAAGGATCTTTTATACGAGATACCTTTGGGACCAAAGATAACATCTTCTATATCTATCATGTGTGATAGTCAAGCATATTAGCAAAAGTATACAATGGAAAGTCTAGACATATGAGTCTAAGACACGATTATATAAGGAAATTAATCAAAAGTGGAATAATTTCCATAAGTTATGTAAAGTCGATTGAGAACTTGACGGATCCTCTATCTAAACCTCTAAATAGAGATTTAGTAAATTCTATTTCGAGTAGGATGTGGTTGAAATTCTTGTACTAAAAGATCCACCAATGATGGCAACCCTACCTGTTATTACTCAAAAGGTAATCCACGAGTTCAAAGAGTAATAACAAGTCATTCGATATGTAGATATTTTCGGCATTATTCAAATCCGAATTATACTTAGTCTTGTAGACTTATTTACATTCTATTGGTTCCTTACTAGGTGGTAGATCAGTTAATTTCCAAGCCTGGTTGAGTTCAAGGGCATCCAATTCAGCCTTCATAGCCTCACACCAACTCGGATCCTTAACAGCTTGATGGTATGTTTAAGGATCAGTTTGAGAGCAAATAGAAGTTGAAAAAGCAGCATAATTATGAGATAAACGATGATATGATAAGAAATTAGTTAAAGAAAATATTGTACCTATATTGGAAGGGGGCTGCCTGGCCAATGATTTGTTTGGGGAAGTGAAGTATACTTGTTGACAGTGAAAGTCCTGCAAGTATTGTGGTGCTCTTCTAGATCTTGTTGACTTGCGGATAGGTGATTCAGCCTGGGTGATTTCTTCTGTAGTGTTAGGTAAATCAGAAGTTTGAACAGGGCTATCGGTGGAGATAGGACTGAAAGAAAAGTCTAAGGGTGATAAGTTTGAAGGTTGAGAAGAGAAAAACAATCAGAGGTTTGTTCAACAATAGGAGGAAATAATTGAGAATAAAAATGACAAAAATTATTATTGCCAGTAGTTTGTGGTGACAGGTTGGTAGGGTTGATGGTGCAGAAAGGAAAGATTATTTCATGAAAAACTACATCCCGTAAGGTGTAAAAGGTTTCGATATCAAGGTCAAGCAACTTGTATCCCTTAACACCAAAACAATAACCAAGGAAAAAGGATTTTCTAGCCCGGGAATCAAATTTAGTTCTGTCTTGTGAAATAGTAGAAGCAAAACATAAGCAACCAAAAACTTTCATGTTACTATAGGTCAGTTTTCTGCTAAAGAACAATTCAAAAGGGGTTTTATTTGACAGTAAAGGGGAAGGAATTCTATTGATGATATAAGCAGCAGTTAAAATGAACTCACTCCAAAATTTTATAGGAAGTGAAGCTTGGAATCTAAGTGCTCTAGCAATGTTCAAAAGATGATGGTGCTTACGTTTAATAATAGCATTCTGCTGTGGTGTTTCCACATAGCTAGTTTGATGTAAAATCCCCCTTTTATTGAAGAAATATATCATTTTAAATTCTGCCCCATTATCACTTCTTAAAACCTTGACTTTGACGTCAAATTGGTTTTCAACAAGGTTACAGAAAGTTTCTATGCAGTGGCGAGTTTCAGATTTTGTTTTCAGTAGATAGACCCAAGTACTTCGAGAAAAGTGATCCACAATAGTGAGGAAGTACTTGAATCCATCGTGCGCGCCAATGGAACAAGGCCCCCATATATCACAAGAAATCAGTTGAAAAATTCTGGTGCTGGTGTAAGGGAGACGATGTTGTTTATCCATGAGATAGATGTAGCAAGGACTTTCATTAATATCAATAATTTCAGTACTTACGACAGGATCATCGATCAAAGATATCCTAGACAGAGGTGTATGGCCAAGTCTATAATGCTAGAGTCTATGGAAGAACTATTGTCAAGTACAGAAGTGGAAATAAAAGTATTTTTATTTAAACACTTAGAGAAATTGTCAACAAGAGCTTCAGTAGACATTTCAGCACACTGCAATTGATAGAGTCCATGCTTCACTTCACCCTTCCCAATCGTTGTCCAAGACGAAAAGTCCCGGAGGAAACAACAATCAGAAAAGAAGATAAGGTAATAAGTGAGTAGGCAAGTCATTTAGCAGAAATCAAGTTGAATATAAAAGACGGGACATACGAAACATTTTCTAGAACGAGTTTTTCATTTATACAAACTGTTCCTATATGATGACAGGTGCTTTATCACCATTTGGCATCTTAACAGAATAAGATACCACTGAATCAATGGTGGTGAACAGGGAGATGCTGCAAACCATGTGGTTTGTAGCACTTGTGTCGTTAATCCAATGGATTTTAGTAGAGAGTAAGGTTCTCTGGGAAGAGGTGTAGCAAGAGATAGATATACCGACATGGTGGGAGCCTTTGCTGCATTAGCTAAGGGGTGGAAAGCTACATTGGATGGGTTGGTGGAAGTAGGAGACATTATTGGATTGTCCTTTTGCTACAACAGAGAAAGAAATTGTTGATATTGTCCCTTTGTAAGACCAACTCTTGAATTTGAATCCTCCCCTCGATCTGCAGTAGCAGCATTAGCAAAATATTTGGGAGATTTTCCCTTGTTGAAGTACTTATGCCCAGGTGGATACCCATGAAGTTTGTAGCACTTCCCGACTACATGACCACTCATATAGGAATGCGTTTAAGTTGGTGGCTCGGCATTCCCTGCTTTAAAACAGGCTTCTAGATCATGTCCTGGTGCATGGCAGTGGGTACAGTAAGGACAATCATGCTTGAAGGGTTGGCCAGACTTGATACTTGATTTAGGATTGGAATAAAAATTCCTACTAGCCAGGCCATCATATATGGTGATGGCTGGTTGTTAAGCATCAGGTGCTGCATTTCTTGTTGCTGAATCATGGACAAAACTTTCCCAATTGAGGGTAAGGGATCAAGGAGCAAAATTTGGTCCTGTGAGTTCATGTATGAATCATTTAAACCTATCAAGAACTATATTACACAATCCCTTTGGTATCTGTTAGTGAATGTAGTTAATTTCCCACAGGTGCAGTCAGACAAAAGGGTCGAACACATTTAGCTCATCCCAAAATGACTTCAATTTCCCATAATAAACATTTACTGAATCTTGCTCATGTTGCAAACCTACAATGGACTTCTTGAGCTGGAAGATTCGCCGGCCATTTTGATGAGTAAACCGCTCCTTCAGCTCATCCCAGAGCACAGCAGCATCATCCACAAGAGCTATGCTAGACTTGATTGATGGGGAGATGGAATTCTGCACCCAGGTTGTCACAAGATCATTACAATGTTCCCAAACCTTAAACAAAGGGTCATCTGAACTAGTTGGCTTGGTGAAAGCACCACTGATGAAACCTAATTTGTTCTTGGCCCTAAGAGCTCTGGACATTGCCCTAAACCAAGTGATGTAGTTGTCAATTGTAAGAAGTTCAGGGACAAGAGAAACCAATGGATTATCACCATGGCCAAGACGATAAGGATTGGTGACATCGGTGAAATTGAGAAATGGGTTTGAAGTTTTTGGTGGAGAAGCATAAGAAGAGTCTGTGGGAAGAGTTTCTGCTACACACTACAAAACAGCTCAGCAAGGAACAAAAAAAAAAAGGATAATGGCAGTAACAGAATCAACGGTCACATGCTGGTCATGTGCTGGTCATAGATGGTTATATGCTGAAATTAGACTTCAGACATCAGCTTGTGATCACCTTGACTTGTGAAATCTAATACTGCAATCCAACAATTTTTTATCCAATATACTACAAGTGGCTTTTGAAGTAAATGAGACATACATACATTTATTCTCTATAAGTACATGGAAGTTCATGAACTTTCATAGAGATTACATGCATGCAGTTATTATAGTTTACATTTTCATATTGATTCACTTACCATTTAAACTAGAATTGATCTTTCACGTAAAAAAATGTTATAGAATATAACTTGTGCAATTAAAATTTGAATTGCAAAAATGCATATCCTATTTTTCTGCCTTTATTTAATAACTTATGCTTAACATATGGATCAAACATCAATTTATATGCAATTTGAATTTTGCCATTGATACATGTCAAATTTAGATTAAAATAAATACATAAATACAACCCGAATTACAGTAAATGAGTATAGACATAAGTTTAAATAAGTTACCAACATTCAGAATGTTGAATGACTTGGTCAATAATTGGTTGTTTCCTTTTTCTTACACTTTCATGTATTTATTTATTTCAGTTTTATTGTTATAGTTAGTGGTGTGTATGAGTAAGTTTGCATGATTACATGCTTAAGTTAGTGGTCAGAGTTTTTTGCTATTTTCTTGGTATTATCCATTGTAATTTTGCCTATTTAAATGATGTTTTCTCAATGAACAACGTAAGGCAGAAACACGGTTCTCTCTTCCGATTCTTTTTGTCTTTTTCTATTTGTCCTTTACCTATTTATTAGTGATATCAGAGCCAAAATATTGAGGAGAGTTAGAAAAGTGAGCTAAAATCAGTAGTACAGAGTCACGTGAAAAAGTAAGAGAGACAGTAGAGATTTCATGAGGCAGAGTCTCTATTTTTTATATTTTAATGTTGCAGCAGCAGATTACTTCGGAAAGCTTTGTTCAAGTAGCAATCCCACGCTTTGATGGTCAATATGACCGTTGGAGCATGTTGATGGAAATTTTTTTAAGATCAAAAGAGTATTGGAAAGTCATAGAGTCTGGTTTAGAAGAACAAGCAGTCGGTACTGTGGTGGCTGCAGCGCAGCGATGGGAACTTGAAGGGCAAAAGTTGAAGGATCTCAAAGTAAAGAATTACCTTTTTCAAGTTATTGATAGTTCAATACTTGAAACCATTCTTTGCAAGAACATCTCCAAGGACATCTGGGATTCTATGAAGAAGAAGTATCAGGGATCAGCAAGATCAAAACGTGTGCAACTCCAGACACTACGAACTGATTTTTAGACTTTGTGCCTGAAGTCAGGAGAATCAATTAATGATTTCTTCTCAAGGACAATGGCAATAGTAAACAAGCTACAAATTCATGGAGATAAGATGGAAGATGTTGTTGTTGTTGAGAAAATTCTTTGAGTATTGACTTCAAAATTTAACTTTGTTGTTTATTCGATTGAATACTCTAAAGATCTTGATACTCTCTCTATTGATGAATTCCAGAGTTATCTTATTGTTTATAAAAGGAAAATTGTCCAGCAAGACAAAGACGAGCAGGCTGTAAAGGCTTTAGTTGATAATCGTGCTTCTATACCGAATCGATCGGCAGGAAGATGAATGGGTAGAGGTAGAGAAAACAAAGATCACAGAAGCTCACATCAGAATTTTGAAGATAATCAACTCTCACACTATCAAGGAAGAGGAAGAGGACGTGATGGTCACTGATAGGAATATAAAATACACATTTTGCATCTTTATTTAATGCGCTCATATGACTATTTTATGCCTAAATGTACTTAATATTCTCATATTTTGGTTTAGGTGGCAAGTTGATGGATATAGCGTAATTTGGAAGAAATATGTGAAAATGGACCAAAGTGAAAGGAAATGAAAGTTCAAGGACTAGCGTGCAAATACACAAAAGTTGTATCAAACCAAACAATGAAGATTTGAGAGTCAATTGCTTAAAAGAAGACGTCAAATGGATGAAATATCGTCAAAGTATGATCACACATCAATTTCCAATCGAAAAGTTATACACCGATTTTCAGCCTCATATTGAGACCCATTTTCGACATGGAAAACGATCGAATTGGAAGATCATATCTGAATAAAAGTTGTATCCCTTTGAGTTATCTTTCCAACGCATCTTGAATCGCCTCAATCGGATATCGGGAAAAGAAGATACGACCAAAATACTGAAAGCTGTCGGAGGAAATTTTGTAAAACCATGCGGCCGCATAGACCATTACCGAGAGTTTGAAGGTTGAGTTTATTTGTTCCTTGCGGCCGCAAGCCTCTAAACCATGCGGCCGCATGGTTCATTTTCGATACGAAAATTCTGGTTTCCTAATTTAAGTCAACCACCTATGGAAACAACTATAAATACATCTTTTAAAACCCTAGAACGGAAGAGAACGCCTCCAACCTATTTTCTCTCTATTTTTCTTAGATCCATCATGTGTAACTAAACTTCTACGCTTGGTTGAAGGAAATTGAAGCCTCGGAACCACATATTGTGAGATCTAAATAGTTTTCTTATTGTTTGATTTATATTTTGCGTATTGAATGTTCTTCTGCATTTATTTCTATGATTTGTTGCGTTTAATTGCTAGAGGGCCCGCTAGTTTATTGATTGTAACAATCTACCGCTAAGTTAAACATCAAATCCGTAATTGTTTGATCTCTTTAACTTGTGAAGCACTAGGATTTGATAATTGTCTGCGATAGAGGTTATTGAATCTTAAGAAGAATGTTTAAATAGATTGAATGCAAACTCTGGTGTTTGTGTTATATAGTTCATCGATTTATCTATTGTGTAAAGTCGTTATTAAATTGAATCTTGAGCGCTGGTCTGGGGTTATTTAATAATTAGGGTTAATTAGAACGCTGGTTTCTAATTAACTAAAATTAAGGAGAAATAGGAATCAATTCCAACGATGAATATTCGAAATATGAATTGAATTATCTTTGTATCTATGATCAATTGTGGATTTCCGATGGTGGATGTGGACTTAGACCAAGGTTAGTTATTTGATTGTTTTCGTTAATTTAATTTTCATTGTTATTGATTATGTTATTTACAATTGTTGCATACAAAAAACCCCCCAATCATTATACGAAACATAAAATATTGAATTACACACTCTTCGTGGGATCGACCCTTACTTCCACTACTACATTAGTTTTAGAGGTTTAAAGACTATTTTTGGGTGCTTGCGACAGCACGCCAGTCACCATTCACAAGGTTACAAGCAAAGGTCAGCAGACAAGTCCAATGTGGAGTGACATGTGTCATAGGTATGTTCATTACAAGTCTAAATGCTGAACTAATTTAAATAGACAACATGGAGAAGTGTCTAATTTTGCAGAGAAAGAAGAAAAAGTTTCTCTCTTGATGGCTTGTCATGCGAAAAAAGAAGTTTTTTAAAACTGTGGTATTTAGATACCGACTGTAGCAACCATATGTGCGGAGACAAATCAATGTTTTCAGATTTGGATGAATCATTTCGCAATACCGTATCCTTTGGTGACAATTCTAAAGTTTCTGTTGTGGGTAAAGGAAGTATAAAAATACATACCAAAGAAAACTGCAGTCAAATTATTTCTAATGTTTTCTTTGTTCCAGATCTGAAAACTAACTTGTTAAGTGTTGGGCAACTCCAAGAGAAGGGACATGAGCTTTCTATCAAACATAGAGTTTGTTGCATTCAAGAAAAAAAATTGGGTTTAATTGCTTAAGTCAACATGACAACAAACCGGATGTTTCCACTGTATCTTGACAACACCACTTAATCACGTTTCTCTATGAGATTGTAGGATGAAACCTGTTGTGGCATTTTCGTTATGGACATCTGAATTTTGGTGGTCTAAAAAAGCTGCAGCAGAAAAACATGGTGATAGGTCTTCTGCAAATTCAAAGTCCTTCTCAAATATGTGAAGAATGTGTCATTAGCAAACAACAACGAGATCATTTTCAAAAACGAAAATCATGGAGAGCAAAGAAGGTGCTGGAGCTGGTTCACTCCGATATATGCGGGCCCATTAATCTGACATCAAATGGTGGTAAACGTTATTTTATAACGTTCATAGATGATTATAGTCGAAAAACTTAGGTTTATTTTTCGAAGGAGAAATCTGAAGCCTTTTCATCTTTCAAAAACTTCAAGGCGCTAGTTGAAAAAGAAGCAGGCATGCCTATAAAGATTCTTCGCAGCGATTGTGGTGGAGAATACAACTCACAAGAATTTATAAATTTTTGTGATGAGTGTAGGATTCAGAAGCAACTTACTATAGCTTATACCCCACAACAAAATGGCGTTTCGGAGAGAAAGAATCGCACAATCTTGAACATGGAACTGACTATTTTCGCAAGAAGGGGTATCCTAAATTTTTTTTAGCCCGAAGCTGTCAAATGGAGTATTCATGTACTGAACAGAAGTCCTACACTTGTTGTTCAGAACGTGACATCTGAAGAAGCTTGTAATGGACGAAGACCAAGTGTTGATCAATTTAGAATCTTTGTTTGCATTGCGTATGCCCACATACCAGATTAGAAAAGAAGAAAGCTTGATGACAAAGGAGAAAAATGCATTTTTCTTGGTGTTAGTGAGCAGTCAAAAGTGTACAAATTGTACAATCCTGTCACCAAGAAAATTGTCATTAGTTTTGACGTAATTTTTGATGAAGAACAGTTCTGGATTTGGGATAAAAATAATACTAAACAACAAATACAAGCTGATTTTGATTGAGAAAATGGAGAAAAAATGCAACAGCCTTTTGAGAATGCACAACCTGTAGAAAATGAGCAACAACCAGCAATTAGTCAACGCATTTCAGCCGTTGAAACAAAAGAAGAACAACGACCTTGACGAGTTAAAAGAGGCCTGCTTGGATGACTGATTATGAGGTCATCGGGATTGACCAAACTGACAATGCCCTTACTCATTTTGCTTTATTTTCATATTGTAACCCAGTAACTTATGAAGATGTCGTTAAAGAACCAAAGTCGTAGAAGGCAATAGATGTTGAAATCCCAGCCATTGAAAGAACTAATACTTGGAAGTTGATGAAGCTTCCAAAAGGGCAAAAGTCCATTGGTGTGAAGTGGTTGAACAAGATGAAGCTGAAAGAGAATGGTAAAGTAGACAAGTTCAAGGCGCGTTTGGTAACAAAAGGCTATAAACAAAAATTCGACGTCTATTATAAAGAAGGTTTTGCCTCGGTTGCGAGGCATGATACAATCAAATTGGTGATTACTTAAGCTGCGTAAAATCGGCATTCTTGCATAGAGACTTGGAAGAATAGGTATTTATTGGTAACGACCCGACCTCGCGTTGGAGCCGTCATCATATCGTACGTACTGTCCGATTTGGGAGGGCCTGAGCCCATCTTACCCCTCACGGCTTTCTGACGCGTCTCCCAAGATTCGAATCCAAGACCTATCATATGGGAGACTTAAGTTCGAATCCTGGGGGACACGTCAAAAATCACTGAGTGGTAAGATGGGCCTATGCTCTCCCGAAGCGGACAATACGTAAAATATGATAACGTTTCCGGCGTCAGGTCGGGTCGTTACAAAAAAACGTGCTGTAACGGTGGTGTCATGTTTGAAAAATTTAAGCATACAATTTTCATTAAATTTGGAGATAGAGAAAAAATGCTCATTGTTTACTTATATGTGGATGATCTGATTTATATTGGAAATGGTGGTATCATGTTTGAAAAATTTAAGCACTATACGATGCTTGAATTTGAAATGTCTAATCTTGGAATGATGCACTACTTTCTTGGCATCGAAGTGGTGCAAACTCCTGCTGGGATTTTTATTTCTCAAAAGAAATATGTGCAATAAATTTTAGACTAGTTTCAGATGAAGAATTGCAATTATGTTAACATACCAATTAAGTTTAGTTTAAATCTGATGAAAGATGTTGAAGGAAGAAAGGTGGACAATACTTTGTACACGCAGATTGTGGGAAGTTTAATATATTTGATTGCAACAAGGCCTGATATAATGTATGATGTAAGTCTCATTAGCAGGTATATGTAATATCCAAAGGAGATGCATCTTCTTGTTGCATAGAGAATTTTTCGGTACATGCAAGGTACAACTGATTTTGGGCTGTTCTTTCAGAAGTGAGAGAAGGTAGATTTAGTTGATTTACTGACAGTGATTATGCTGGAGATCCGGATGATAGAAAAAGCACATCTGGATATGTTTTTATGATGGGCTCGAGAGTTGTTTCATGGTCTTTAAAGAAGCAAGCAATTGTTACTTTATCAACAACTGAAGCAGAGTTTGTTGCTGCAATAGCTTGTGCTTGTCAAGCTATCGAGTTGAGGAAAATTCTTGAAGAGCTTCATTGCAAGCAAGAAGAAACCAATTTATTGTGACAACAGTTCAGCAATAAAGCTCTCCAAAAATCCCGTTCTACATGAAAGAAGCAAGCATATGGATGTGAAGTATCACTTTTTAAGAGATCTCACGAAGAATGGAGTCAGTGGTCTTTCTTACTGCAAGAGTGAAAACCAAATTGCTGATATAATGACCAAGCCTCTCAAAATAGCATCGTTCGTGAGGTTTCAAAATCTGCTTGGTATCTGTACTTTGGAAAGTCCATTTTGAAGAAAATTCACCACTAATATTCAATTTGAAAACTTTTAATTTAAGGGAGGGATTGTTGAATGACTTGGTCAATAATCGGTTGTTTTTCTTTGTACTATTTCGTAGGCACTTTCATGTATTTATTTATTTTAGTTTTATTGTTATAGTTAGTGGTCTGTAGGAGTAAGTTTCCATTATTACATGGTACATGCATAATAATAAGCAAATCACGACTTACTTAAATGACGAAAAATAGAAGGAATTGAAATCAAACGAGGTATGCGAATGTAAATTTCCTTACGATGGATTTCGTCTCATTTACTGGTGCTAACATGATCAAATGGACGTCTGTCTCCCAAAATACAACACTTCTTTTAAAATTAATATAGCACACTATTAATTTTGTCCGGTGAAACAAAACTTGATTGTATTCTTTTATTATTGAATATATCGAATACGAAACTCAAAATAATATGAAATTTATTTTGACATAATTTAGAGAGAGAGAATTAGAAATCGCTTATTAGGAATTGATTCAAAGTGAGAAAATGGAATCATGAGGGTCATATTTATAGATTTTCATGTGTCACTTTGTAACGGTTGCATTTTTTGATAAAATTAATTTTAACCATTAGATTACACCATTTTATATTTGATGGCCACCAAACAAGGTGTCAAGGACTGTAGCCTCAACTAGGCCCCTTGACCCACACATTGTAGATATTTTAATTCAATTATAAAATAGTTGGAAATTAGAAAATTTTAGTATGATTCTAGAGACTTTAAACGTCTACTCTCGTCATATGAGTTTTTGTTGCTAAATCTATTATAGGGGGTATTGGTCTTTCAAACATCTTTCAACATTTCTAGTGTTCGCCCTTGCACTAACTATTGTAATTTTCTACTTTCGTCTATTGTAATGTTCAGCTTTCAAGCAATCAATGATTAAGTTTATTTCGATACATTTCAATTTCATGTTGTAAGCTTTTTTTAATTTGCGATTAAATTTACTTTCGTCCCGATATGGTCGAGAGAAGGCGGAAGGTAGTTTAGCGGAGCAGACTACCGTCGCACAGTGTCTATTTCTGTACTAAGAAAAAAGGTACCCCGTGAAACAAGGGCATAATAGGTTAAAAGAGTGCAACTATCCATTAAACCTAATATATGATCTACTGTGCAGGGTTGTTAAGATCTAGATTCATTTGATCTTCATTAAATCCAACAATGAATTTAATGGAGTAATGAAATTGATCCACGACCCAACTCTAAAGTTACCCACAACAAGTTTTAGACCATCTATTAATCGTAACTCTGTTCTTCAATGAAGTAAACTAACAGTCAAGTATGTTCTAAACTTCTTTATTTCTAACAATTTACACACTTAATGGCCTAGATTCAAGACCTCAATGTCAAAATTTAAATGCTTGGGACTAAAAAGGCAAGATGAGCAAAGGCTTGGGACCATTTGTGCCAATTTCTATTGAAAAGAATCTGATTTGAATTTACATGGAGGTATTGCCGGGAGCCATGAGCAATCCAGAAAATGCAATTGGGAAGACAAACTTAATAGGCAAAGCTAGAGAAGAAGAAAGATGTGATGAATGTCTACATTTTTCATTTTTATTGAGGTATATGAGCAACAAATTATTTTCCTACCCTATAATTTTCATTATTTATTATTAGATACTTTGGTGTATGTTTTGAATACGTTTATCCAATTGGCAATGAAATTCTTAATATAAATATGTGTTATGTTGAAGACATTTGTGCCAATGTCAAGTCGACTTCGATCTCACTTATAAGCTAAAAACTGACTTGTTAATTTGGTGGTTTTGGATTTATAAAATTTTGAAATTCGTTGTGTAGTTTTTTTGTTTTTATAGAGTCAGTTGATTTCTATCGTGGTTTAATGGAATATTGAAACTTTATCATTTGTCCAAAGAAATTGATTATGTTTTTAGGGAATTATTACGCGGAATAAATTAACATTTATTTATTTGTTGAATTTCGTGTTTGGTACAGATTCTTCAAAAATCATTTTTTTTATAAACTCAATTTTAACAACATTTTTCTCATTAAATAAATTTATATTTGATCTATAATTTTTCTACTTTTTGACCATACATTTTCTAAACTCATTTTTCACCAAATTTATTTATTTATTTTTTTAAAGGGAAAAATTCATAAATAAGTTGTATTCTTTACACCAATTCAAAAATAAGGTTTATAGTTTGAAACTTCAAAAATCAGGTTTTTTTTTTTTTTAATTCTAATATAATATAATATAATAAACCCACCCCACATGCACCACCCCTTACTCCGGTGACTATTCCGACGACAATTCCGACCACCACTTTTCTCCGGCTCCGATTCCGACGACTGCTCCGATTCCGGCGAGGTCACAGATTTTTAAAGAGTCACGTATTATTATAGTCACCGGTCACATTTTGGTCACAAATTTACAATTTAGTTAGTCACATATTATTTTTCAGTCACGGATAATAATTCTTATATGTCACATATTATTTTACGGTCATAGTTCAAAAATTTTGTAGGTCATAATTATTTCTTTGGTCACATATTTCAAATTTAGTTGGTCACATATCAAAATTTATAGGTCACACGGTCACATATTTCAAAAACTGTTTGATCACAGATTATTTTTGAGTCACATATTACTAAATTTTTAGGTCACAGTTAAGTAATCAGTCACAGATTACCAAATATTTGGTCACATACCCTCAAATACTTGGTTACATAACCAAGTAATTGGTCACATACACCAAATAGAGGTCACACATCACATCACATCACACCACACCATACCACCCGTCACCAACACCGCTTGTCACAGATTAAATATTTGGTCACAGATACCCAAATATTTGGTCACACACCACCAACAATAACCACCAACGTGGCCGCCCCCGCCACAAAATCGCCACCACCACCATAGATCCACCAACAATAACAATTAACGCACATCACACCACCAACAATAACCACCAACGCGTCGCTTGCCACAAAATCGCCACCACCACCATAGATCCACCAACAATAACAACCAACGCACAGCACATCACTCAATAGCCAAAAAAAAAAAAATAAATAAAAGAAAATAAAATGCAACAGCGAAATCGCTGCCGTGCAGTAGCGATTTCGCTGCCGGGAAAGGGGCAGCGAAATCGCTGCTGTGAGCAGCGATTTCGCTGCCGGATGTGCAGCGATTTCGCTGCTGCTGGGCAGCGAAATCGCTGCTGTGCCGAGGAGGGGGGAAGGGAGGGAGGGGAGGAGAGAGGGAGGCGGAGGCGGTGGTGAGGAAGAGGGCGGCGAGAGAAATGGAGAGAGAGAGAGAGAGAGAGAGAGAAAATATGGATTGAAAATGAATTAGAGTTTGAAAAATTAGTATTATAATATTATTTAAATATTTAATTTATACCTGATTTTTGATTAGATAAATCTTGGACCTGAATTTTGAATTTGAAAGTTTAAACTACTGATTTTTTGTAATTTCCTCTTTTTAAATCTACACCAAACCTAACCTTCAATAACCACTTGAATACTTCCGAGTCACCAGAATCCAATAGTAGGCCCAGCCCATTTGAATATCTTATAGTTTGCTCCTTCTTTTGCAGTTTCTTCCTTCCCAACAAACAAATCGCAGTAAAGGGCGAAACACACATAGACGCCATGGCCGATGAAGACTACGAGATGGATGGAGGGTCTGTACAATTCGACAATTTTTTAATTTTATATTATAATTATTCTCAAAACCATTTTTATTTGGATTAGGGTTTATCTAGGGGTTTTTCGTTTTCACTAACTAGAATTCTTTAATATATGTAGATACGAGGATGAGCCTATTGATCCAGAACCCGATGTAAGAAGCTGTATTTCTTTTTCTTTGTGCACAATATCGCTTATAATGTTACCATATTCTGTCGGTGATCAGTTTTACATTGTTGTGGCAATTGATAGGAAGGTGTAGAGGTGGAAGAAGAGAACAATAACAATGAGGATGCTCCCGATGATGTTGTAGGCGAAGGCGAAGAGAAACAGGAGGAAGAACCTGTTGAACGCCCTCGGAAAACGTCCAAGTATATGACCAAATATGAGCGTGCGAGGATTTTGGGTACGCGGGCGTTGCAGATTAGGTGGGTTTTAGGGTTGGAAATTATGTTAAATTTTGGAGTTGATCGAGTAGTTTTTTACTTGGAGGAATGTTTTTGGTTTTGCAGCATGAATGCTCCGGTGATGGTTGAGTTGGAGGGTGAAACGGATCCACTTGAGGTAATATTTGTTAATGATGATAATGAATCTATGCTTAATTGAAGTGCCTCCATCCGGAAATTACACAGTACATTATAAATTGTAACTGAAAGGCTAATTGTTTTTGCTATAACATCCATGTCAATTATCTTTTGCATTATAGTGTGTTGACTATGCAAAACTATTCCAGGATAAAGGGATTGGTCCTTTTTTTTTTTTGAGTAAAAATTGATTTTTAGAGTAATCAGTTAAAAGAAAAAGCTTTGAAAACAATACCCTCCTTAAAATGTAATTTTTGTATATGTTGATGACACTAACTTTTGAGCAGTAAAATCCCCCTTATTATTTAAGTTGAATTGCTGGCCTTCGACATGCCATTTCTATATGATAAAAATGGAGCTGTGACAGTTTGCGCACCAGAGAGTGAAGGGACAGGGTAGTGGACGTTGATGCTTATTTGTGCATGATAACATTATTACGTTCTATACAAATGAGGCATGTTCATTTTTCCTATTTTCTAAATGATTCATCCCATGCAGATAAGCTGCTTTGTGTTAATGGAATGGGAAAATATTCTGATGACTCTTTTCCACCACTAATCTTGACACTTAGTTTTTATTTGCTCTCTTAGAAAGATGTCATCTTTTATACTTTTACTCATCATGGTACTAGTTGTGAAGTTATGACATTGTGACAGAGATGCAAGCAAAAACAATAACACATGATTATGAAACATTGATTCATGCATGAAAACTTTGTTGTATCGAATCCCTCAAATTCATAATTTTTATTCAAAAAGCCAACCAAAGTCGACATAGGCCAAGTGCTTCATAAGGATCAATATTTTATTGTTTTTTTTTTTTTTTGAAATTGCATATAAAACCCTTAGCTCTTTAAAGAAATTACAGAAGGCACCTAAAGAACAATGCATAATAAATAAAAGATAAAAAATAATAATAATAAAATGACTAAGCCCATGCTTGATGACCATTATTTAGGAAAAAAAAATTTTGAATAGTGATTTTTAGGAGAATATTAGGTTAAAAAGTAAGAACAAGTTTTGAATTTATGTGTAGAATTTTTTATTGTGTGAATGTGTGGTTAAAAATGAGTATTTAGAATATATAGCCCCTGTTTGGCCCCCATTAAATTAAATTACATTATATTAAATTTTTCTCTCTCTTCATTACAATCACACATTCATCAAATAAAATAATATTACACACAAATCTAAAACTTTTCATTACTTTTCCACCACACATTCTCCCATCAATCACTATTCCAAAAATTTTCAACTATAAAAAATGTTAAATAATGGGGGCCAAACAGGGGCATAGTTTTCAAATAATGGTCCTCAAACAGGGGCTGGGGCTGAAAGTAACAAATTGAAAAGAGATGAAGCCACGAAAGATGGTTCAAATGGAATTAAATCATTAGCCTACAGTTTCAACTTTAACGTGCACTTGTCAGGCCTATGACATGACAATCTCTGAAAACATATCAATGTCGTGAACGATAGCACATCGATCATTTGTCTGCAGGATACTTAGGTAGAACAATGTCAGGCACTTTGCCATATGGTTGCCACTCAATCTAATAAGAGAAAATAATATAAAATTAATTGAAAATCAAAGAAAATTGAAATCGAGTAACTAAAAATTCATATAGAAGAAATAAACTTACACGGCCACCTTTGAGTATGAGCTTAAATGCTTCTTTTTTCTTTTGGGCACGAGTATCTTTTGATTGGCATTCCAGGAGATCTCTCAATTATCAAAAGAAATCTTAAAAATGCTTCTATATCCTCAAAACTCTCTTTATAAATATCCATGTTATAAAGATTGCGAGAAATTATCGATAGGCGCTCATAGAAAAAACTACAAACAAATTGAAAATATTAATTATAATTCATTAACTTGAATATAAACTATAGCATTGTGGGTGTGTTTAGCCTAATTTCAATATAGAAAATGTTGTACTTTTCTTGAGAAAGAGGGTAACGAGCTTGTTAGAAGAGATTGTGAAGTTGAGTTTTTGGGAAGTAAGAATTGCCTAAAAAAATAAAAACCTACCCACGTAAAGAAAATGTTTTCCTTGATTTTAAAGAAAACATGATCACGTAACCAACTTTTGAAAAATATTTTTCATAAAAAAATGTTAATCAAACACTCTAAAAGTAGGAATTTAGGTGAAAAAGGACATTTTTCATGGAAAATATTTTCCAAAATTTGGTCATGTAACCTTATTTTTCTCAAAAATAAAGAAAATATTTTCTCTATGGGGGTTAGGTTTTATCTTTAAGGGAATTTACACTCCCTAAAAACTCAATTTTACATCGATTCTAAGTTGAAATTAAACCAATCAAACACATTTAGTTGACAATTTTCATGCAAATAAGTTTTAAGTAATTCAATTGCGGTAAGAACTTATTTTTTTTCCATGCAAGTTCCATACTTGCAATCAAGCACACCCTTAATACTATACTTTGTATAAGTTAATGAATTATAACTAACATTTTTCATTCGTTTGTAGTTTTTTTTTTATGAGCACATGTCGATAAATTCTCGCAATCTTTTATGATGTAGATATTTATAAAAAGGATTTTGAGGATGCCAATGTATTTTTAAGATTTCTTATGATGGTTGAGTGGTCTCATTATGTGGAATGTCAATAAAAAATATTGATGCCAAATAGAAAAAAGAAACATCTGAGTTCATGCTCAGAGATGACCATGTAAGTTTATTTCATTTTTTTATGAATTTTTGGCTACTCAATTTTAATTTTCTTTGATTTTCAATTAATTTTAGGGAAAATTGCACCAAAGGTCTCTAATCTTTTCATTTTTTACAGATTTTACCCTAATTTTTAATTTGTGCCAACGAAGGTTTCATAAATATGCACCTAAAGTCCAACTAGATGGAAACTATCCATTTGACCGTTAGTTGATCAAGAAAAGTGAATTTTGACCAAATTGAAAGGGCTAAAATGGCAACTTTGCATATTTTCAAATATTGACAATTAAAATAATAAAACTAAAAATTACAAAAGAAATCTACCCCCACCCTACCATATCTTTATCTTCTCTATTTCTACACCACCACCTCAGACAATCATCTTCTCCTCCACATACACTATCAGCTCTCGACCCATCTTCAAAATTACTTTTCAAATCTTCAAAACCCATGCTTGCATTTAATGTTGTTTGCTTAAAGTGCTTTAGTGTAGAGCCTTTAATCGAGAGATGCTGTGTATGTATATTGCGCCTCTTTCTTTTTTCACGAATCACCTTTTTTTTCCTCCACTCTCAAATCTCTCTTACTCCCTTCTTACCTCCACTCTCAAATCACTTTTTTTTTCTCTCTCTTGCTTGCGTGCATACTCTTTCTCTCTCTTCTGTTCATGACATTGTATCCTTTTTATTGCTTCTCTCATAGTTTTGTTTGAAATTTGCATTCCATAAATTTTTTAAGCATTTTATCATTTGGGATTTTGATTTTTAGCTTATATACATGCTTAAAGATCGACATTATAGTTAATAAAAAAAAATACACTTTTCTGCTTTTAGTTTATTTTTGCTGGGTCAGACTTGCAATTGGATCAATGGATATCTCAACGGTTATGAAATTAGGTTTTTGGCAATGCATGGTTGTGAAATGGTGAATACACTAACTGTGAGATTAGGATACACTAATTGTGAGATTAGGATTTTGGCAATACACAATTGTACAAAGATTTAGGTTCGATTTTGATTTTTCATTTCCGTTTGGTAGTGAAGAAAATAATGACGGATGTGGTGATGGCTGTGGGTTTAGTGGTGGTGGCGGCGACGGGCTACTAGCGGTAGCGTATAGCAGTGATTTTGGATGGGGATGGGAAGTGGGTGGATTTGGATGGGGTGGAAGATGCTGGATGTTTTCTTATTTTTTATTTAATGATTTTAACTATTCAATGTAAGAAAAATGTAAATTTACCATTTTTCTCATTTTAATTTGGTCAAAATTGGTCAATGTCCACTCTTTTTTTGGTCGATGGTCAAATGGATGGTTTCCATCCAATTGGACTCTAGGTGCATATTTATAAAAGGTTAGGGACCTTCGTTTGCACAAATCGAAGACTAGGGTAAAGTCTCAAAAAATTGAAAAGTTTAGGCATTGATGCTGCAATTTCCCCTTAATTTTATGTTATTCTCTGGTTAGATCATGTGGTAGCCATACGACAGATTGCCTGACATTGATATGTTTTTGAAATTGCATATAAAACCTTGAGCTCTTTAAAGAAATTACAAAACGCACATAAAGAACAATTCATTATACATAGAAGATTTTTTAAAAAATGACTAAAAGTGGCAGATTGGAAAAAGATGAAGTCATATTCATTGTTCTCCTGAGGTTGACGAAGATTCACCCTCGAATCTTGATTGTACTTTCATCTTCTAGGTAAGTCAATAAGGAAACCGACTTTTAAGATGTATTGCATGTATAAATAAAGTGAAAATTTTTCTTCCACTTACTTGAAATCTTTACCGAGATGCTCAAATTAAGACTTAATCCCATGGAAACCTTTGTCTTGAACTTCCACATTTGTTAGCATCCAAAATACTTTTTCCTTGTTTTTATCAGTTGAATTTAAGTATTATTTCTATCACATTGCAAGGTTCCTTACAGATCCACCACTCCAATTCCTCTGTTATTTGGTTGATATAATTTGGAAAAAAGGCACATTTCTTTTTTTTTTTTGGTGAAATTGCATATACAACCTAAAACTTTAAGAAATTATAAAAGGCACCTAAAGAACAATTGACATTAAAAATAGATCAAGTCATCTTCATCACATTGCCTATGCTTAAAAAGCATGCTTTGATTAAGCGGGGTTGTAAGACATTGAACACTGTTCTTTTCTTTTGGACCTAGCAAAATTTATAACTAATACTTTTCTTTTTTATTTTCAATACTGTAAGAAATCTTAGGGGTGTCATGTGTATAATACCACACGTAATTTTGTGGTGTATTTGGCCGGATGGATTCTTGGCATAAAAATGGAATCTAGAGAGCACTTCACAATTCTCCTAGCAAGGATAGTTGGTGCATTGGGGTTATTATTATATTTTCTTCCTATCATTGTACACTTGAAAAATTTTCTTCCTATCATTGCACACACGAAAAATTTGAAGCTGAACTCATGGCTGACATCTATCCTTCGAATTTCAGAGTGATTTATTGTGCACATTTTTCGTTTCTTGAAGCAAGGAACTTAGTTGACGTGTTTTCCTATTTTCACATCTTTTGGTTGTACCTTATCCTTCTTTTAGATTGCTATGAAAGAGCTGCGAGAGCGAAAGATACCATTCACCATTCGCCGTTATCTCCCTGATGGAAGGTATCAGTCTATTAACTCGTATACTTGCTGACTTCTTTTCTCAGAGTCTCTTGTACCCATTTTCTAGTATCTGCTTTCCGTCTCCTCCTGATTATCTTTTGGTGTAATACAGTTACGAAGATTGGGGAGTTGATGAATTGATAGTGGAAGACTCCTGGAAACGACAAGTCGGAGGTGACTGAGTTGCTAGTGCCTTATGGGCCAACTCAAGTGTTCGCGGGGGGGGGGGGGGGGGTGGCTTTGTTTATAACGCTTGTGTGTTTGTGCATGTGGAATTTTTATACTGTACCACCTTTTAGGCATCATCTACCAGGCATATCTTCATACATTGCTGATTGTTTCAAGTGTGTGAGAACACAAATCAGGAGTGTTGGTTTATGCATTCATAGGGGTGTCATGCAGGCCGGAGAAGCGTTTCTAATAGGGGTGTTCAAAAGTCCCGAACCGAATCGAACCGAGCGGTTCTTCATAAATTAAATACCCGAACGGGTACCCGAATCGAGAACCGATGGGTTTGGGTCGGGTCTCGGGTCTTAACCAAGAACCGAAAAAAAGAATAAGAATCGAAACTAAATAATTTTTTTATTTTTTATATTGAATTAATTAAATTATTTTATTTTTTTCTATACAAATTAGCAAATTAATTGAATAAATTAGATTATTTCATAATTTTAATTTTAAAGCTCAAATCATTTTAAAATCCATTAGCCTATTTTAATTTAAAGCAAGTGATATACTTTATATAGTTTTCCTATAATATTAATATCTATTTTTTTGTATTTGTATGCATTGAATTAATCTTATTGGACGGCTAGTTTTTTATATGTTTTTGAATTGGACTACACTAATTAGTAAAAGTTACGAATGAAATGTCATTAAGCCCATGTTTGTCTACCATTTTTCAAAAAATTGTTTTCTACAGTAATCAATCTCTACCACACATTCAAATAATAAAATATTCTACACATAAACCGATAAAGTTTCTTTCAATTTCAACCACACATTTTCCAAAAAATACTATTCATTACACAATTTTCTTCTCAATAACGGTTGACAAACAGGCACTAATTATATTTATGTAGTGTTGCTGAAAATATTAAAAAATTTAATTACGGTACGGAACCGAACGGAACCGAACCGACCCGAACCGAACGAAACCGAACCCGAACGGTTCCATAATTATATTTGGACCCGACGGGTCCATTTATTAAATACCCGAAAGTTTTGGGTCGGTTCGGGTCTCTTCAGAACCGAACCGAATCGACCCACGGACAGCCCTAGTTTCTAAAGCAACGCGTTTTTAATTATTTTATTTTAAGAAAAAGAACATTAGAAAGGAAAAAAAAAATGGAAAATGAATATTTGCTGTAGGAGATTCTCAAGGGTAAAACCATTTTGGTCAATGAAACTCGAATTTATGTATTAAATCAAATTCAAATATTTTATTATACACTATTTAAAAGGAGGACTACGTAATAGTCAATGAGTCATGGAATATTTGAAAATTAAGTATTTGTTGGAATCTTAATGAATGCAAAAAATAAATAAATAAATAAATAAAATTTAGTGATATTTGAATAACTAATTTCTTCTTTGCAACAAAAATAGTGATAATGGTGTGCGTGTGCATGTAATATGTATGTATTTTGAAATTTAAAACCTTTAACTAGAATGTCACTAAATTACTTTCAAATGAGACACTCTGAAAGAAAATTCTGCGAAACTTTTGATTTTTCCTATTTTTGCAACCCTTTAATCAGGTAAAATCTGCTTAAAGATTAGGAAAATAATTCATTTTTTAGAAGATATAGATCAATTGAAATTTGTCATCGAGGGAAGTGGATATCAATATCTCATTCATGTATATTATTATTATTATTATTATTGGAAATATTTAAATTATTAGAAACAAAGTCCACCACTCAAATTTTGAACATCAAAATGACATGTCTCGTCTCATACCAACGTTTAAATGAAGTAACTCAAATTCTAAATAAAAAATGCAGGGGAAGAAGGTTGTTTATTATTTTCCACTCAACAGATGAGCCTCACAAGGAAAATGAACATGCCCTACACGATATATGGTCCATGTCTTCAAGAACTAAATAACAAATAACATTAACATCAACAATGAAAAAGATGGACTGATTTCAGTATTTTCTTGATAAAGAAATATGCTTTTTCTCTCTTGTTAAAAAGGAATATGCAATTTGACAATTGAGATTGTCTTTATTCAGTGGTTGCTTGTAAGTATTGTGGATTCTTGCCTTTTATTATTTCCATTCAATTCACATATATTTTAGCAGATAAAAGTTAAGTAGCACCCTTTTTTGCCTTGCTTTCCCATCAGTTTCCAATTATAGAAAGTAATATGCTACTTGTATATAATTTTATGTACGTAATTTTGTCCACAACCTCACATAAAATGAGATCCAGGTGTGGATATCGTTACGTACATAAAATCTAAACAAACCCTTGTAAAAATGTTATCTTTATTGTCAGTTTTGACTTTGTTTCTCTACTTGTATCATTTATTTCTCATTTGAGAGTGAAGACTCAAAGTTACAGAGAGAGAAGAAACAGAATCTAGGGTAAAATCAAGAACCCATAACTCCATAAAGGTGACTCCTTTTCCCTTTTATTCTGTAATTCAGAGTGTTAATGTCAAGATTATTTTTAATTTGGTAAGTTTGTTCTCATCATTCATACTCAAGAAAGATCTTGGCGGATTTGTGGGTGCAGAATATTTGGTTTATTGAACTTCATAAGCTTGCTTCTACAATTCAATGCTGCTTTGTGAATAATTGATTTTAATCATATTTTCTTATTTTTACTTTTAAACGTGTTCTGATTATGAAGTCCGAGAGTCAAAATTCAGGAATATTTTATGAATCTTTTTGGCGTCTGTGATAGAGGGTTTTTTTCTGAATTTATCTTTTAAAAATCATTAACCAACAGAAATGTGAGTCAACATCAATGAATTAGAACGTCAATACAGATTACTTTAATTTTAATGTTGTTTGTTCGTCGAAGTAAATAACTTTAAATATTCATTTGCACCTATTGAAACATCAATTGCATTTTTTTCCTTGCGAAATCATTGTTGGTTCCCAGTCGTAATTGACAAAAATAAAACAATATAGTCCTCCATAATTCTGTTTATTTTATGAATAGTGCAGAAGCAAAATGTAATCATTGATATTTGTTATATATTTATACTATAAATATAATATGTGAAAGAAATAATTAATTAAGATAAAGTGTCCAACTGGTGAAATTTGTGTGGGAGGTCAGGGGTTCGAGCCACGCCTCACGCATTATATTAAAAAGTCTTTGATTGGGCCTTGGGGCCTTGGGCTCTTGGGCTTTATTGATTCTGATAAAATACTTATTATTTTTTAATTATTTTCGGAATTATTTAATGGGTCAACTAGCCAGTAAAATATGACAGTTTTAACTGCCCAGTTTTAATATCCATTACCACAGGCCATTACATCTGCAACTTAATGCTAGATCATGGTGGAAGAAGTTACATCTCTTCATGCCTATATAAACACACTCTTGGGTATTAGAAAAACACAACAAAAACGAAATTGTCTCTTCATATATATAGTAAAATATTATACTCAAATTGTCTTTTATTTTCTGGAGTACACTTGAGAGTTCTGAAAACCTTTTATGATTGCTGCATAATTGGTTTATTTGATCGTTGTATCCTGGAGGTGATTGTCCACGGAGGTCGCAGCAGTTATCGACGGGCAATTTCGCTTTAGGACATCGTGCTGTCACGAGACTCGATCTATTGATCTATTGATAAGTTTTTTCTGCACTTTACCATTATTTTATCCAACAATTTAATGCTCAATTGAGAATAATCTCCATAATAGTCCCTTTATTGTTTCTTGTTCATGATTTATTATTAAATATTTCCATGTCTTGAGGAGTAATAAAGGTTTCAGTTTCAGTTACGTGTTGCATCAGTCCTATAAAAGGGTTTACAGAATTTGTCCACCTGTAATGAAGCCAACCTAAAACCAGTTATCTTAGCACCCTGATCAACAAGAATGCTTAGAGAAAAACAGTGGCGAAAAGAAAAGAAACTTTTTTAATAATTTTGAAATCAAGATTCTATAATGATACATACATGGGTAAATACATTTCCTCTGATACTAATGGCTAAGTGTGAATGTAATATGAAAAATCTTGGCAACGATTTATTGGAAATGAGACGTTCTTATACCTTTCTTAAATTGCTTGATTTATGAACTTTAGGTTCTGTGAGCACTTTATCTGCTCTGAAATTCTCCGTCATTTAGTGAATAATAATAATAATAATAAGCAGGAAGGGAGTGATATTCTCTGATAATATCTGAAACATCCATGATGAGTAACAACGAGGCATATAACCATGATCTGAATGGTATGAGCCCATCTGAAATTTCTGTACACTTCAAAGAGATTTATCCCGAATTTGGTGATCTCGATGTTGAAGAAGTCCTTCTACAACAGGTACTTCGGATTTATTCCAGCTTGGATACACTTTCCAGGACGGTCCTGTTTTCTGTTGCTCTATTCTGAAGTTATTTGACCGACTGATTCTATGTTCTATCTCAGGAAAGTGCATATCTACATATTCAAGCCAGTGGAAAGGCAAAAGTTACAACATCTGACTATGGCCAAACTAAAAATAGGGGTCAGTTTTCAGCACAAGAGAGCGAATCACAATTAGCTCTTGATGAAGCCTTTGCTAGATCTTTGGAATTGGGGGACGACTTTGCCAACATATATAGTTCTGAGCATGGTGGCATCGTAGCTGGTAATAAATTCTCGGCTTCATGTACTTTCATTAATATAGCATGTATTTTCCGAAGTACGTTAAAAACACTGGTGCTCACTAAACTTCTGGCGAAATTTCATGTTGACCATCAAGCTTCATCTTGTTTCATGTTGGTCATTTGGTCACAAAACTTAAAATCATTTGTTAAGATTTGGAAACTTCATCCATGTCTATTAGTTTGACTAACTGTAAAGCTGATGTGGCAATATATTTGGCAGACTCAGCGGCAAATTTCTAGACTGCTACATTACCTTTTCCGTTAGTCAAATTAACAGATATGGATGGAGTGACTAACTTGAACAAAATGAAGTTTAGTGATCAAACGTTTAACACTGTCATATCACTCTGGTGGAGAGGCAAGCAATAATCATCGCAGAAGCCTTTTGTATGCAGGCATAGGTGTTTAGATATTCTTTGCTTGATAGTTACATTAGGAAATCCAATAGTTTACTTGCTAAAAGAACTCTAGTTCCTTCTGGTATCGGTTTCAAATTTTAATTTTTGTTTTTTCATTGCCATATTGAGTTCGTTTTTCACATATTAATGCTAATATTGAGAGTGACCTCTACATGAATTGCAGAGAGCACAAATTCAAGTCCCAGGGAAATACCTGCCACGGTACTTGTGGAAATTCCCGCGCCTTTCTGGGTGCGTATTGTGCATCTTAAGGTTAGAGTTCGTGTTATGATTCTTGGTTTGTGTGATTAAATGCAGACAGCGATTCAAAACACAAGGGAAGATGAAATTGATCCAGACACTATGAATTATGAGGTTGGTTATGTGAATGCATGCATATTGTGTATTTTGTTCTACCCTTTAATTCTTTGCTCCAAAATAAGAAATTAGTTGCAGACCATGAGTCTTTTTTATGATGTTTACAGGAATTGCTTTCACTAGGGGAAGCTGTTGGCCATGAGAGCAAAGGACTTTCAGACAATCTCATTTCTCGTTTACCGACTTTTAAATACAAAGCCGGGTTGTTCTCAAAGAAAAAGAAAAAAGAAGAGTAGGAGCTCTCTGATCTCCAATCTGTACCAATTGTGTACATATTGTATGTTAAGTGAAAAATGTTTCTCACCCCAGATAACAAGCTGATTGTTATGTGAGAGCATGCTTGGCTAAGTTCAAAGAAAATTAGAAGTAAACTATATAGAATTACTTTATGGAAGTATGTTTGTGAATTAAAAATCTTAAAAAAGGACTGAAAAAACCCAAAACATGTTGGGCAAAAAAAGTTACCTATAAGTAACGTTTAAGCTTAATTAAACATGCTTTATAGCAGCTGTTGTTGGCTAGGTTCCAAGAAGTTGGAGATGTAGGTGTCAAGTATTTGATGGGAGACGAGTGTTTTTTAATGGTGGTTCTATAATTCAATGCATGATAAAGTATATAGAGAATACTCTTCAATACATTAAATGATATAGCCCCATACACTGATTAGAAGAAAATAAACTTTTTGATGAGTTTTACGTTTTCTTTGTCTACGTTTTAGGTGTGTGATATGTTGTGCCGAGTACAAGAATGGAGCTAAGCTGATAACTTTGCCTTGTGCACACCAGTATCATTCAGGATGCATTACACGTTGGTTGAAACTCAATAAGGTGAGGGTAATTTGTGTGTCTTTTTCATTTTGAGAATTATTGACCCTTTTGTCAAAATATTATTGAGCTTATTCATCTGCTTGAATTGTCATCACGAGACGTAAAGAATGGGTACTGCATACACATACAAAGGACGTTCTTTGAACTCTTAAGAAACAAAAAATGGATTGTACATTGGTTAGTAATGAATGTGATCTAAGCATTATTGCATGAATCAATTTCCAAAAAAATGTAATGTTTAGTTTCTGTAACACCTGTAAGTACTCTTTATGTGGAAGTGTAACTCTCTCTCGCTTTCTCACAGAATTGTCCTGTGTGTCAAGAGGAGGTTCGAGGAGAATAATGTGTGAAACTTTCCTTGACAGAGTACGGCCTATGTTTCTCCTTGCATCTACTTTGGCAGCATCATTGGATAGTAATATTGGATTAATCCTGTTTTCAAGTTTACAAATTCTACTCTAAAATAATTTGACTTGATTAAGTACTTGTTTGTGTATATAGCCTAGGAGTTACTCTTAGTAATTTGCAGGCATTATACCTGTACTTGTTACTGCCTTGTAAAGATTGTTTGCAGTGTATGTAAAATACCATATTGACAGAACTTTGTGCTTGCCTGAGTCAATGTATGATGGTTAAATTATCTTCGCTTCCAGTTTGCAAATGATTGTTAGTTATTGTGTATCATCTCACAGTAATAGAATGCAGATCAACAAAAAGAGGTATGATTAAGTATTTGCCACGTGGAGAAATCCTATATTCCATCCGAAGGATAAACCCCCACCTATCACAGGGGGCCAGTTGGCTCCCTGGCAATACCAGGGCTAGCATGATTGCCATCCGTTTACTTGGCAAAGTGTAGATTTTCAAGTCATTACATAATGAGTCATGTGCTTATTTGGATTTTGGGATTTTAATGCCTAACTGTGATATAACATATGTCAACAAAATAGTCCAACTAGACACCATGGCTAAAAGTAAGCCCCAATTGTTGTGCTCTCTGGATTTCAAAACTTTACGCATAATATTTATACGTAAGATTTTCAAATTACGATATTCTAGAAGAATGCAAATATCATATTTGCACCAAACTGTTGATGTTTTTGAATTCATGTCCATATTTACACTTGCAAGAAGCTTTGGAGATGATTAAACCACAAATGGAAGATAGGTAGAGCAAAGAAGAACCTAAGTACAAAATGGTAAAGGTAAATAAAACAGGCTGTACAAAAATTTATGCCATTGCCAGTTCACTTTCTTACAAGATCAAACCACAACAGTGAACAAACTACTAGTCATGCCTTACAGCTATAGTCCATATTTTCATCGAGATCACTGTTAAAACAATCTGTTTTCTATGAACTCATGGGCAATATCTCGTCCCATATTGTCTGGTAAATGAAGGTTTTGTGAAATATCTGATTCTGTTAGTTGAATCCATTATTTGCAGTAGCAGCAAACTTACTAGTTGAAGCACTTTTGAAACTAATGCTTCTGCTTCCACCAACATTGCCTTGCACCCATGCAGCTGGATTAGTTGCTGGTGAATGGCTGTTTCTAAACCCTGTTACTGGAAATTCGACTAACGCAATCGAAATAACAAATAAAAATAACAGAAAATAGAAGCAGAAGATAAAGCTAAGTATGTCAAAGCAATTCTCCTTAAAATAGATTTTGCCCTCTAACAACGTGCAAATGGGATTATGGACGTCTGTCTCCCAAGATACAACGCTTATTCCAAAGTCGATACTGCACAATACCAACCTTGTCGGTCGAACCAGCCATGCAGACGCCACGCGTGCGTCCAACTAAACCAATTGCCACGCAGGACGAAGTGACACAACCTATTACGTGTGTGCCACATAGGATGCCAACTCATCCAGCCTCCCGTTGCCATGTCATCGAACCTGAGTCCATTTCTGAAAACTATAAGGCTCTCCAGCTCCTCGTGACGATGCGTACGTGCGAAGTGCGCCTCTAAAGCACCCAATGTGAACTTTGTGACATGCGCGGGCCAGGATCGGGACTGGGATCGGGATCGGGATCCTGGCCGGGGTGCAGCGCGAGTGGTGCAAAGAACCACTCTAGTGGTGGCTAATTTGCTAGCCTTTGGCTAGCCAAAGGTAACCAAGTTGTATGTCACTTATTAAATTATAATTTATACACAGATCTTACTAAATAAATAAGTAAACATTCGATGTGAGATTCCTTACCATATATAAGACACTTAAAATGGGCTTATCAACTTATGGGCATATGTATTGAAGACTTTTCTAATTCACCCAAATTAATTGCAATTGCCTACATTATTAAATATCATATTTAATGGTCCAATATAATCAATTAATTTCAACAATTCCCTACATGAATGGAAGAAGTCGACTCAAATCAAAGAAGAAGAAAGAAGAGTACTATCAGAAAGATAACGCATCAAGATAGGTAGCTTTCGCTTTGAAACTTCTTTAGTAAGAATCTATCGAACTCACTTGGCTAATCAGTGAACGCAACGTTTTGAACTGTCAACTGTTATTGCAAGCTCAAACAATAGACCAAACACGTTATCTTTCATATCAAACTTGGTTCTCTATTGTGTTCATTATTTTGGCCCTGAACTACTTGGGTTCTGTGAGTGTTTTAGAGAATACGCCTAAATAAATTCTCAAAGAATCGCTCAAGTTCGCACTTACATAAGTGATGTTCTAAAAAGAATACCCTACGGTAATCACTTATCTTCTTTATAGTCATCATTAAAAGCAAAAGCTTTTCCTTAATAAACTTCATAGTCAGCACCTTTTACATCATAGAAATGGGAAGGAGTTAAACTCCTAAGTACTCTTATCAAGTCATTCATAATTTTTTCCTATTGAACCTAATCCGTGGGTTCTCCAATTGCCAGGTTAGGTTTCCATTAAGATGATTTATTGGGTTTTAGGCTTTAAACTCATTTCCCTCGATGCGCAGTCTATACGCTCTCTAAATAACCCTTTCGTAAACGGATCCGCTAGGTTTTCTTTTGATTTAACAAAATCAATTGATATTTTTCTATTTGAGAGTAGCTGCCGAACGGTGTTATGTCTACGACGTATATGTCTCGACTTACCGTTATACACAAAAATTTCAGCCCTAGCTATTGTTGTCTGTTATCGCAATGAATACAAATAGCTGGTACAGGCTTTGGCCATATAAGAATATCTTCTACGAAATGTCTTAACCATTCTGCTTCTTCTCCGGCTTTATCTAAAGTAATAAACTCAGATTCCATAGTAGATCGAGCTATACACGTTTGCTTAGAAGATTTCCATGATATGGCGCCACCACCGAGAGTAAATACATAGCCACTGGTAGATTTTGACTCGTCTGTATCTGATATCCAATTGGCATCACTAATCCTTCAATTACTGGAGGATATTTTTTATAACATAATGAATACTCTCTGGTCTGTTTCAAGTATCCCAAAACTCCAAGTAATGCATCCAAATGTTAATTACTTGGGTTACTTGTGTAACAATTGAGCTTACTTACTAAGTAAACTATATCAGGTCTTGTACAATTCATTAAGTACATTACATTACCAATAATTTGGGAATACTCTAACTGTTGTTTCCCATTTCTACTATTCTTGTGAAGAACTACATGAGAAAGAAATGGGTTACTCGTTTTTTAATATTATGAGTCTTAAACCTCTCAATTATTTTATCAATATAATGGGTTTGAGACAAGAATATTCCATCTGATTTTTTAGATATCTTTATTCCTAGAATCACGTATGCTTTACCTATATCTTTTATGTCAAAGTTCTTGGTAAGCATATTATTTGTTCTATTGATAACGTACATTAATCTCTAATATAAGGATGTCATCAACGTATAAATAGACAAGTACATATGCATTTTCGAATTTTTTCGAATATACGCATCTGTTACATGCATTTAAGATGAATTCATTCCTAATCATGGTACTGTCAAACTTTTGTACCATTGTTTAGGAGCTTGCTTCAAACCGTATAAGGACTTAACAAGTTTGCATACTTTGTTCTCTTGTCCTTTTACTATGAAACCTTCTGGTTATTCCATATATATTTCTTCGTTTAATTCTCCATTCAAGAATGTAGTCTTAACATCCATTTGATATATTTGTAAATTATATAAGGATGCTATAACAATTAAAATCGGAATAGAAGTAATTCTAGTTACTGAATAATATGTGTTAAAGAAATCAATTTTTTCTTTTTGATGATATCCTTTTGCAACCAGTCGAGTCTTGTATTTGTCTATTGAACCATCAGATCTCAACTTCATTTTAAAGATCCATTTGCACCCTATTGGTTTAGTTTCCTTAGGAAGATCAACTAATTGCCAAGTATTATTACTCATAATGAATTCAATTTCGCTATTTATAGCTTCATTCCAGAACACAGATTTTGGACTAGTCATAACTTTTTTAAATGTTTGAGACTCTTTCTCAATCATTAAAGATATAAAATCTAGACCAAAGGATTTAGCAACATTTGCTCTTTTACTCCTTCTTGGTTCAAGTTCTATATTATTTTCAAAATCTTTTTCTCGTGTTCTCTTTTGAGTATTCTCAAGTGAATCTCTTTTATTAAGAAACACATCTTCAAAGAATTCAGCATCTCTAGATTCAATAATTGTATTGACATGAATGTCACTTATATCAGATTTATGCACAAGAAATCTGTACGCATTGCTATTTATTTTCATATCCAATAAAAATGCAATCAATAGTTTTAAGATCTAACTCAATCCTTTTTGGAGGTGAAATAGCCGGCACCCCCACACTTTTAAGTATTTGTAGGAAGGCATTCTACATTTCCATATGTGATAAGGTATCGAGCCAATTTTCTTATGGGGAACTCTATTCAGAATAAAGTTAACAGTTAACACTGCTTCCCCCCCACAAGTTTTGTGGTAATACAGAACTTATAAGCATAGCATTAACCATGTCTTTTAAAGTTCTATTTTTCCTATCAACAATCCCATTTTGCTGCGGAGTATAAGGGCTGTTGTTTGGTGAATAATATCAAACTTAGCACATAATTCATTAAACATGGATGAATCATATTCACCACCTCTATCAGATCTTAATACCTTAATTATTTTTCCAAGTTGATTTTCAACTTCGTTTTGTAAGTAACAAATGCATTCAATGCCTCATCTTGCTACTTAATAAATAAATATGACAATACCTACTGTGATCATCAATAAACGTGATAAAATATTTTTTACCACCTCGAGTCTGAATAAATTTTAGACATAAACGTCGTTATATATTAAACATAACGGTTCACTACTTCTTTCAATTGAGTTAAAATGTTTTTTTAGCAAATTTTGTTTCAACACAAATTTCATATTTATATTTGTCTTCGGATTCAAGTTTAGATATAAGACCTAAATCCACAAGTCTTCGTAAGGAAGTACAATTTAAATGTCCTTATCTGCTATGACATAAATTCGAAGAGTAAAGCAAGTAAACATAATTATTAGTTTTATTAATAACTTGTGGAAACAAATACGTGGATTTTTTGTCCACTACAACAGTATTGGCCTTAAATAGACTATCAAGTAAATAACCATTCGCAACATACATGCCTCTCTTAGTAAGTACAAATCTATCAGATTCAAACACTATTTTAAATCATTTCTTACTAAGAATAGCTCCTGAAATCAATTTTTTTCTGATATCTGGGACATGTACAACTTCATTCAGCGTCAATTTCTTCCCCGATGTGAATTTCAGAATAACCTTTCTAATCCCTTCAATTTTGAAAGTTCTAGAATTGCCCCATGTAAAGGCACTCATTATCATTCAGGGTCTTATATTCAAAAAATAGACCCTTATCACCACAGATGTGATGAGTGGCTCCTGTGTCTAACCACCAATCTTTGGCATTAGATACCAAGTTAACTTCAGAAACAACAACAGATAGGTTGATGTCTCCAACATCTGTAGAAATATTATCCACTTCGATTATACTGGCTTGGGGTGGTTTCTTCTTCGGTGTATCCTTCTTTTTGCTTCAACAGTCTTCAGTCCGATGTTCCGGCTTCTAACAAATATAACAGTTTCTCTTGAACCGTTTTGTATTGTTGACTTTTTCTTTGTCCATGGATGAGCTAGAACACTTCATTTTCTTGTTCTTAGATCCCGAGTCTTCCACCATGTTAGCCTTTACTTTCATGTTGCGCACATTATTCTTTTTTTCAGTAGCTCGATTGTCTTCTTAAATGCGAAGTCAAACAATTAAATCCTCCATCGTCATCTCTTTGTGTTTATACTTGAGATAATTTTTGAAATCTTTCCATAGTGGAGGTAGTTTCTCGATCATAGCAGCAATCTGGAAAGATTCACTCAAAGTCATGCCTTCAGCTTCAATATCATTAAGTATAAATTGCATCGCTTGAACCTGACTCATTACTGTCTTTGAATCAGTCATCTTGAAATTCATAAATTTTCCGACAATGAATTTCTTCGTTCCAGCATCTTGTCATATATTTTTTGTCAAGGGACTCCCATAGTTCTTTAGCCATCTTATAGTTACAATACACACTATATAAAGTGTTATCCAATCCATTGAGAATGTAGTTACAGCATAAGAAATCTGCATTTTCCATGTTTCAATGGCTAACCGAGTATTTTTATCAGTAGCATTCTCTGATGTTTGTGTGGTACATTCTTCACGCAGAAAATTTACCAAGTTCAACATTATCAAATAGAATAGCATCTTTTGTTACCAATGCTTGAAATCTGTGCCATTGAATTTTTTCAATTTTTCATTTTGTAAAGCTGGTGGCATGACAAATTGATTGGAACTAGAATTTCGCGCAATCAAAACACTAGTATTATTTTTAATAGTATTAGCCATTTTCTGTAAAACCACAATTACAGAAAATAATTAATAGAGAAATGTAGAAGAAAGAAAGAAAGAAAGTAATTTCTGTCTTAAGATTCTTATCGGAAATTTGACTAACGCAATCGAAAAAATAAATAAAAATAACAGAAAATAAAAATAGAAGATGAAGCGAGATATGTCAAAGCAAATTTTCTTAAGATAGATTTCGCCCCTCCAACAACGTGCAAACGGGATTATGAACGTCTGTCTCCCAAGATACAACGCTTCTTCCAAAGTCGATACTATACAATACCAACCTTGTCGGTCAAACCAAGAAATGATCATACTCAAACGGAATAGAATTTAATTGATTTGGTGTACAAAAAAATGAATATAAAGATCTCTATTTATAGATATTGAAGTGTCTCATTGAATGGGTGTGTGACATTTCATGAACTGGTGCACCACTTGATCTGATACGTCTTAGCCATTGGATCGTACTATTTCATGATCTGAAGGCCTAGATTAAACCATGAAGTGTCGTGTCCATTCATCACACCAATTTCTGAACAATCACCAGCCATGCAAATGCCACGCCTATGTCCAACTGAACCAACTTCCACGCAGGACTAAGTGACACAACATGTTACATGTGTGCCACTTAGGATACCAACTTATCGAGCCTCCTGTTGCCATGTCATCTAACCCTGAGTCCATTTCTGAAAACTATAAGGCTCTCCAGCTCTTCGTGACGATGCGTACGTGCGAAGTGCAAAGTGTGCCTCTAAAGCGCCCAATGCGAACTTTACGACATGCGTGGGGCCGGGATCGGGATCAGTGCCGGGGTGTGGTGCGGGGCGAGTGGTGCGAAGAACCACTCTAGTGGTGGCTAGTTTGCTAACCTTAGGGTAGCCAAATTGTAGGTCACTTATTAAATTATAACTTATGCACACATCCTACTAAATAAACAAGTTTTTTTTCTTGTAAACTTTCGATATGGAATTCCTTATCATATATAAGACACTTAAAATGGGCTTATCAACTTATGAGCCTATATATTGGAGACTTTTCCAATTCATCCAAATTAATTGCAATGACCCACATAATTAAATATCATATTTAATAACCCAACATAATCAATTAATTCCAACAAACCCAAGCTCGTCCCCATATGCATTGCCATCGACACTCTGTGCGGGATGGGACTGCTTGGGAATCCCATTCCCTTTAGTGTTATTGTTCATATTCTGTAGCAGTTTCTGCATTATTTGTTGTTGTAAAGCTTGACTGCCTTGCGATGTTGGAGCTCGATTTTGCTGTAACACACCATTCCCACTCATCTATTGATGTTGTTAATATGTGATCCAAATTCCGTTGAATGTTCGTAGATTAGTTGAAAGAGGTATTAATGAGGTATGATAAGTTTTAGGGTAGCAATTAGGCACTTGGGTGCCAAATCCAGGCGTATAGGCGTCATTTAAGATGTTTAGAATCAATTTGGGATTGAAACTCAGCGCCTGTGGTACCATTGGAAGTGCTTCCGCTACTGCTTGCCTACCACCCGTTTACCGTTCGAGCGTCGTGCGCTGCTCGCCCGGCTCGAGGTTGTTGCTCGAGCATTAGTATTATCCTGTGAAATTATATTTCCTTTTACTAATGCCGTTTTTTATCTGTTTTCCATCTAAAACATATTTTTTGAGTCTTATATATACTTCACGAAATTTGGCCTTGTTGATGGTGGTTATACAAGGGGCAAATTGAAGTCTAATTTCAGTAATAAAATCTATAACTATTGTAAGAAGAACGGGCACATAAAGAATGATTACTATAAATTGTAGAATAGAGAAAAATTGACTGCAAATCAAAAGATAAGGCAACCAGAAACTTCAGGTGAAATCGATATCGTAGAAAATTGCTACAGTGGTGGAGAAATTTTGGTTATTTCTAATGGCATCATATTGTGCTATCTATATCCTCACACTTGAAAATATAAAAAGATACTGTAATATGCACTTATTGACCTATGACAAATTTATAAAATCTCATATGCCAGTTATAGATGCTCCATCTCGTATTAATGTTTAAAAATGAAAAATTATTAGCATTATATAAATGAAACGTTTGAAGCATTTTGACATTTGATTCTAAAGAGAGAAACTCTTGAAAAAAAAGAGCAAATAAGAAAAATGATCACAACTAGGAGGCCTATATTCTTAGTATATAGATATAATTAATTATAAAACCTTAGAAGAGGTTCAAATACTTGGAATATTGAAAGCGGTGATTTCTTTTTAAGTTATGTCATTATGAAAAAGAAATAGATTGAAAAGAGAAAGTTCTCGACAACACCTTTGTATATGATATATCGCTTTATATTATGAATAGCAAGAATATCGAAAATAAATTCGTCAAAGCATATCGATTGAAGTAAATGATTGACCAAACAAAAGGAATCAATAATATCAAAATTGAACTTGTTGGAGAAACTTGAAATTTTGGGACCTACTGTTCAAATACCAAAAAGTGTACTTATGTGAAAGGTGTGTGTGTGTAATTTGAAATACGATTACAACTAATTCATCTAGCATGATTAGTAATGTTATCCTCAAAGGATTTAATATACTTGAAGCATATAACTTAAGTGATAGTATCATGAGTGAGAGTAAATACGTGTTGTACTCTTTCTCTTGATCAAAATTTTGTCCCATTGAAATTTCCTAACAAGATTTTTAATTAGGCAATTTTTTTTTAGTATATTCAAATAAATAATGTATTCTTTTTCATTCATTAGTATTTTTCTCATAGGATTTCTTCTAATAAGATTTTAACGTATTCTTTTCTTAATGAATATAATCTATAATCTAACGGACATTTACCTTCAATATAACTTTATAATTATGTTATAAATTTATATGAAAATATTGCTTGAAAACTATAACAACACAACACGAAACATATTCCACACCAGAATTGTGATATTTAAGACAATGGCGTATAAGAAATAGATGGCTTGATACAATAATTTATATTAATTGAAATCAGAGTAGCTATACTATTTTTATTTGCTCAAATTTTGTCCAATTAAATTTTCTTGACAAGGTTTTAACGAGATAATATTTTATTACTTTAATTTTGTTATGATTATTAACACTCTTTTTTCCTTCATTTGACATTTTTGTCCAAGTGAATTTTTATCAAACGAGATTTTAATAAGACATATGATGTAATGAGTCATTCAAGGGGGAGTATCATAAATTATATGTTTATTAGTGAATGACTATTATAACTTTGCAGTCATAATTATTATGGTTATTGTATCCCTTGCAGTCCTCATTATCTCATATATATATATATATATATATGGAATTTTGGTTCTCAATAAAATATAAAAAAGTGCATTGACTTCTCCATTCTCCTCTATTTTTCTCTCTATTTTATAACATTATTAAATTTTTTATGTTTTGCAGTAATTTAAGTTTAATAGAACATGATTTCGTGTTACTCTCTTGGAATTGCCTTCATGTTTCATATTCCAAACTATCGGGTTACTTCTTGAACGACTTGTTCGGAAACAAGGTCCAATTCTAAGTTGTTCAAGAGTAGTATTTCTCAACTAAAGCAGAAAAATGATATAAATCGTCACTAGTTCGAGTATGATTTATGTGCATATTTAAATAAAAAAATGTTGCGTTTTCTGCCAGAAACTGTAACACAAAAATGTCTCCCCACTCTAAGATTTCTCATCTATCATGGGATAAACTCTGATTGATATTATTGATAGAGAAATCACTTATCAATGATAAAACAACATTGGTTTTGCACAGTATAGATTCCTTGGTTCGGGTCGAAGAAGCAGAAAAAGTACAATGCCATCCATCTACTAAAATACCAGAATTCAACTGCATTATGGGCTAATCAACCGGGGTTTCTACAAAAATTTCTCTGGACCATGACTAGATTCAGCCAAGGTAAAGTGAACAATGGTTTAGGCCTGAAGTGAATTTTTATTTCTAGAAATGGAAAATTGAAATTTTTTAATGTTTTAACTTCACCTTGAGGCGCACAAATTTTCTGATGGCTAGAATTAGGTGTGGCATGAGACACTGCACATCCGTGATATCATGTTTGAGGGTGTAAACCCACAGAAGGATTTTCCACCGAGAAATGAAAAGCAAGGACCATTTTTAGTACATAATATTAGACGTAAAACAAGCTGTCTTCTCTAATACTGTCTAATCTAACTTAATAAACGTGCTAGAAAACATTTATAGCAGAGTAAACTAGTCTAAAAGTAGACGATTGTACTAGAAAGCATGGACGGATGTAGGGGGGATTGGGCCGGGCCATAGCCTGCTATAATCTTTAGCCCATTTCATTTTTTGGTGTATATATATATATTGGCCCAACTTGTAGTTCGGTTTTGGAACCGTTCCTACTAGGGGGAAGGCCCGGAAGGACCAAGTTGTGCACCCTTACTCCATCTTCCCCTAGAACTTGACCTCTCACCTTTATATGCCCAATGTTGCAGCATATGATGGTGTTATGCATAAAAAAGGTTTTATTTACTCGACTCCAATTTTATTAAGAATAAGTCTTAGTTTGTTATTGTTTGATACAAAATGATTTAGTTTGGATTGCTCACCTGAATATATGTTGAACTATCATCTCTATTGAATATTTGACCAAGATTAGAAATATTGTTTGCTATTTGCATTGCATCCTATGATGGAAAATCCTGTTACCCAAAAGCAAAAGGATTTCTTAGAACATAGAGGTTAAATGTGAAAACAAATCAAAGAATATGCGCAGATATCTGTGTATTTGGTATGTTGGCTTGAGTAAAACTATAAAAATGGGCATCACAACTAATTAATGTTATGTTAGGGCTAATTAATTGAATCATCAAAACTTTGCACAAAGTTTCATCGAGTCATTGAATCTTAAAAACTACCCCATTAATCACTGAATTTTGTAATTCATTATCCCATCTATCACTCATGCAATGGACGGTTAAAATTGACGAATTTGTTGATGTGGATGACAAAATTGCATACATGGCAATCTATTTCCCACGTGGAGTCCATGTTAGTAGCAATTTAAAAACTGAGTGATAGATGGTATAACGAATTACAAAGTTTAGTGATCTGGTGGAAACTTTACGAAAGTTTAGTGATTATTCGGGTAATTAACTTAACAAGAAGTTATACTTTGAGCTCATCTGCCACAACATCGATGAACTCTTCAGTGTTAAGATACTCGTCTTGATCAAGCCTATAACATGATAAAAGAGTGATGAGCTGAACGAGATACTTTCTCCCACTTGTTCAAAAAAAGTAGGATGACTTTAGGACTATAGATTGAGAAAACAATGCAATAGTCACTCACTTGGATCCATGGATAATAATGGTAAGATCATTGGTCATCTTTCCAAACTCTACTACACTAATTCAAGTTGCTTCTAGTTTCTAAGTGAAATTCAAGAGCTTTGCACTGTCGTTCAATTTTGCCCTAAACATTTTGCTGCTTGTTAATTGTTTTTTTTCTTATTCATTGTTAAAAGAAACCAAAAAACTTTGTTTTGCAAAAGGATAAGTAAAAATAATGCATTTTATTATAGTAAATTATTAGACTTAAAACCAAATTGAGTTACCCGTGTGTGAGCCCAAGAGTCCACGCAAAGATTGAAGTAATGTTGTTTGTGCTGGTATCACTTCCTTTTTGGTGAGCTCTATAGTGACGTGTGAGAGTTCCACGGGTTATTTCAACTTCGATTATCTTTCTATCCAAAAAGACATGTATAAAAACAAGAAATTTATTAGATTCTTAACTCAAGATATGTATGAATTTCATAGTTGAATACTATTAAATGATCAATGCAGTTTGATGTTGCTAGAAAGAATAAAATTGTGAGGTACGAGTTCAAGAAAAAAAAAAGAAGAAAGAAATAACATAAAGATTGATAAAAATTAAAACAAAACTACAAAGTAACAGAAAAGATGATGGAAGAACATGAGGAAATAGGGTTAGTTACTTGAATCATCCCTAAACTTTACGTAAAGCTTCCACCGGGTCACTAAACTTTAAAAATTACCACGTTAATAATTGAACTTTGTAATTTGTCATACCATCAATCACTCAGTTTTTCAATTGCTATTGATGCATATGCAAAGTGGAAAATAGATTGCCGCGAACGCAATTCCGTCAACCACATCAGCAAATTCGTCAATTTTTTAACCGTCCGTTAAGTGAGTGATGGATGGGATAACAAATTACAAAGTTCAGTGATTAACGGGATATTTTTTAAAGTTCAGTGACTCGATGGAAACTTTAAGCAAAGTTCAATAATGATTCAGATAATTAACCCGTTAATCTATGACATACTTTATTCTTTAATCATGTCAAATACCGTACCAAGAACTAAATATTTTCAAATAATTCTTTAATCGACACATCATAACTAATAAATATTTTTTTGTTGACTTGTAAATGGGAAGGGTCACAGATCTGGGAGTATATTTTCTATACCCGTCCTAGGGCAATATTCGTCGCTCTATACCCATCCAAAGTACTAGATTAAACGGGTAATCCTCACCTTATATGGGGCGAGCCCATAGATATCACGTTTAATGGATTTTTTGTCATTCCTATAATTTGTCGAATAGAGCCTCAGAATTTTCAGAGTCGATCTAGTCCCAAACATAAAAGCATTCTCAATAAGTGTAGCAAACTTATTACATAATTTACAAAAGAAATTGAAGAAATAAATTAGTTTTTTGAAGATAAAAAAGGAAAAATATGGCAGGTTGTCAATTTAATACCCTTTCTATGTTTCGGGGTAGCAGGTAGCACAAGACTAGTAGTGAAGGGACAACAATGAAATAGCAATCCTAGGATATATATATGTTGTCATTACACAATCATTAATTCTAGAAAAAGAGGACCACAGTTTAACATCAGACATCAACCCTAATGATGCTCCTAATTTTCAATTTTCATCATAGAATGATTATTATTTTTCAGCTTTTCTCATAAAATAATATCCTTTAATGTCTATATAGGCATATATTTATAAAGACTTGCAATTAAATAAAGAAAAAAGATTTCATTTCTTATTTTATGTCTTGTAACATTTTATTTGACAATACCCAAGATCAAGTTTTCGAAAATTGTTCAAAATTGTCGACCGACTTAAAATTGTAAATTTTCAAATTAATGTACATATTTATCTAATCGTATCTTCAATAGATTAACGTGCAAATTGAATTCATTATTATTTTTTTTATTAAAAATTCTAATATTATTAGGTGACGAAAGTGAATACATAGCAAAATAATTTTTTTTTTTTTTTTACGTTACTTTCGAGGTTAAATTGGATGGGCTGTGGGCAGTTGAATTTTCATTTAAACGAAGATTAAATGGTTTCAACTATTTGGAATTGATTGTAAATAATGGCAATTGGGCAGGGGCAGGTAGAATCGGATGGGATTAAAAATATCTGAATTTCTCATCCTAATTTTCGATTTATTTATTTATATTTAAAATACAATTTAAACTACAAAACATAAAATGCAAAATAAAAATTAAGGTGGGTACGAGATGGAGACCATGTTCTTGTTCACGGTCCAATCGAGATGGGACCAAACATTTTGCGTGCGAAATACAATAGCGAAAGATTGAAAATGAAGTTGGTACATGTTTCGAAATTTTTCTTCAAATTGATCACAAAGTCGTCAAGATAAGAAGGGGCTGTATGGGAGGGGTGTTAAACGAGGCTTGCCGAGTTGCTCGACTTGTATAGGGTTTGACTCGACACGTCCCACGAGTTCACTACACACTATTTATTTATTGCTTTTTGCAAATATTTTCATTTTGTTGTTACAGCGCCGAATAATGAAATTGTCCTTTGCATATTTCAATGTAAAACGCCAAACTATTATTATTATTATTACAAGATAGAAATATGCATGAAATAATGTATTTTCTTAAAAAAGGAAATTGAGAAATATTTATCAAACATGTTTTAGATTACAGCACAGCACAACACAACACATGATGTGAATATGAAATTCCATCTACTAGATTTTAGTACCAAAAAGAAACTTATCTAAATTGATGTTATACCTTCAATTGACTACATGAAAAGTAAGATTTTAGCTTTGGTATGAAGCTGATTTTTGAGACGTGATTATTTTAAAATTGAATTTTATTTTTGACAAATGTGTGACTAAAAAGTACAAAAATTATGGTGATGAAATGCAAAAAAATTATTTTTCTTTTCAAGAACCTCTTGTTGAAAACGAGTGTGAGGAAAAGTGATTTTGGAAAAAAAAAAAAAAAAAAATCAAATTTTAACAATTGCTTAATTATAATTGTATAGTCAATCCCAAAAATTATTTTAGATCTTTATTATTGGATGGCAACGGGGCGGGTTTATTGCCCCTTTAAATTTTTTTTTTTTTTTTGATAATTTATTTTATTGCTTCAATTTATTAGATTGAGACAAATAATTTTAGTTGTTATTTTCTATTAGAACTAATGAAATTTCGTGAAAATTTTCATTTAAAATGTTGAATTCTAAAAAAAATAATTAAACGGGGTGGGGCATCCCTTACCCGTCCTCACCCCGAACTCGTCCCAAATATCCTATTAAGCGGGTAATCTCCGTCCCGTTCGAGGCGGGGCTTCTCAGGTATCGAGTTGGTCGAATTTTTTTGTCATCCCTATTTATTAAATTGTCATGCACTTCTTAGAAAAAACATGTCTCACGCTAAATTTTTAGATGTCACTATAGTTTCATAAATTTAGATAAGTGAATGTCACGAGAGGTTATGCAACTACAATGCAAAATTTGTTTCTTTTAAAAGGTTAAGAATCCCTTAGTGAAGTTGATCTAAATATCTTCTCATATTAATGTTATCTATTCTTCCCGTTTAGGTGGCTATGAATTTTCTAATTATTATAAAAAGCATTAAAATATATTTGAACTCTATCTTCACCGGGACAATTAATTATGAGTTCAACTGTCACTTATTATACTGATTATAATTGACAATGAATAATATTTTTTTTATAATACTGTATCAAATAGAAGTTTACTGAAGAAGAATGAAGAGATTATTTATAATACTGTATCAAATATGCTCGTGACACAACTAGACTAGGTCTGATAAACCCTATTGCAATGTTGAGATGTAGTTTGTATCCATTAACGTTAAACACGACACAGGCTTTGGCGGCTTTGTAGAGCTGCTTTCATGTGTATAAACATTATCTCTTGATTTGAACGTAGTAGTGTTATTTATTAATTATTTTATATCTGGGCTCAATGTTTTGTCATATTTTCTCTTTCTTCTTCTTCTCTCTTTTTTCCCGAGTCTTCTCCATAATCAGAGAGAGAAGATTCATTGTAATCTGATTTTTTTTCCCATTGTTTTCTGGGATACTTTTTTCCATCGGGCTAATCGGAGTTTCAAGATTAAAGAGTCAAGATTCTTGGCAGATTTCACGCAACAATTGATTCTTTCTTCTACATTCCAACCTTCTTGTAAGAGATCTGAAAATCCCTCTCTCTCTCTAAATTGCAACTTGAGGTCACATAATCAAATTCATTTCTCTACCGGCCGGGGACTCGTCGGGCGATCTCGTTTTGCATTCAAGATTCGCGGGTTTGACTTGTATTTTTCTTTTGAATTTGAAGTGAAAATTTCCTATTTACTTTCTCTCACTACAGGGGTACATATACACACACATAATAACTGTATTACATACTGTTACGGCTACAGTATATAGATATAAATTTTCTTTGTGGACGCGTGGCTGCAGTTTTGGACTCGTGGCTTTCTGGATTTTGTCTCAACTCGGAGATGGGATATGTATGAATCAACTGTTTGATCTGAATTAAATTGCGTCAAATTGAAATTATCATAAGCAATTCCAGTTGGGTGTAATTAGGCGGGGGATTTTTTTATTGAAAATGATTATGAACGGTAATGAGGTGCCACCTATGAACGGTAGTTCCGGTGGTGGCGTTGGCGGCCGAGGTGGTAGTGGAAATACTGGTGCTTGGGAACTTAGGCCTGGTGGAATGCTGGTTCAGAAGCGTACCGATGCTGACGAAAACCAGGCGCCACCACCAACTATTCGGGTTCGGGTCAAATACGGGTCGATTTACCACCAAATTTATATCAGTTCTCAAGCTACCTTCGGTAATTTCGAACAATCCTTCTTCAATACTCATTCAGCAGTTAATTTTAACAGCTAATTTTCTTGATTCTTAATTTAAAATGGACTTGCAATATGTTATTAAATACTATATGAATTAAGTTATTGTTGATTTAGAATCAATTAACCTGAAGGCCTTTTTCTGGGAATTCAGGGGAGTTGAAGAAGATGTTAACAGGGCCAACGGGATTACACCACCAGGATCAAAAGTTATTTTACAAGGATAAAGAGAGGGATTCCAATGCATTTCTTGATACTGCAGGAGTTAAGGACAAATCGAAACTTGTTCTAACGGAGGATCCGATTAGCCGAGAAAAACGATATCTTGAGATGAGGAAAAATGCTGTAATGGAAAAGGCTGCAAAATCTATATCAGAAATCAGCTTGGAGGTGGATAGGTTTGGTGGACAGGTAATTCCCGAGGCTTGCGTCGATAAAATTTTAATACTGTCTGGTCGTTTTAGAAGAATTATTGCAGTAACTAGTTGTAGTGAACTTGTTTCCTTGATTGCAACTTGTGTAGGTTTCAGCTTTTGAATCTGTAATTTCTAAAGGTGGAAAAGTGGCTGAAAAGGATTTAGTAAATCTGATTGAGTTATTGATGAATCAGCTGCTTAAATTGGATGGAATTACTGCTGATGGGGATGTCAAATTACAGAAGAAAATGCAGGTAAAAGTTTCAATTACGTGAGGACTTAGAAACTGAATTCTTCGATTTGGAACAATATCGTTGAATGACTCATTAAAAGTTTCCGATTTCCTGCTTATTTTGAAGGTGAAACGAGTGCAGAAGTATGTCGAGATTCTTGATATGTTGAAGATAAAAAACTCAATGCCTATTAGCAGTGGAACATCGACTCAACAGAATCAGCAACAGAGGTACTCAAATGGGCATGTTTTGACACCAGTTCAAGAATCCCGGTACTCAAATGAGAGTGCTTCATCTCCCATTCAACGGCAACAACCCCAGAATCCATTCGGGCTGTCATTAATGGATTCACCACCGAAGCAACAACAGCAGCCTTCGGCCTCAGGAGCTTTTGTGATTACAACACAGTGGGAAACGTTCGATTCTGCACCTGCACCGTCGATGCCGGGTGCCCCTTCATCATCCACAGTGGCTTCAAGGACAATTAATCCAGCACAACCTAGTTTTACTTGGGATTTGCTTTGAGTAGGTAGTAGGACAAAGTATGGATGTGCATGGTGGTCTTGTTGGTTTGGTATCTATTCTCCATTCTTTTCTGTATCTATAAAGTTTTGTTAGCATCCCCTTCATATGTGTCATTCACCTTGTGCTATTATATATTCTGTTCACATATTTTATTCTCAATCCATGCTTGTTTTGATATTATACCAATCCAATCCGATCCATAGTACACAAGCTATGTCCATTTTTGCACTTGTTTGCCACATGTTCCTAGTTCATATGAAGATGAAAATATAGACCAAGTTATAAAGATTTAAGCTACTCTTTACCTCAAATCTTAATATGGTATCATAATCCATTAAGCTCCAACGGACAATTCGATCCGATTGAAAAAAAAAAAAGAGAACGAGCCATCATCTTATGGGGCATGTCATGAGATTTAAGTTATAAAATTCAACATCGAATAGAGATGAAAATATAGATCAACTTTAAAAGTTTGGACTAAGCGTAAGCTATTTAAGTAGGCTCGCAGCTTCGCTCAGCAGATCTGACTTTTGATTATATTAGTAAAGCGCTAGCGCCCAACCTAGATCTAGGGGCTGCAGATGGATAGGGGAAGGGAAGAAAAGAAAGAGGGTCACTCCTTTTAGGAACATGGCTCGTTCATTCACTTGTTCATGAACTCGCAGCTTCTCTTAATGAATACTCCACTTATCAATCACTCATTATAATGTGATAATAATTTGAATCGATTATAACTTCCTATTACTCTTCTATAAAACTGAAGTCAACTTTTATAAAATCTTCTTGTGGACACTTAAAATTCCAAATCTGTTCCAGGAGATCTAAATCCTCATTAATGTTCTTTTGTTCAACCCAATACAGCAGTAGTTAAGGAATAATGATCAATATTTATACCTTGCTTCCTATGAAATTTTCTTTAGAATAGGCTCTGAAGGAAAGGCAGGTTGGATTGGATTGTCAACATGTTTGTTACCTCGAAAGTTATCCATTTTGAAAACGTCCAGTGCAATCAACTAGGTATATTGATAGAACCTTTTTTGTGTTTCTTACTTTTTCTTGGTGGCACTCAAGTAATATTTAGGTCAACTTTTAGTTCAATATCTTCCACTAGTTGAGTTGTTAGAATACAGTGACCTGAATCCTATTTTGACTCGATAAGCTCGTGGTGCGACATGTGGTGAAATAAAAATTATGAAAACTTTTATGGGGTGTGTAAGTAGAGGAGATATTGGGCACAAACGGTGGGAATCAACTCAATCTCTCTTCTACCACCACAAAACCAATATAATTCAAAGTAGCCGAAGCAATTATCTCTGGTACTCATATTTGATATAGTGAATTTTCTTTTTCTCTATCTGTAATTTTTCCTCCGTGTTTCCACGTAAATTTGTGTGATCTTATTCTTAATGATTCTATTGCCTATTCTTGTTTTATTCTATAACAGATTTCGACCACCCGGGAACGAATTGATGAGATACAAGAAGTCTGTAGGACCTCAAAGTGAAATAAATTTCAGCAGTTGAAATTATTGCAATAACTAACGCTTACAGATCGAGTCGACCAACCAAAAATAAATGGCACTTATTCTCTGTTTATTTGATTTAGAATCTAAATTTTATTTTATTAATAAAATGGTGATTATATTGCCACCCCAATTTTTATTAGATACATCACATTTTAATTTCAGTTAAACATGAATCTTTGCTCATTGTAACAATTATTTTCTTAACCTTTTCGTCAAATTCTTATCTTCATCAACCTTCCATTAATTAGTACGTTATCAAAATATTTTATTTATATGCTTCGAAATGAAGGAAAAATATTTTTTTACACTTTTTATTTTTTTAAAATATGATAGAAAAATAAGTTGTTTTACGCATTTCAAAGGACTTTTGGGCATAAAAGTATTATCAAATATAGAATATGTTAACTCATGGAAAGCCCTAAGAGTCGACGTCTTGGATTGATTAAAGTAAGAAAGAAACGTGGAAACTATAATAGGAAAAAACGTGCTGCTGAAACGTGGTAAATTACATTACATTTGGATCACGACCCTAATCAAGCAATGTCAATAAATAATTCTTCATAATAAATTATTTCTTTAAAAATAAAATAAAAATTCTAGATTTTGCTCAATTAACCAAGTGTTGCACAACAAAAAAGTTTACATAATAGTGACAACCTTTAAATTTCGAGATGTCCATTATATTCAAGTTTTCAAGCGAGGCTTAACAACCCAAAAATACATTAACTATCCACTATTGTCTAACAAAGATCATGCAATGAGGTATGTAGCCATGTCTCGACTTGTTGGTTGCTTTGATAAGGATATGTCTCTAATATTTTGTACCTCAAAATTCAGTGGGGGCAATTGTTCGCATTGGACCATTTCATTCCACCCCGACTTTAAGTTTGGGGAAGAAAGATTCAATAGTTTCGAAAAGGATTGTAGAAGAAAAAGAGACGACCAAGAAAATGGACATTGTACAAAATGAGAGTTTTGTTCATATAATTTCATAAAAGAGATCTTATTTCTCCCTCACTCTCCGAATGAGTACTTTCCAGACAATTTCATCATATTGAAAATCATTGATTGATTGAAAATTATGGATCATATTGGGCTTATTGAAGAATTGTTGGTAGAACATTGTTATGGAGATCTTGATATTATAAAAGACTATATCTCGATAGCTTTTTTTTTAGGTCTAAACTCAATATTTTACAGAATTATATATAAGATTGTAGGTGACAAGAATTGGTAGGTGCACCACAACATCCCAACTGTGTTGATTTTTTCATAGTATCTTCATCATTTATCCATCCCAACATATTATTAAAATTAAGAAAAGCAAAGTACATCGGAAAGTAAACTGAGAAAAAATCAATAAGATCTAGACTGAGCCCAGATAAACATCAGACTATGTCATAAACATCACACATTATTTTGATTTTGTAGAAGATTTAGAAACTTGAGTTTGCTTCTTACTCTTTCGAAAAATTAAAGAATTGTCAATGAACTGTTAGATTGAAAATCGATCCAAAACAATTATGTGGAAACAAATTGGATAAAAAAAAAATCGTAAACTTATGGATTGAGTTCATACCTTTGACCATTGATATTGTTTAGAAGCTCTCGTTTTGTTTCAGGTACTAGTACTTCTAAGCTCTCAACACTTTTACAATGATATTGTATAATCTGTATTTTCGGTGGTGGAACTCAGGGACCAAACCCATCTATAATATAGCCAAATCCCCATCAAGTTATGGCTTCAGTTACCAATTTTGATTGTCCAATTAATGGGTAAGTTTCTGAAAAATTGAAGAACGTTGGACCACATTGATAGAAGAAACAGATCGGTTATATTCTCCCACTTGGTCCATAAATTTAACATAATGTCTCAACTTAATCCCATCATACGACCTTCTTAAGAAATAAACACATGAATCATGAAAAACACCCTATATCTCATTCTTGGTTCCACAAAGACGTGTTTTCTCAAATAAATTAAGGCGCGCATGAATATGAGGAAATATTACAACAGATAAGAGTTTCATACAAAAATTGTATACCATTACATAGTGGAACCAAGTCCTATTTTCTCTACATGATTCTTGAATTTTAATGGTGACATGCCTTTAGTCAAAGGATTAGCGATCATCAGTTCAGTGCTTACATGCTCAATGACTACTTTCTTTTCTTTAAAATACTTAATGTTGATATGTTTACGTCGACTGCCAATTTTGTTGCTCTAAGCCATAAAGACAGTAACCGAATTGTTGTAGTAAATTCCTTCTGGCCTAGAAATTGAATCCATAATTCTAATTCCAGATATAAAACTCTTGATCCATACACCATGTGAAGTGACCTCAAAACATGAGACGAACTCGACTTTCATAGTGGAAGTAGCAGTCAAGGTTTGGTTGGCACTCCTCCATCATACAACTCTACCAGCTATCATAAAAATATACCCTGATGTTGATTTGTGTTAATCAACACAACCAATAAAGTCTGAATCTGAATATCCAATCACTTCTAGATTATTCATCCATTATACATAAGCATGTAATTTTTTGTTCCTTGAAGGTACCTCATTACTTTCTTTACCGCTCTCCAGTGGTCCATACCTGGATTACTCTAATATCGTCCTAACATTCCTGTAACAAATGCAATGTTAGGCCTTGTGCAGACCTCAGCATACATTAGGCTTCCGACAGTGGAAGCATATGAAATGTTATTCATTTGTTCACTTTCTAGATCATTTTTAGTGCATTGACTCAAATTGAACCTATCACCATTCACAATGGGAGCTACACTTGATGAACAATCATTCATCTGAACTCTCTTCAAAATTTTATTGATACAAATTTCCTTAGATAATCTCAAAATACCTCGTAATCTGTATTTATGAATCTTAATGTCAATAGCATAAAATGTCTCACCCATATCCTTCATATCGAAATGTTTACAGATGATTTTTTTTACCTTATGCAACAAACTCTTATAATTGGTTGCAAGTAAAATATCATTTACGTATAGAATAAGAAAACGAATCTTACTTCTATGAACCTTCTGGTATGTACATTGATCCATGAGATCTTCAACGAATTTGAATGAAGAAATTACCAATGAAATTTAAAATACCATTGACGGGATGCTTGTTTTATACCATATATAGATTTCTTAAACTTACAGACCAAGTGCTCATAATCATTAGAGAGGCTGTTTCATATAAACCTCCTCCTCTTAATCTCCATTGAGAAATGCCATTTTCACATCTATTTGTTGCAGCTCAAGGTCAAAATGGGCTACTAATGCCAAATAACATGTCATTCTTAGATATCGGATAGAAGGTTTTCATATAATCGATTCTTTCCTTTTGACTGAATCCCATAGCAACAAGTCTTGCCTTGTATCTCTCAATGTTGTCTAGCGAGTCTTTCTTTGTCTTAAAGATCCATTTACAACCAATAGTTTTGGCACCACTAAGCAACTCGACGAGATCCCAGACACTGTTACTCTTTATGGAACTAATCTTTTCCTTCATGGCATTTGATAAGTATGTAAAAACACACTTATTCGGTACTTTTCTGAATTTAATTAGAAATGATATTGAGTATATTTCTATGGATAATTATGTAAATTTCACTTTTGTAGACTAAAACCCCGATTGGACGAAAAAGGAGCGAAAAGGGATGAAAAATGACTAAAAATGTACAAAAATGTGAAGATGGGGACCAAAGTGCACAAGTGTCAAAGTTGAGGGACCTAACATGCAATTATCTTAGGGACCTAGCTGCAAATTGCACAGTATTTCTTGGGCTGACTGACCATTTCAATTTAAAAAATAGGTTTGGGGACTATTTTGTAACTTTCTAAAAGATTGGGGACTTTGGTTGCAATTGTCCCTAGATATTTTGGATAACTTAATGGTTAAGCAAACAAATATCCCCGTCTATAAATAGGACTTGGCTGGGACCTTTTTTTGGAGGTGAGAAAAAAAGGATAGATTAGTTTTTAGTTTTATAACTTGGTTCTATTTAGTTTTTTTTCTCTCTAGCGTGTTCTTCATTTTCCTTTCTTTTCTTCTTCTTTTCTTTTCTTTTGTTGATCTTGGCTTGTTTTGGAGGAAGATCATAGAGCAACAAGGAGAAGCCATCAAGGATTTGGCAAGATTTTTTGGGAGAAATCAACTTCACGCTTCAACTAGGGTTTATTCTATAACTTTGATTTTTCTCATTTATTTTGCCATTTTTGTAATGTAATGTATACAATATCTCCTTTGTTTTCATATCTATAAAATGAGCTAAGATTATTTTGTTGGAATTTATTGAGTAACTTAACCTAGTATTTCATTAATGTCAATAATATGTTTATTTTGATTTTGTTATGCATATGTTATCAAAATAATAGTATATTAATCATCATGTTGAAAATTGCTTCATTTATTTGACGTCGATAGATGTGGTAGTTAGGTATTTATGTGATTGTTGAAAAATAATTACATTTGCTAGACCGAAATAATTGATGCCATGGGTTTTCTTAGTGTTCTAGGCGCGTCTAGGTGATGTAGAAATATATACCTACCTCATGTGATCCGTTGAGCATTTTCACAAATATTGAATGCGATTATTTAACTTTGTATCGACATAGAAATATGTGGTATGAATTAATTAATTAATTAATTAGGGTTAATATCACTCGAAAGAGGGTATTAATTTAAAATAGGAAAATTGGGTCTAATTACTTATTTTGGTAATTTGCATCTGTGCGTGATCGAATTGACATTAATGAAGTATAGGTTAAGCGAAAGCGTAAATTTCAACATCTTTTCAAAATCAAAATCTTTTACCTTTTATTTGTCATTTTGTCAGTTTAAATCAAAATTGTATCTTTTTACTTTTAAAATCACGTTTTTAAAATCTGTGTGAATTTCGTTAGATTGAGACAAATAAGCTTATAATTGAATTTAATACTCTTTGTGGGATCAACTTGGAGTCTAACGGTCCACTTTACTACTTATTCTCGACCCATGCACTTGCGGCATAGATTTCAGCAAACAAGTTTTTGGCGCCGTTACCGAAAAGTATTTAGATCAATTTGTCAGTTTAATTGTCTTTCATTTTAACGAACTTTATTTTTGTTGTTTTTAACTATTTTCTAAAAATCCAAAAGTGTGATTGTCTTCTTGATTTTCAAAATTCAGAACTCATTGAATTTTTGTGCATAGTTCGCGAAGTCTCGATCTTGCCGAATTTGATCCGGAAATCGAGGAGACTTTTCGAAAAAGGTTGCGTGAACAAAACGAGTTAAGAAAACAACAAAGTGAGATGGATCGACAAGGAATTCCTGTTGAGCCTCTCATTCAACAGGAACATGCCCCGAGGGATGGTATTCCGCCTGGTTTCAATAACCAAGCAGGTATGATCCAGAATCCCGTGGTAAATGAGGAAGACATGTTGTTTAGGGATTTCTTGAACCGTCATGTAGTTGAGAATCAATCAGGAATCATCTATCCGTCTTTTGGGCATCCGAACTTTCAACTGAGGCCTGATATAATTAATTTATTCTCCAACACCATATCATTTTGTGGGAAAATAGATGAAAACCCTCATGCTCATGTGGCTCAATTTATGGAAATTGTTAGCAATTTCACTTATGAAGGTGTGAGTGAGGAGGCTATCAAAATGAGGTTATTCGTGTATACGCTAAAAGATAAGGCAAGAGAGTGGCTTGACACTTTACCGCCGAGGAGTATCACGAGCTGGGTAGAATTGGTACAAAAATTCACAACAAAATTCTTTCCACCCGCTCGTGTTGCCAAACTCAAACACGGCATAACCACTTTTCAATAACTTGACTCGGAAACCTTTCATGAGGCCTAGGAGAGGTTCAAAGACATGCTTAGAAAGTGCCCAAAAAATGGGATTACTTTAGCACAGCAAGTTCAATACTTCTATGCCGGTTTAACTCCATCTCACCGATCAAATGTGGATTCATCGTCAAACGGATCTGTCCAAAACAAAAGTATCCGAGAGGCGTATGAGTTATTTAAGGTGATGTGTGAACAAAGTGCAATGTGGTCGGATAGACGTGCTAAAATAGGAGTTAGTGGAGCTCGAGATAGTGAAGCATATTCCTTAGTTTTATCTAAGATCGACTCCTTAGCACGGAAGGTAGAAGGGCTTTCTACATCCTCCTCTAGTCCTCATTCTGCTCACATGATACAATCACCACCTGTGTGTGATTTGTGTAGAGCGAACCATCCTAGTTCAAGTTGTCCTTTGATTGCCAGTAGTTCAAGACCCACTAAACAAGTGGCATATACTCAGAATTTTCAACGCCCAGGGTACAATCCATATTCGCAGACTTACAACCCTGGTTGGCATAATCATCTCAACTTCTCTTATGGGAACAATCAGAATGTGTTGAATCCTAAACTACAAGAGAAGAAAGAAGGTTGGGAAGATGCCATTGCTTAATTAGCAAATTATCAGTAGCAATTCCAAGAACGCAATGATGCCTCTTTGAAAAATCTGGAAATGCAGGTTGGCCAGATTGCTAAACTTCTCTCTGAAAGGGCTCAAGGGGCTTTACCGAGTAACACTGAAACAAACCTCAAGAGAATGTACAAGCTATTACTACCATAAGTGGGTTGCAATTGCCCGATCCCACGGTAGTACGACCCACTGCAGAAAAAGATGTGGTACAAGAACCGATTGAAATTGCTGAACTAAGTAAGATTGGTGAACAAGAGCTATCATCATCAAAGGCTCCAACACCAATCAAAGCTTATGTACCACCTATTCCCTTTCCACAGAAGCTATAAAAGCATAAATTAGATGTACAATTTGGTAAATTTTTGGAGGTTTTCAAAAAGCTGCACATTAATATCCAATTTGTCGATGCTCTAGCTCAAATGTCGAGCTATGCTAAATTCATGAAAGACATCCTTTCTAACAAAAGGAAACTTGAAGAGCATGAGACGGTGATGTTAACTGAAGAGTGTAGCGCTGTCCTTCAAAACAAGTTACCGCCAAAAATCAAAGATCCATGAAGCTTTACTATTTCCATGCATCATTGGAGATCTGAATATTAGTAGAGCATTGTGTGATCTTGGAGCGTGTATTAATTTAATGTCACTGTCGTTTTTTAGAAAGTTGGGATGGGGAGAAGCCAAGGCTACTACGGTATCCTTGCAATTGGCCAATTGTTCAATTAAGTATCCTCGGGGTGTCGTTGAGGATGTGTTAGTGAAAGTTGACAAGTTCATCTTTCCAGCTGACTTCATTATTCTCGACATGGAAGAGGATCATAATATTCCTATCATTTTAGGACGGTCATTTCTTGCTACTGGTCGATCATTGATTGACCTGCTAGAAGGGAAACTCATCTTACGGGTACAAGATGAGCAAGTTACATTTAATATCTTGAAATCAATCAATTACCCGTCGGCATCCGATACTTACTTTAGAGTTCATGTTATTGATCAATTGGTTGCCGACTCTTTTTTTGGACGTTCTGAGGATCATCTGTAAAAATGCCTTATGAGTTCATCACATAATAAAGATGGGGATTCAGATGTTGAAAGCATGGCAAATTACTTAAATGCTATACCTTCACATGCATACAAGAGAACCCCATATGTTGAGGATTTGGACAAGACTTCTTCACCATCGCTTCCATCACTTCAAAAAGCACCCACGCTTGAATTGAAAACACTTCCACCTCATTTGAGGTATGCTTATTTGGGTGAATCATCCACGCTTCTGGTTATCATTTCTAACTCCTTGAGTAAGCTAGAAGTAGAGACGCTACTTCGAGTTCTTCGGGAACATAAGGAAGCCATTGGGTGGACGATAGCAGATATTCAAGGAATTAGTCTGTCCTTTTATATGCATAAGATATTGATGGAGAATGACTTTAAGCCATCGGTCGAGCATCAAAGGCGACTAAATCTGAATATGAAGGAAGTGGTGAGAGCCGAAGTTGTTAAATGGCTTGATACAGGCATTATCTATCCCATTTCTGATAGTCCATGGGAAAGTCCTATTCAAGTCGTGCCAAAGAATGGAGGTATCACTGTGGTAGAAAATGACGAAAATGAACTGATACCTACCCAACCCATAACTGGTTGGAGAGTGTGCATTGATTACCGCAAGTTGAATAACAAATGCTTGAGCGGTTGGCAGGGTATTCACATTACTGTTTTCTTGATGGTTATTCGGGTTACAATCAAATTCCAATAGCCCCAAAAGACCAAGAGAAAACTACTTTTACATGCCCGTACGATACTTTTGCGTACAGGAGAATACCTTTGGCCTTTGTAATGCACCCGCAACTTTCCAACGCTGTATGATGGCAATTTTCTCGGACATGGTCGAAAAATGTATTGAGATCTTCATGGATGATTTCTCGGTATTTGGGCCTTTCTTTGATGGATGCTTGAATAATCTGGAGAAGGTGCTTCAACGTTGTGAAGATACCAATTTAGTACTGAATTTGGAAAAATGTCATTTTATGGTTCAAGAAGGCATAGTTCTTGGCCATCGGATATCCTTAAAGGAATTGAAGTGGATAAGGCAAAAATTCAAGTGATTGAAAAATTGCCCCCCACCTACCATAGTACGAGGGATTAGGAGTTTTCTTGGACATGCTGGATTTTACAGGAGGTTTATTAAAGATTTTTAGAAAATCACAAAACCTCTTTGCTCCTTACTTGAGAAGAACATTTCTTTCAATTTTTCTCAAGAGTGTCTCAATGCTTTCAATACTTTGAAAGAGAAACTCATTACTGCTCCTATCATTACAGCTCCAGATTGGACTCTTCCATTCGAGCTGATGTGCGATGCTAGTGATTATGCTGTTGGAGCAGTTTTGGGACAAAGGCGAGACAAAATCATGCATGTGATCTACTACGCCAGTAGAACCTTAATCGATGCGCAACTGAACTATGCAACTACTGAAAAGGAGATGCTTGTAGCAGTGTTCGCATTTGATAAATTCAGATCTTACCTCATTGGTTCAAGGGTCATCGTCTACACTGATCATTCGGCTATCAAATATCTGTTAGCTAAGAAAGTTGCCAAGCCAAGATTGATCAGATGGGTACTCCTTCTGCAAGAGCTTGACCTCGAGATTCGAGATAAGAAGGGAACAGAAAATGTCGTTGCTGATCATTTATCTCGTCTCGAGCAACCCAAAGATGTGTTAGAAGGAGATATTAATGAGGTATTTCCGGACGAACAACTACTGCAAATTATCCATCTGTTGTAAGTTACCGCTTGTCAATTTTCTTGCAAGTGGCATCATATCCCTTGAGCTTTCGTTTCAACAAAGGAAAAGGTTTTTCGCTGATATTAAACACTATTTTTGGGAAGATCCTTTGTTGTTTAAAAGGGGTCCGGATCAGATCATTCGGAGATGTGTACCGGAAAATGAAATGGAGAACATTCTTGATAGATGTCATTCTTCTCCATACGGTGGTCACTTTGGCGCTGTGAAAACTGCATCAAAGGTGCTTCAGTCTGGTTTTTATTGGCCCACGTTATTTAAAGACGCTCACACACTTGTCTCTAAATGCGATAGATGTCAACGTACTAGTAATATCTCCAGAAGAAATGAAATGTCGTTGACTTCGCTATTGGAGGTTGAGATTTTTTATGTGTGGGGCATTGACTTTATGGGGCCATTTCCATCGTCATTTTCAAACCAATACATTTTGGTGGCTGTTGACTATGTTTTTAAGTGGATTGAGGCGATAGCCTTACCTACTAATGATTCTCAGGTAGTCGTGAATTTTTTGAAGAAAAATATTTTTACTCGTTATGGCACTCCCCGAGCCATATTAGTGACGGAGGCAAACATTTCTGCAATCGCCTCTTCGACTCACCTTTGGCCAAATATGGGGTAAAGTGTTCACGAAAATATGTTTCGAATTTAAATCCCGCAAGTATACGGATCGTTCACAAGTAATAACGTGAAAATTCATGAATTTCGAGTATCGTTCCCACGAGAATTGATTTTAAGTGATTTTTATTATGTCGACCGTAACCGAATCTATTAAACTCAAGATAATTATTTTTGTGATTTTATGATGAAATTATAACAAATATGCGAATTAAACTAAAATTGCGATCTAAATGCAAGAATAATGGTTGAATGCAAAAGTTGAAGAAATTAATGTATGAAAAGTGTACTAGGATCCCGAATCCCCAAGCAAAGTTTACCCTTAACTCCTATTTCATAATTTGTTAACAAGAGGAATTGGTTGAAGAATCGATGTTTCTAACATATCCAACAACCTCTTTCGAGTAGAGTTGAACCCATTCTAACATACCATTTGACTATATTTCTATGACAAATGCAATATACAAAAATGCAAGAAGTTTTGTAAACACTTAGAGATTCACGTAATGCATATCGGTATATTTCTCTCCTCAATGAACAAAACGATGATTTATACCTTATTGAGTTTATTTTCCTTCTTTCGAATGCATAAAATAAACCACCCAAACTCACACAATTATCGTGCACTATAATCATGGAGGAAAGAAAGTGTATATAAATCATTCAACATCCATCAAACGTGGTTGAATATCAAATTGCAAAATAGAAATTAAAAGATCACAATGCGATATTCATCGTTCACCTAGAACATGAAAAGTCTAGCCTAACATGTATAAAATAAAAGAACAATAAAAATAATAAAGAGAAGACATCACCCAAAAATTAGGAATTAGGGTTGAAATCTTGAATCTTGAATGAAATCTCTTGTTCTCTCCATTTTCCTTGCTCTTCAATGATTTTTTCTCTCTAAGAATGCGTAGCCCCCCTATCTGGACGAGATTAGGGTTATAAAGAAATCCTAGATGTATTACCATAAGTGTTTGATTCAAATAAGGAAACCAGAATTTTCGCGCTCGGAATGAACCATGCGACTGCATGGCATAAACCCATGCGACAGCATGGTTATACAAAATTTTTACTGTTCAACTCCTGTGGATGCTTATGCGACTGCATAGGTTTTCTACCATGCGCCTGCATGGTAGAACTTGTTTTTCATTTGATTCACTTTTGTCCCCAAGTTGGTTTCATCCACCTTTTGGCTTTGATTTCTTCTCCTTCTTCTTCTAACACCCCATGAAATCACCATATGTTACTAAGCTCAACCTCATGCTTGATTCGTTTTTCGGGTCATCTTTTGAATAATTACATTTTGGTCCTCGGAGTTTCATATTCTTCCATTTTGGCCCTTTTTCGTTCATTTTCTCATACTTTTCATTCCATCCATCAATGTAATCCTACAAACACAAATTATATCGAATTAAGTCATATTTCAACATATACATCAACAATTTTTCATGTTTTGTGACCTAAATAAGTGTGCAAAATACACTTATCAAATCTCCCCAAACTCGAACTATTGATTGTCCTCAAACAAGATGGTGACTTAACTCAACACAAAGCATGGTTTAACAGCATGTCTTGTCTCAGGATCAGATCATTCGGAGATGTGTACCGAAAAATGAAATGGAGAACATTCTTGATAGATGTCATTCTTCTCCATACGGTCGTCACTTTGGCGCTGTGAAAACTGCATCAAAGGTGCTTCAGTCTGGTTTTTATTGGCCCACGTTATTTAAAGACGATCACACACTTGTCTCTAAATGCGATAGATGTCAACGTACTGGTAATATCTCCAGACGAAATGAAATGTCGTTGACTTCGCTATTGGAGGTTGAGATTTTTTATGTGTGGGGCATTGACTTTATGGGGCCATTTCCATCGTCATTTTCAAACCAATACATTTTGGTGGCTGTTGACTATGTTTTTAAGTGGATTGAGGCAATAGCCTTACCTACTAATGATTCTCGGGTAGTCGTGAATTTTTTGAAGAAAAATATTTTTACTCGTTATGGCACTCCCCGAGCCATCATTAGTGACGGAGGCAAACATTTCTGCAATCGCCTCTTCGACTCACCTTTGGCCAAATATGGGGTAAGGTGTTCACGAAATTATGTTTCGAATTTAAATCCCGCAAGTATACGGATCGTTCACAAGTAATAAAGTGAAAATTCATGAATTTCGAGTATCGTTCCCACGAGGATTGATTTTAAGTGATTTTTATTATGTCGACCTTAACCGAATCTATTAAACTCAAGATGATTATTTTTGTGATTTTATGATGAAATTATGACAAATATGCGAATTAAACTAAAATTGCGATCTAAATGCAAGAATAATGGTAGAATGGAAAAGTTGATGAAATTAATGTATGAAAAGCGTACTAGGATCCCGAATCCCCAAGCAAAGTTTACCCTTAACCCCTATTTCACAATTTGATAACACGAGGAATTGGTTGAAGAATCGATGTTTCTCACATATCCAACAATCTCATTCGAGTAGAGTTGAACCCATTCTAACATACCATTTGACTATATTTCTATGACAAATGCAATATACAAAAATGCATGAAGTTTTGTAAACACTTAGAGATTCACGTAATGCATATCGGTATATTTCTATCCTCAATGAACAAAACGATGATTTATACCTTATTGAGTTTATTTTCCTTCTTTCGAATGCATAAAATAAATCACCCAAACTCACACAATTATCGTGCACTATAATCATAGAGGCAAGAAAGTGTATATAAATCATTCAACATCCATCAAACGTGTTTGAATATCAAATTGCAAAATAGAAATTAAAAGATCACAATGCGATGTTCATCGTTCACCTAGTACATGAAAAGTCTAGCCTAACATGGATAAAATAAAAGAACAATAAAAATAATAAAGAGAAGACATCACCCAAAAATTAGGAATTAGGGTTGAAATCTTGAATCTTGAATGAAATCCCTTGTTCTCGCCATTTTCCTTGCTCTTCAATGATGTTTTTCTCTCTAAGAATGCGTAGCCCCCCTTTCTGGACGAGATTGGGGTTATAAAGAAATCCTAGATGTATTACCATAAGTGTTTGATTCAAATAAGGAAACCAGAATTTTCGCGCTCGGAATGAACCATGCGACTGCATGGCATAAACCCATGCGACAGCATGGTTATACAAAATTTTTACTGTTCAACTCCTATGGATGCTTATGCGACTGCATAGGTTTTCTACCATGCGACTGCATGGTAGAACTTGTTTTTCATTTGATTCACTTTTGTCCCCAAGTTGGTTTCATCCACCTTTTGGCCTTGATTTCTTCTCTTTCTTCTTCTAACATACCGTGAAATCACCATATGTTACTAAGCTCAACCTCATGCTTGATTCGTCATTCGAATCATCTTTTGAATAATTACATTTTGGTCCTCGGAGTTTCATATTCTTCCATTTTGGCCCTTTTTCGTTTATTTTCTCATACTTTTCATTCCATCCATCAATGTAATCCTACAAACACAAATTATATCTAATTAAGTCATATTTCAACATATACATCAACAGTTTTTCATGTTTTGTGACCTAAATAAGTGTGTAAAACACACTTATCAAATCCCCCCAAACTCGAACTATTGTTTGTCCTCAAACAAGATGGTGACTTAACTCAACACAAAGCATGGTTTAACAGCATGTCTTTTCTCAGGATCAGATCATTCGGAGATGTGTATCGAAAAATGAAATGGAGAACATTCTTGATAGATGTCATTCTTCTCCATACGGTGGTCACTTTGGCGCTGTGAAAACTGCATCAAAGGTGCTTCAGTCTGGTTTTTATTGGCCCACGTTATTTAAAGACTCTCACACACTTGTCTCTAAATGCGATAGATGTCAACGTACTGGTAATATCTCCAGACGAAAAGAAATGTCGTTGACTTCGCTATTGGAGGTTGAGATTTTTTATGTGTGGGGCATTGACTTTATGGGGCCATTTCCATCGTCATTTTCAAACCAATACATTTTGGTGGCTGTTGACTATGTTTTTAAGTGGATTGAGGCGATAGCCTTACCTACTAATGATTCTCGGGTAGTCGTGAATTTTTTGAAGAAAAATATTTTTACTCGTTGTGGCACTCCTCGAGCCATCATTAGTGACGGAGGCAAACATTTCTGCAATCGCCTCTTCGACTCACCTTTGGCCAAATATGGGGTAAGGTGTTCACGAAAATATGTTTCGAATTTAAGTCCATCAAGTATACGGATCGTTCACAAGTAATAAAGTGAAAATTCATGAATTTCGAGTATCGTTCCCACGATGATTGATTTTAAGTGATTTTTATTATGTCGACCTTAACCGAATCTATTAAACTCAAGATGATTATTTTTGTGATTTTATGCTGAAAGCTTGTTCTCGCCATTTTCCTTGCTCTTCAATGATGTTTTTCTCTCTAAGAATGCATAGCCCCCCTTTCTGGACGAGATTAGGGTTCTAAAGAAATCCTAGATGTATTACCATAAGTGTTTGATTCAAATAAGGAAACCAGAATTTTCGCGCTCGGAATGAACCATGCGACTGCATGGCATAAACCCATGCGACAGCATGGTTATACAAAATTTTTACTGTTCAACTCCTGTGGATGCTTATGCGAGTGAATAGGTTTTCTACCATGCGACTGCATGGTAGAACTTGTTTTTCATTTGATTCACTTTTGTCCCCAAGTTGGTTTCATCCACCTTTTGGCCTTGATTTCTTCTCCTTCTTCTTCTAACATCCCGTGAAATCACCATATGTTACTAAGCTCAACCTCATGCTTGAATCGTCATTCGGGTCATCTTTTGAATAATTACATTTTGGTCCTCGGAGTTTCATATTCTTCCATTTTGGCCCTTTTTCGTTCATTTTCTCATACTTTTCATTCCATCCATCAATGTAATCCTACAAACACAAATTATATCGAATTAAGTCATATTTCAACATATACATCAACAATTTTTCATGTTTTGTGACCTAAATAAGTGTGTAAAACACACTTATCAAATCCCCAGAAACTTGAACTATTATTTGTCCTCAAACAAGATGGTGACTTAACTCAACACAAAGCATGGTTTAACTGCATGTCTTGTCTCAGGATCAGAATTCAGTAATAAACAAAATGAACAGTTTCAATAGTGCAAAATCAAATGAATCTTCACTTATCATATGCAAAACTTGATGTGTAGGTGTGTGCATACTTATGTGAAACATACCAAACTAATGATGGTTGCAAATCCCGACCTACAATAGTCAAAATTTTCCTTTCTTCACTCGAGAGATTCACACCCCCAAACTTATTCTTTTCGCTCAAAGATCCCGAAGTGTGTTCTAAAATAGAGCCTTTGATTTACGGAAGTTCTTACCCTCTGTTAGTTTGAATAGATCTCACAGTCACAAGTTCACACTTCAACAAGCAGGGATTCTCCTATCTCTTTGATTTTTTCAACCGTTAAGACTAGACTAAGTTACTTGCTTCGTATTAGATATATGATTCTATCAACCGGGTGTCTGGAGCTAATCAATACATTTTATACATAGAAGCATGTATATTATTCTTCGATGGATAATTAAATTTTTTTTTATAACATCCTCTATTTGCTTTCTATATAACCCTTGTAGCGAGCTTTAGGCCGATGACTCCCAAGTCAAATGACCATAGGACACCAAGTTTTAAACATTTGCAGGCTTAATCACTCGAGTTATACAGGCTCGAACAGATGTCTTTATTTATTCGATAATTAGTGCAATGCCCCCTTTTTTTTAGACACCCAGTTTCTAGAACTAACCTCTAATTTGAAAATTTTACCTCGTTTTTGTCTCATTGGCCTAATTCAATCCATACAACACAAATTTTCACGCATGGAATCCCTACTCATCTTAATATTCCCCTGTAATAGCTAAATCATCTCCAAACTTCTAAAATGATGGTTTATTGATAAGTGCAAAAGAGGTTTTCGGGGTTTACCTATCATGTTCAACTCTACTATGATTCATATATCTCATCATTAGCTTAGCATGCCCAACACAAGTATTGTGCGCAAAAAAGTATGTCAAGTTTCCACAAAGACAAGTATCGATCAATTTAACTTGCACAATTTTCACAATTCATAGTTATACTGCTTCTAATATTTTCATCATTGTCGGCAAGGCCATTAAACCTACACAGGCACACAAAATTCTAAACTACTACTAGAAATGCGTAAAACTAAGAATAACTCAATAAAACGAAAAACTAGTTTTTTTTTTCACACAATCACACAAAAGCAAAAACTGCAGTAATATGATGAATGACATATTAACATATTCCCACCCCCCAAACATATATAAAACATTGTCTTCAATGTTTAAAGAATAATAAAATGCAAACTTAGCAGTGTATAAAATTAAGGACAAATTCACAGAAGGTAAAGAAAAGGGCGAGGAATACTCCCCTGATCGATGGGGATGTAAATGTGAAGATGGTGGAGGAAAATGAAGTGTGGACTATGCATAGACTCTTTTATTACCTGTAGAGACGATGAAAAAGTAAAAAAAAAACTTGAAGAAGAAATTACCAATCGAATGTTTGAGGCAAAATAAATAAAAGGGCAGAAACGATGGGTTGCCTCCCATCCAGCTCTAGTTTATAGTCTATAGCTCGACTCTACCGTGTTGGTCTGTTAGGGTACGTCGAATATAGCCTTGGAGGTCCTGATTAGCTTCTTCAACGACATTTTCTTTCTTACTGCAGCGTTCTTCCAAACATTAGCCTTATCTTTATCTGTGTCATCTACTTTTCCCTCATCAATTGCCTTAAACTCAATAATGTAGCCTTCTTGCTTCTCAAGATTTTGTTCAGGTTGAAAATGCACATTATGATCATCAGCAGCATTTGAAAAGTCTTGAAACACAATTGTCTTCTGCAACTCCTCTTCTACCACATCAATTTGATAGCAACTATCTAACTTGACATGATCATCCATAACATTGAAGACGCTGAAAGTGATTTGCTCCTCGCCAAATCTCAAATTCAATAGACCCTTTTCAACATCTATTAGAGCTCTACTGGTAGCTAGGAATGGCCTGCCCAACATAAGTGGGATATCCTTATCTTCTTCCACATCCAAAATGAGGAAGTCCGCTGGAAAAATGAATTTGTCCACCTTAACTGGCACGTCTTCAATTATCCCCCTTGGATGTGCAAATGATCGATCAGCTAACTGAAGTGTCACCGTGGTTGCTTTGGCTTCGCCTAGTCCAAGTTTCTTGAAAACAGATAGAGGCATTAGATTAATACTTGCACCAAGATCACAAAGAGCTTTATCAAAGTAGTATTCACCAATAGTGCAAGGTATAGTAAAACTCCCTGGATCTTTCAGTTTTGGTGGGAGATTTTTCTGAATTACGGTATTGCACTCCTCTGTTAGCATCACCGTCTCATGTTCATCTAACTTTCGTTTCTTGGATAGAATATCTTTCAGGAACTTGGCATATCCAGGCATTTTGAACAGTGCTTCTGCAAATGGGATATTTATATGGAGTTTCGTGAAAACTTCTAGGAATTTCTTGTATTGTTGCTCCCATTGATGCTTTCTCAACCGTTGTGGGAATGGAATGGGTGGCTCATAGGGATTTATCGACTTATCTGGCTCTTGCTGTGATTTTTCTGGACTCTCTTTTACTGGTATCTTCTTAGTGTTGTCAACATGTTTCTCATTCTCTTCTTCAAACGACTTCACTTGCTCGTTATTTGCACCTGGCCTCTTGACATGTATCTCAGGCAGCTGAACTCCACTTCGTGTAGTAATGGCTTAAACATGCTCCCTATGATTTATTTCTATGTTGCTTGGCAGTGCACCAGGTACCCTTCCTGTCATAGAGAGAGCTAACTGTCCCATTTGAGTTTCCAGATTCTTAATAGCTGCACCCTGATTCTGGAGGTTTGTTTCAGTCTTTCTCATGAATTAATTTGTGGTTCCATGTACTTATCGATCTTTTCCATGAACTTCACAAACATATCTTCCAACTAAGGCTTCCTCTCCTGTTGAAATTGCCCTTGCGCCCGATTATGATTATGATTTTGGTTTCCACCCCAAGAGAAGTTCGGGTGATTTCTCTATCCCGGATTGTAAGTCTCAGAGTGAGGATTGTTCTGCTGACGTTGACCCCATTGAGCAAAATCTACATGTTCCATCCTTTGTGTGAGGATAGGGCATTTAACTGTACCATGCTCTACTCCACATTCTTCACAATTTGGTTTCTTCACTTGTGCTAAATTCACGGTCTGAGTTATGCTCTCTATCTTGTGAAACAACGAGTCAATCTTTGTAGACAATGTTGAATATGTATCTACCTCATATACTCCAGCTACTTTCTTTGGACCCACTCTATCTAAAGACCACATGGCTGAGGCATTGGCCATTCTCTCGAATAATTCCCAAGCTCCCTCGACTGACCGAGTAGTTTGGGAACCATTTGATGAAGAATCCACCATGCTTCTAAAAGTTGGTGTTAGTCCGAAATAGAAGTATCTGACTTGTTCCTTCTTGTCGTATCCATGTTGATGACACTTTCTTAGCATGCCCTTGAACCTATTCCACGCTTCATCAAGTGACTCGATTTCGTGTTGGCTAAAAATGGATATGTCATACCTCAGTCTCGCCACTTTAACTGGTGAGAAGTATGTGATGCAGAATTTATGAGCCAAATCGTTCCAAGTAGTTATGCTAGCCACTGGAAGTGAATCGAGCTACTCAAGTGCTTTATCTCAAAGAGTTAGTGGAAACAACCTTAGCCTGATTGCATCTTCTGATATCCCTGGGTATTTGAAGTGTTGACACATATCCAGGAAACGAGATATATGTGTATGTGGATTCTCGTTGGCTGTCCCATAAAATTGATGTCCATTCTGAAAGAGTTCGATGATATTTGGCTTCAGTTGAAAGTTCGGTTGTCCGAATGCTGGGTAAACGATGCTGGATTGGCTTTGAATGACAAATGGTGTCAAGAAATCTCAAGTAAAGCTTCCCCATCATACTGAGCTTCAGCATTGGTTGGAGCTGCACGATCTATCCTTGGTTCCAGTTGCTCGTCAGCCATTTGTATTTGTCTTTGATTGACCTGATGTACTGCTCTTGCTTCCCTCAGTCTGCAATGAAAAGTTAGTTCAATTTCCAAATCAGCTTGGAGTAATCCGCAGCTGATTGATCTTCGCATGCAATACCTGATGAAGCAAAAATAATATAGCACTTAGCTCAGCCTAAGCACTTGAACTAAAAATAAAATAAAATAAAAACTGAAGGAAGACAAGTTCGAATTAGTGTCTAAACAACAAAAATCAAATTAATACTCAATCCCCGGCAACGACGCCAAAAACTTGTTCACGAAAATATGTTTCGAATTTAAATCCCGCAAGTATACGGATCGTTCACAAGTAATAAAGTGGAAATTCAAGAATTTGGAGTATCGTTCCCACGAGGATTGATTTTAAGTGAGTTTTATTATGTTGAACTTAACCGAATCTATTAAACTCAAGATGATTATTTTTGTGATTTTATGATGAAATTATGACAAATATGCGAATTAAACTAAAATTGCGATCTAAATGCAAGAATAATGGTTGAATGCAAAAGTTGATGAAATTAATGTATGAAAAGCGTACAAGGATCCCGAATCCCCAAGCAAAGTTTACCCTTAACCCCTATTTCACAATTTGATAACACGAGGAATTGGTTGAAGAATCGATGTTTCTAACATATCCAACAATCTCTTTCGAGTAGAGTTGAACCCATTCTAGCATACCATTTGACTATATTTCTATGACAAATGCAATATACAAGAATGCATGAAGTTTTGTAAACACTTAGAAATTCACGTAATACATATCGGTATATTTCTATCCTCTATGAACAAAACGATGATTTATACCTTGTTGAGTTTATTTTCCTTCTTTCGAATGCATAAAATAAACCACATAAACTCACACAATTATCGTGCACTATAATCATGCAGGCAAGAAAGTGTATATAAATCATTTAACATCTATCAAAAGTGTTTGAATATCAAATTGCAAAATAGAAATTAAAAGATCACAATGCGAGGTTCATCGTTCACCTAGTACATGAAAAGTCTAGCCTAACATGGATAAAATAAAAGAACAATAAAAATAATAAAGAGAAGACATCACCCAAAAATTAGGAATTAGGGTTGAAATTTTGAATCTTGAATGAAATCCCTTGTTCTCGCCCTCTTCCTTGCTCTTCAATGATGTTTTTCTCTCTAAGAATGCGTAGCCCCCCTTTCTGGACGAGATTGGAGTTATAAAGAAATCCTAGATGTATTACCATAAGTGTTTGATTCAAATAAGGAAACCAGAATTTTCGCGCTCGGAATGAACCATGCGACTGCATGGCATAAACCCATGCGACAGCATGGTTATACAAAATTTTTACTGTTCAACTCTTGTAGATGCTTGTACTACTGCATAGGTTTTCTACCATGCGACTGCATGGTAAAACTTGTTTTTCATTTGATTCACTTTTGTCCCCAAGTTGGTTTCATCCACCTTTTGGCCTTGATTTCTTCTCCTTCTTCTTCTAACATCCCATGATATCACCATATGTTACTAAGCTCAACCTCATGCTTGATTCGTCATTCGGGTCATCTTTTGAATAATTACATTTTGGTCCTTGGAGTTTCATATTCTTCCATTTTGGCCATTTTTCGTTCATTTTCTCATACTTTTCATTTCATCCATCAATATAATCCTACAAATACAAATTATATCGAATTAAGTCATATTTAAACATATACATCAATAATTTCCCATGTGTTGTGACCTAAATAAGTGTGTGAAACACACTTATCATAAGGCATCATGTGGCTACACCCTATCACACCCAAACGAGTGGCCAAGTCGAAATCTCAAATTGAGAGTTAAAGAGAATTCTCGAGTTGACAGTGAATGCTTCAAGGAAAGATTGGTCCAAGAAATTGGACGACGCGTTGTGGGCATACCGCACTGCTTTTAAAACTCCAATCGGTATGTCACCATATCGTCTTTTATTTGGAAAAGCATGTCATCTTCCCATCGAACTCGAACATTGGGCATATTGTGCTATCAAAGCTTTAAATTTTGATGAAAAACTGGCCGGTGAAAAGAGGTTGCTCCAACTAAATGAACTTGACGAAATCCGCCTCGATGCTTATGAGAGTGTTCGTCTCTACAAAGAAAAGACAAAGAGATGGCACGAACAAAACATTGTTAAGCGGGAATTCTATGTTGGACAACAAGTTCTTCTTTATAATTCTCGACTCCGATTATTCCCTGGTAAGCTCCGTTCTAGATGGTCAGTTCCTTATACCATCACACAAATTTTTCCACATGGAGCGATTAAGCTTTATTACAAAAATGGGAATTTCAAAGTCAATGGTCAAAGATTGAAACCATATTTGGGAGGTGACTTTGAGAAAGACCAGTCCACTGCTAAACTTACCATTCCCGAATGATCAAGTCCTATAATCGAGCTAACGACTATAACCAAGCGCTTGTTAGGAGGCAACCCAACTTTCTTACTGTTTAATTTTGTGTTTTTAGTGTGTTTACTGCTTTTAGTTATTATATTTGTAACTAATACCGCTATTTTTGTAGGAAATGTTTGTAGTTCCACATGTCTCTGATTCTTCGCAGGTTCTGATCAAATTGATGTACAGCAAGGTCTTTGGTCCAAGCTATTCAAGTACATCACAAGTCCAAATACATGCATTGGTACCTTTTCACATTGAAATCAGGGAAGTCTCTATTTTCCTTTCGCTTGTTCTTTACACATTGAGGACAATGTGTTGATTAAGTTTGGGAGTATTAACACATTGAGGACAATGTGTTGATTAAGTTTGGGAGTATTGAGCCTTGCCGGCTACTGATGTTGAGTTGTTTGATGTATTGAGCCTTGCCGGTTGTTGTTTATGTGCTTTAATTGGCGATGATGTTGTAACATGTTAGATGGCCTTGGCGGCTGTGAATTGCATAAAGTTGGAATTGTTATTGATTCATAAACTATGTTTGCCAAATTATACTGTTGTTATGTTGTCAAAATTTTTGAACATTGTTTGTCCATTTGAGATTATGAGTTTCATTGAGCACATAGTCATAATTGATTGTTATTTAGAAATGGAAATGATTGTTTTATGGAAAATGTTTGAATTGGTAGAATTTAGGTTGTGAGTATTATTACAAAATTATATCAACCTATAGCCATTTCTCATCTACTTTACCATGTTATAAAACAAGTTTGGGGGTGATCGAGCCGGTAAATAATTTTGTTGAAAAATATGTTGATTCCATGCATGTTAATAAAAATGTTTGTGTGGAGTGTCTATTGCCAAGTATAAGATAGGTATTGACCATATGCTAGGAATCTACGCCTTATTGTTGCTTAAAAAGAACATTGCATTATGTTAAAACTTATGTCTCACTTTGTAGCCTTTTTTACTTGAGTTATTAAGTCCCTTGAGGTATTTCAAAACCTGGTACCCTTTGGTCTAAACAACCGAGGAGCTACCGACCTAAAACTCGTTACAAGGGTCAAGAAGAAAGCTTAAGGGAGTGAGGTAAATTTTGAGCTTACATTGAAAAATTTGATTTGGTGCAATTGATTGATCTTAGGCGTAGATAACTAGTGGGTTTGACTTACTTAGTATAAAATTGATTGTAATGCACTCATTAGTGAAGAATCATCACATTTATAGATGTTGAAATTGCCGGTTAGATCCAACCAAACTAGTGTGGAAAAGAAAAGAGTGATTAGAGAGAATCCTTTTGATTTGCACCCTGGGAAAATGAAAGAAATATCTATTTGAGTGTGAATCTCACGAGCGTGAAAGGATATATTTGACTACAAAGGGTCGGGTTGGAACCAATTTAAAATTTGTTCCATCCTGATAATTGTTTCCTGCTTTAGATAACGGTTGAAAATGGCTATGCACACACTACACTGATCAAACAATAATAAGCTAAAATGATTGTCGATAGCATCATTTGGAGCATGGTTGTGAATTGATTACACAATTTTAAAACTCATTGATATTTTTGGCAAGATGTCTAATATGTTGATCTTTATTGCATTTGCATGATTATGTTAGAAGTTAATCTTGCTCGAGACGAGCAAGAACTCAAGTTTGGGGGTGTGATAAGTGTGTAAAAACACACTTATTCTGAATTTAATTAGAAATGATATTGAGTATATTTCTATGCATAATTATGTAAATTTCACTTTTGTAGACTAAAACCCCGATTGGACGAAGAACGGAGCGAAAAGGGATGAAAAATGACTACAAATGCACAAAAATGTGAAGATGAGGACCAAAGTGCACAAGTGTCAAAGTTGAGGGACCTAACATGCAATTATCTTAGGGACCTAGCTGAAAATTGCACAGTATTTCTTGGGCTGACTGACCATTTCAATTTAAAAAATAGGTTTGGGGACTATTTTGTAACTTTCTAAAAGATTGGGGACTTTGGTTGCAATTGTCCCTAGATATTTTGGATAACTTAATGGTTAAGCAAACAAATATCCCCATCTATAAATAGGACTTGGTTGGGACCTTTTTTTGGAGGTGAGAAAAAAAGGATAGATTAGTTTTTAGTTTTATAACTTGGTTTTGTTTAGTTTTTTTTCTCTCTAGCTTGTTCTTCATTTTCCTTTCTTTTCTTCTTCTTTTCTTTTCTTTTGTTGATCTTGGCTTGTTTTGGAGGAAGATCATAGAGCAACAAGGAGAAGCCATCAAGGATTTGGCAAGATTTTTTGGGAGAAATCAACTTCACGCTTCAATTAGGGTTTATTCTATAACTTTGATTTTTCTCATTTATTTTGCCATTTTTGTAATGTATTGTATACAATATCTCCTTTGTTTTCATATCTATAAAATGAGCTAAAATTATTTTGTTGGAATTTATTGAGTAACTTAATCTAGTATTTCATTAATGTCAATAATATGTTTATTTTGATTTTGTTATGCATATGTTATCAAAATAATAGTGTATTAATCATCATGTTGAAAATTGCTTCATTTATTTGACGTCGATAGATGTGGTAATTAGGTATTTATGTGATTGTTGAAAAATAATTACATTTGCTAGACCGAAATGATTGATGCAATGGGTTTGCTTAGTGTTCTAGACGCGTCTAGGTGATGTAGAAATATACACATATCTCATGTGATCCGTTGAGCATTTTCACAAATATTGAATGCGATTATTTAACTTTGTATCGACATAGAAATATGTGGTATGAATTAATTAATTAGGGTTAATATCACTCGAAATAGGGTATTAATTTAAAATAGGAAAATCGGGTCTAACTTCTTATTTTGGTAATTTGCATCTGTGTGTGATCGAATTGACATTAATGAAGTATAGGTTAAGCGAAAGCGTAAATTCCAACATCTTTTCAAAGTCAAAATCTTTTTACCTTTTATTTGTCATTTTTTCAGTTTAAATCAAAATTGTATCTTTTTACTTTTAAAATCACGTTTTTAAAATCTGTGTGTGAATTTCGTTAGATTGAGACAAATAAGCTTATAATTGAATTTAATACTCTCTGTGGGATCGACTTGAACTCTAACGGTCCACTTTACTACTTATTCTCGACCCGTGCACTTGCGGCATAGATTTCAGCGAACAACATTGTACCATAATTCTTACTCTTTGCATCTCATGGCCTGCGAAAATAACTTTGGATCATTTTCTTTCCAATACTGTAGTCAGGTTCTTGTAGGCACACTTCATAATCATTAGGAGTTGTTGACATTTTTGTTCTAGTAGATCTTCTTAATGTTGTGCTATTATCTTCCTGAGAAGTTTGTCGTTCAACCGTTTGTTCATGAGGTTCTAATAATTCATGAATTACCTGATCTACTTGAACGTTGTTAGTAGCTTGTCGAATTTCAATGATTGATTGTTCGACACTTGTTTGTACTTGAAGGGTGCTGTGAAATATGGTTAATCTATCACTTAAGGTGAAAGGTTGAGATTCTAAATGACCATGCTTAGAAACTTTGTTCCTAGTTTGATCGCTCCCACTTATCAAGTAATTCTCAAAAAACTTCGAATTTCTTGATTTCACAATCCTAGTGCTGTGAGATGGATAATAAAATCTGTATCATTTAGACCATTCGACATATCCAATGAAATACCCACTAATGGTCCTTGGGTCAGCTTCTTCTCTTGTTGATTATATAACCTTACTTCAGACAGGCATCCCTAAACACACATATGTCTCATACTTGGTTTCCAACCTTTGAATAACTCAAACGGCGTCTTTGGGAAAGCCTTAGTTGGAACTCGATTTAATATATACACTGCAATCTTAAGTGCTTCAATCTACAATGATTTAGAAAGATTAAGCTACTAAGCATGCTCTGCACCATGTCCAATAATGTTCTATTTCGACTTTATGCCACACCATTCTGGTCCAGTGAACCAGACATGGTGCATTAGACAACTATATCATACTCTTGAAGAAACTTAGCAAACGGACTAGGTGCTTGTCCATCCTCCGTGTATTTTCTGTAATATTCTCAACCTCTATCTGATCTTACAATCTTAATCTGTTTCTCACATTATTTCTCCACTTTAGCCTTAAAGGTTTAAAGGTATCCAATGCTTCGCTTTTATTATGAAGCAAGTAAAGATACATATATCATGAGTAATCATCAATAAAGGCGATGAAATATTTCTGACCATGTGAGCCCATGTTTGGACTACATATATTAGTATGTGTGATTTCTAATATGCTCGAACTCATGTTGGCTCCTTTCTTGGACTTGTTGGTCTGCTTTCCCTTAATGCGGTCCAAAATGTCAAAACTAGTGAAATCTAGAGTACGAAGTACCCATCATTTACTAATCTTTTAATTCATTCTATAGAGATATGTCCTAATCTCTGATACCATAACATAGTGGAGTCCTCATTAATATTACATCGTTTAATGCTAGTCTAAACATGCATTGAACTTAAGTAATATTGTTTTGTTAATTAATACGATAAGGACCATCAGGCTAAATACCATTCCCAATAGTCAGAATTAAATAATAAACTGAATGATTTGTTTGAAAAATTAAAGGAATATCCCAATTGTACAAGTCTAAAAATAGAAATCAAGTTTCGTGAAAATCTTGGAAGTTAAAATGCATGTCCCTATAGCCTCCACATGTGAAAATCATAAACGATTAACTCAATATGAAAATCACTAGACACTATCCTTTTATGCATAAACGATTAACTCAATATGAAAATAATTCTAATAGCACAATTTTAAATAAAATGAATATGCACAAAATATTCTCATAATCATTATAAATTGCATAAAATAATTTAAAACATAATTGACTCATGCAAGCCAAATATGAGTATAAATGTAACTTTTCATAACTTAAATTCTTCCTAAAATTGCATATATTATTCCAAACATAAATAATTAACATATGCAAAAATTAAGTACACATAAGTATAAAAAGTAAAATAAATACCTAAGAATTTAACTTTGCATGCCCATAAATAAAACTGCATGTTTGAATTCTATAAAATTGGCAATAAATTAATTTCATAAATACTTAAATAGGCACTACGTAAATAACATGCCCAATAACAATAAGGGAACAATGCATTTCTAAGGTATTTACTTTACACCATTTCAAAAATACAAAAACAAGTTCCAAATTTCACAAATCGGGTTTTTAATTTTTTTATTTATGAAATAATGAATTATTAAATCAATTTGTTATTAAATATTTAATTCTAATATAATATAATTACCTCACCCCACCTCCACCACTCCTATTGTTCCAGGGGACTATCTCGGCTACTGTTCCGGTCACAACTGATTTTCGGCGACCGTTCTGACGACTACTTCAATTCCGACGACTATTCCGATTCCCGTTCTGCCGCCAGTTTGTTCCGACGACTGCTCCGATTCCAGTAAGTGTGCCAACTCCGACGAAAATTTTTAGGTTACAATTCAAAATTTTCACAAGTCACAATTTGTTTATCGGTCACAACTTAAAATTTAAAAATCAAAATTTGTTCGTCAATCACAAATCACAAAATTTATAAGTCACAATACTTATTTACGGTCACAAATATCACATTAATTGACACATAAATTATATTTAAATCACAATTTATCAAATTATTGGTCACAAATTAATAATTTTTAGGTCACAAATCATGTGTTGGTCACGTTTTATCTAATTCATTGGTCACATATCGTTTATTGGTCGCCAACCGACCAAATTAGTGGTCACAAATAACCAAATTATTTGTGACCATCGCCACCGCCACCGCCACCGCCACCGCCTCCACCAGCGGCACCATCCCCAACACCACTATCACCACCCCAAGACTCCCATCGCCACACGCACAGCCAAAGCAAACACATAAATCACACACAGAACACACAACCACCGCCGTCACCAACTTCAGATCCACACTTCGCAGCACACAAATAACAAAATAATAAGTCAAAGGTAACCACTGCCATCACACCACAACCACCAATCTCACCAGTACCGCCAACATCACCACTACCATGCCATCGCACATCACAACCACAACCACCCAATTACAAACATCACTAGAATTTGCTAACCACCACCAAGCCAAAATAAAAATCCAAGGCCGACAGAAATTAAATTTGAGCAGCGGGGAAACACTAGAACCATGTTGTCACCACTACAGTCATCGAGAAGCGCACACGACGACTGGAGCATGGTGGAGAGAGAGACCCAGATCTGTTGAGGAGAGGAATAGGGAGACGGAGATAGAGAAATTCAGATTCGACCTCACGAGAGGGTGCCGACAACTTCGTTGAGAGGGAGATGTTGATGCAGATCCGACGGAAAAGAAGCAACGAGAGAAAAAAAAATGGTGCAGTCACCATCCCCTTCACCTACAGTCGCCGTTGTGAGGTGGAGTTGTCGTCGCCTTCGCCATAATGAGGAAGAAACGGTTGGGTAGTGAATGCGATGATAGTGGGAGAATGTGGCGCTATGGAGAGAGGTAAGAGAAATGGAGGTGGCGGGCGGTGGGAGGAGAGAAGGTGGAGGGGAAGAATTGGTTCAAATGACTTAGGGTTTGGTTGGGTCAAATTATTTTATTGTATATAGATATAAAAATAAAAATAAAAAATATTGTTAAATTATAAATTAAAACCTGATTTTTGAAATGTTAAACTTGTGACCTTATTTGTGAAATTGGAAATCTAATTCTAGATGTAGGTGTAATTTCCTCTAATAATAATTCTCTAAAAATTAAAACAGGGTGTGCCCAATAAGACTTCTGTAAAATTGGCCCAATAAAAACTATAAGTCATGGCCCAATTAAAACTTCCAAGTCATTTCGAAATATTAATTGGCCCACTTAAACATAATTATATGGAGGAAATTACACTAAACAAGGTATTTAGTTTTGACTTTTAAAAAATCAGGTTTATACTTTATTTAATCAAAAATCAGGTTTTAATTTTTATCATTAATATTAATAATGATATTTTAAATTAAAATAATCTACATACCCACCCTACTATCTACCCTCCCAATTTATTTTAAGTATAAAATCCTAACAAAACCCTAAACCATTTCATTATTTCAATTCTCTCGCCTCCACCGCCACCGCCGGCCGCCTCCACCGCCCATGCCCGCCGCCTCTCCCCTTCCCCTTCCCCTCCCCTCTTCTCCTCCCCTCCCACCTTGCCGTTTCTCCCCCTCCCCCTGCATCATTGCTGCAAATCGCACGGCGGCGTGCGATTTGCGACGACGATCTGCTCGCTAGTCGCAAAGAAGACATCGTGGCCTTCTTTGCAAATCGGCATGACGGCGTCCGCGGCTGGTGCGATCTGTATATATTTTTTTCTTTCCTTCTTCCTACTACCAGATCTTGGGTTTTTGAGTTATGGTGATATTGGGTTTTTTTGAAAATGAAAATGGTGAGGTGGTGATTATTTTTACGTTTTGGTGGTGTTGGAACTGTTGTGGCGATGGTTCTGTGTTGTTGTGACGGGTCGAAGGCGTTGGAGGTGGCGATCGCGAGTCTCTGTGACCTAGGTAGGTGCCTGTGACCTAGGAATTGTGTCTGTGACTCGTTGAAATAAAGTTTAGGTGACTGTGACCTATCTATTGTGGTTCTTTTTGGTGTCTGTGACCTTACTATTGACCTGTGACTTTGAAATTGTTAATTTGTAACTTAAAAAGGGAATCTGTGACCTTAATTTTTTTCACCTGTGACCTCGAAATAATCTGTGACCTATAAAATTTTAAATCTGTGACCTCGAAATAATCTGAGATCTACAAATTTTTTATCTGTGACCTCGAAATTACCCGTGACCTACAAATTTCTTGATCTGTGACCTCGAAAAAGTCGCCGGATCCGAGCAGTCGCCGGTCGCCGGATCGGTGCAGTCACCGGTCGCCGGAGCAATGGTGGCGGTGTGGGTGAGGTGAGGTGGGGTGGGGTGAGGTGATTTTATTATATTACAGTTAAATATTTAATTTAATATAATAATTATGAAATGTAATTAATTAATTTCAGAAAAACCTGATTTTTGTAATTTTAAACTATTGGGCCTGATTTTTAATTTTGGAATAGTAAACACCTGACCCATGAACTTTTCCCTAATTATATGCCATTCCAATGGCCCAATAAAGAATGGTTTATTGTATACAAATGGTATCTGTCATCAAGAGAAAGCGAAAGTCATCTTCAATTTTGAAAATTGGAGTCATCTTCATCCTCTAGCCGGGTTGAAATTGACTAGGTCAAAACCTACCTCAAATTCAACCTTCCTCAATGAAAATCTCAAGTTTAAAAACACAGTCTAGAAATGTGATTTTATGGAAAAGTCTGAATTTATTTTCAAAATAAAATAAAATAACATCAGCCAGAGAAGACGGTTTTCCAGATTGCTGTGAAACACCAAGGCAGAGGTAATGGACTTGCTCTGATGCCAAATGTTAGATTGAAAATCAATCCAAAAAAATCATGGGGAAACAAATTGGATTGAAAAAAATTGCAGACTCATGGATGGAGTTCATACCTCCAACCATTGATGTTGTTTCAGAAGCTCTCGTTTTGTTCCAAGTACTTGTACTTCTAAACTCTCGACACTTTTATAATGATAGTGTATAATATGTATTTTCGACGGTGGAGTTTAGGGACCAAACCCATCTATAATATGACCAAACCCCCATCAAGTTATGGCTGCAGTTACCAGTTTTGATTATCCAATCAATGTGTAAGTTCCTGAAAAATTGAAGAACGTTGGACCACGTTGATGGAATAAATGGATCAGTTACACGAACATGAACCCAGTCCATGACAAACAGTCAGGTATTAGGACAACCGGCTCAATTAGCATCATTATGAGCAATAAGACATAAAGGATAACTAGCATGGAAGAATAATCGTCTGGTATATAACCTTCGAAGATATCGAATGATGTAACAAACAATAGAAGATGCACATGGCGGAGAGTTTACATAAACTGACTAACCTGCTGGACAACGAAGGAAATATTAGGTGGAGTTATCATTAAATAGTTCAAACTATCCATCAGTTGACAAAATACAGTGATGTCGAAAATAAGATCACCTTTCTCATGACGATACTTCATATTTACTTTTGTAGAAGTATCCATAGAAGATATATCATAAATCCTAGCAAAAGTAACCAAATCAATTAGGGTTGGACTAAACTCCGGAACCGAACTGGACCGAATAAGGACATGAACCGAACTGAAATGAATCGAGCAGTTCTTCTTAAGTTAAATACTTGAATGAGTATTTGAATCGAGAACCGAATAAAAACCGAATCTCTCTAATTTTTTAAACTTTTTATTTTAAATAAGTCAAATTATTTTATTTTTTTAAATGAATTTGTTAACTAATTAATGTAGCTCAAATGTAAAATATAATTTTACTATTTCTAATTTTCAGCCAGTCCAACTTAATTAAATTGACCAAAATTCTACCCAAATCTTTTATTCTACCGTTCTATTATTGTGAACTAACTATCTTTCTCTTCTTGTGATTTTAACAGTCAAATTTATGAAGAACTCAATAAAGAGATACGCATAAGATATCAGCAGAATGTACTATTTATTTTATAAGAGTTAATGTTGAATATGTCATAGTCGAACTAATGTAGCATTGTTGTAAATATAAAAAAATTAATTATTATACGAAACTCGGGAACCGAATAGAATCGAACCGAACTGAACCTAATGGAACCGAACCCGAACAGTTCTACTTATTAAATACTTGAAAATTTTGGTTCGGTTCGGTTCCGAAGAGAACCGAATCCAACCGGACCATGTCTAGCCTTGAAATCAAATGTGTACCGAATCGGACCACGTTCAGCCTTGAAATCAAGTGTGTACTTATGTTGATTCAAAAAGGTACCTAAAGAATCAGTATGAACCTCTAATCCCAAGAGATACGTAAGTGGACCAAGATCTTTCATATGAAATGACGCTTGAAGATGCTAATGCATACGAGTAATTAAGGTCGAGTCCATCCCTATAATAACAATATCATCAAGATAAACAAGAAAAAGAAAAATACTAGTAGATGGTTTGCAAAGAAATAAAGACAGGTCATATTAGTTTTGCTTGAGAAGTTAAGTAAAGTGATCATAAGTTTTTTGAACCATGCCCAATGATCTTGTTTTAGCCCATATAGAGATCGCTCCAACTTATATACATCCAAAAAGGAAATAGAAGGCAAGCAAGGTGGTAGGGACATGTATCTCTCCTCTTCGAGACCACCACGAAAAAATATGCTGTTATGTTCATCTCCTTATGAAGTAGAGATAGAAATAAGTATTTATATTATATTATAGTCATTTCGATGACTGAAGCAAAAGTCTCCTCATAGTCTACCTCTTACTGATGTCAATTACCAAGGGCCACTAATCGTGCCTTGTAGCAATATAAAGCACCATCAGAACGCAGCTTTGTCAAGTAGTCTAATTTACAACCCATAGTTTTAACATTAGTAGGAGCAATACCTTATTTGTAATTGCCATGAATAGCTCGAAGTTTGTGTGACATTGCCGCAAGCCAATATTCCTATTTAACAACCTTAGAATAACATGAAAGACAAAGAAATATGTATAAGAAAAGTCATATCGATCAAGAGGACGAGAAAGTGTGGTAGAGAGGGACAATTTGATCAGGCTCAAGTGATGGGTTGGCTTGAGAAGTGGCAAAGTGGGCCACCTTCATTCATACATAATTCCAAGCTTGAATTGTTCAAGAGTTGTAGTAAATTCACCAAAAGCATGTAGAACATGTATCTTAGGCAACGATTCATCATGAGTAGAAAAGAAATGGTGATTTTCAAAGAAGACAACATGATGGAAAATACGATATCTATTAGCACATGGATCGAAGCAAACATAACCATTGTATGAGGTGCTATAACCTATGAAAGAGCATTTACCGGATTGAGCAGAGAGTTTGTGACCAAATGTATGAATATCAAGATAGTGAGGATGCCGATTATAAATAAGATAATAAAGAGACTTAAAGTTCAAGATTTGGAAGGATAATCAATTAAATAAATAAATTATCATCGACAAAGAATCAACCCAAAATTTAGATTGAATGGAATATTCAATTAATAAAGAAAGAACATTTAAGAGGTGGCAATTCTTACGTTCAACAACACCATTTTGTTAAAGTGTATAAGAGCAAAAACACTGAAAAATAATTCCTCCTCGTTAGAGAAAATCATAAAATTATGAGAGATATATTCGTCACTAGAATCAGACGGTAACACTTTGATGCCTAAAGAAAATCAAGTCTCAAACATAGGCCACAAAAAAAATTTGATCCCCAAAAATTCGTGCAAAACTTCTCCCTCATTATTTATAGTAGTACAAAATAAAGAAAGGAAATTAGGAATGGAGAAGTGCAGATGGACATGATCGTCCAACTTTAGACCCCTTCGCGGATATCTTGGCCAATATGTGATCCAGCATAAGACAACCATCATGAAAAAGTCGAACATCATAGTATTTACCAATCAATTGTCCTAGTGAAATGAGACTAGTAGAAAAGCAAGAGATGCAATGACATATTTAACAAAAGAATTAATCTCCAATCGCATGAATAGGTAACTAATTGTCATTAGCAATTTAAATATATGAGGAGCCATGAAATGTTTGAAATTGCTAAGAGTATCGGAAAAACGAATCATATGATTAAATGCACCAGAATCAGCAGGTCAAGATAGAGATGGTAAAGTACCATTACAGTGAAGTCCCAAGGCCGATAAAGCCAAAATAATCATCTTATATGCCATTTTAAGGATAAGAACTGATTGGTGTACAGCTGTGGAAGAACTAGTGGAAGAGGAAAAGCTAACTACGGCCTGATAGGCATTAGCTTGACGATTTTTGGGACGAATAGAGTAGTCTTTTATAATATGTCATGGCTTTTTACAGGATTTCTTTGTAGTTGAAGCATTAAATCTTTGGCATATCTCTACTATTTCGTCTCCCATGAGCTGTATAAGCAACAACATTAGCAAACACTGTGTCTGCTTGGAAAGTGGTTTGCGTTGCAACTCATTGCTCTTCGTGGAGTAATGCCCCAAAACAAACATCTAAATTCGGAGAAGGATATTCATCAAACTGGAGCATGTTGCTTTGAATATAGGCCATAATTCAATCAGAAACTGATCATTCTTGCTCTGTTTATGAACCTCCTAAATAGCGGAGAGAGATTCACTAACACCTTTGAATAAATAATGTCAGCAAAGTCGGGCCATAATTTCTAGAACCTTGAGAAATAAATCGAAAGGGAAAGATTCTTGAGTATAATATACCAACTGAAATCGCATGAGTTTGTTGTTCTACTCATAAACCATCTTTAAATACTCCCACATACTTGGGACAATTTCATAATTCCATAAGTCCAAATTAATCAAAGATTTCAAAATCTAAATCATTTAACATCTTTGACCAACCCGTTGCGCTAATTTAAGGGGTTCAATCAGGGTTGGCTCATTGCCATTGTTGTGGCCCCATAATTCTTTATCAATGAGAAATAATCAAAATTAAGTTAAGTTAAGAGACGAATTGTTTGTTTAGAATACGTAGTGAAAACCTGAATTCTTTGGAATTAAATTATCTTGATTAAGACTTAAGAGATATGGTGGATTGACTGATTGGGTAGGATTGATTTGAACATGAGAGAGATAAATCAATTAATTTAGAAGAATTCGACCGGATACACATAATCAATTATCATAAAAATTAGTAATTGAGATTAAGGGAATAACTATGTTGAACTCGTGAATCTTAACACTTAAACCCATTATATAAATTATTTTTATTGTTTAGTAGATCTTTAGTTTTTAAGATACAAATCAAAAAAAAGATCAAGTTTAATAGTCCTCAATCAAATTGAATTTTGGAATAATTGAACCAAGAAATGCATATTACTTTTAACTTCTAGGGAAAATGACTAGTGTTTCTATATCCTCAAGGGCATTATCTGTTGGAATATTATCCTTCAACTTGAATGGAGAAGAGAACAAAAGAAATAATTAAGAATACCAAAATATGGTAAAGAGGCTCTATCTTCAAATGATATTTTCCCCCTCTAGGATTTGATCGGTGCTTAAAGGGACTTTTGACAAATGATTTGTAGCATTGAAGAAGAAAATACTTAAACAATTGTATTTATTTTCCAAAACTTGAAGAATACTATTGAATGTTTGAATATGTAAATGAATTGGATTTAAATGCACTATATATGGTTTTGATTGTTGATTTGTTGTTTTTATACTTGAAATCTATCACGTATTTATAGATTTCAATTCACCATCCACGAAATAACATCAATCTTTCATAACATGTTGTGTTTTTTTTAAAGAAAAGTTGTCTAGAATCAAACCAGAAAAAATCAGCCAACGGCTATATTTTTGTTGTATGCCCACGCATGGGCATAACCATGTTCATGCATGGCTTGAGGCCTGAAGCCTCAGTACTTGCAAACAATGGCCATGCGTTTTGCCTATGTCCACGCATGGGCAAAATTTTTGGTCTCCAATTTTTTTTCTTTTTTTGATTCCATCAATTCATTCATAATTTCCAATTGATTTTGAATAAATACAACAATCCCTCACTTGTTCAAAATTTTATGGATCACATACTCAAAATAACAATATTTATGCACAAGGATTATATAACTTTTAATTTGAATCTAACCATGGTATAATTCTCACAAAGTATCATCAAAATTAAAGGCAGCATGAAAGTTTTAAACCGGTTATTACTTGTGATAATATCGGTGAAAACACATACACAAATGTCATGTGTTCACAAGTTCCTCAAACTCGCTTAGCGCTAATATGGGCGCTCATCCTATTCATTAAAATTTTAAAAGAAAAACTCCAACTCTCTATTAAGACGGCATCATCTCGAAGTTCATCTAGATGAAGTTCTTCCAGTATTTTTGTTACTTTTAAAGATACTTGTACTTAGTCCTGAACTTCATTAAGAGGTTTAAAGCTCAACCATCATTTAAGTAACAACCAGTATTAAATAATTAGGATAGGGTTCTTGTGGAGATTATAATGCTCGACCTATCCACTTATTTAACCTTTTGAACCCGTGGATTACTGTTTTAGTAATGACAGGTAGGGCTGCCGTCATTTGTGTATCTTTTTAGTTTAAGAATTTCAGCTATTCTATTCTAAGTATATATTACTAAATCTCTATTAAGATGTTTATTTGGAAGATTTGCTAGATTCTCAATTGACTTAACATAATATAGGGAAATTATTCCACTCTTGATTAATTTTCTTATGTAGTCATGTTATAAACTCATATGTTTAGACCACCCATTGAATACCTCATCGTATGCATTTGCTAATGTGGCTTGACTATCACACGTGATAGTAGATCCTTAATCCACTCAACTTCTTTTCTGGTATCTAATAATGTCACGAATTCAAATTCCATGGTTGAATGTTTTATGCATTTTTATAAACTACACTTTCTCTAAGAGTAAACACCCAACACGAAGTAGATTTATTTCACCAGTTTAGATATCCAACTAGCATCAGTAAGTCATTCCATTACAGTCGAAAATTTGGAATATTGTAGACTTAAATTTTCAGTTTTATTTAAGTAACCAAGAACACTACCAATGACCTTCCAATGTTCCTTGCTCGGGTTACTAGTAAACTTATTAAGTATACTAATTGCAAATGCTATGTTCAATTTTGTGCATTGAGTTGTATACATAAGACTTCGTATAGCACTTGCATATTCCAATTGAGCAATAGCTCTTCCATTATTTTTTATAAGTTTAGAACTTGGATCAAGAATGGTACTATACTCTTTTATATTCAAAATATTTGAACTTATTTGTCACACTCTTGATATAAAGTGATTGACTCAAATAGTAACCCCCTCTAGTTTTAGTAACTTTGATATCGAACATAGTATCCACTTGTTCAAGATCCTTCATCTTGAATATGAAAGATAGAAACCACTTCATTTCTTTTATTCTATTCATGTGATTACTTAAAACCAATATGACATCAACGTATAAACAAATAAATATTATACAATTATCACATAATTTGGGATACAAGCATTTATCCATACTATTATGTTTGAAGCCAAATGAAATAACTGTCAAGTCAATTTTCTTATGTCATTTCTTAAGTGCTTGCTTTAAATCATATAATAATTTTACTAACTTGCACACTATGTCTTCATTTTCGGGGTAAAATAAACCCTTTAGGTTGTTTTATATAAACCTCCTCATCGAGATCCTCATTCAAGAATACTATTTTGACATTCATTTGATGAACATGAAAGTCATATATGGATACTAATGCAAATAATATCCTAGCTAACGTGAATAATATCTTAATTGATGTTATTCTAGCCAGTGCATATATATTGAAATAATATATTTCTTCCTTTTGTTGATAGCTTTAAGCTGCTAATCTAGATTTAAAGGTATTAAGAGAACCATCTATATTATATTTTCTCCTGAACACTCATTTGCAACCAATAGGTTTAGACCCAAGTGGTAAATTGACAAGTTCCCACATATCGTTTGACATAATTGAATATATTTCTTCTTTAATTGCATCTTTCCAAAAGATATTATCACGAGAAGCGATAGCTTCTCTATAGGTTTTAGGATCGATTTCTTCTTGTAGAATAGAAAGTATTGTTCTTACAACATTCCTTCCATTTCCCTTTACTAAGTAAAGTGAAATAAGTTGATAATCAATTTCATCAGATCCTCAAGTCTTTTCTATCCTTATTCTTTTCCTTCTTTAAGGTTCACTAGATTCATTAACATCTTTAGAAAATGTTTTATCTTGTGTTCCACTAGAGCTAGGATCCTCTTTATGAGTTTCTCTGAATTCATTTTCCGAAGATAGAGTATTCTCAAAGAACTCCACATCATTTGATTCAATTATCACAGTCTCCAAATTCAGTAATGTTTATGATTTACTATTATTAGCATATACAACAAATGGACATTTGATGCCTATTGGACCCAATTTGGTCCTTTTAGGATCCACGTTCTTACAATATGCATGATACCCCCATATTTTGAAGTATCCAATATTTGGTTTTCTTCATTTCCACAATTCATAATGAGAAACCTTTGTAAATTTTGAAGGAATCTTATTTAATATTCAACATGCATTTAACAAGGCTTCACACGACAAGTTAAATAGCAATTTAGCATATGTTAACATGACATTTATCATTCAACTAATGTTCTTTTTTCCTTTCAGTCAAACCATTTTGTTCAAGTGTCCTAGGTGCAGAACATACTATATATTGTCACAAAATGAATTAAAATCACTAGAGGAGTATTATCTTCCTATATCACTTCTAAGTGTTTTTATTTTATTATTTAAGTGATTTTCAACTCCATGTTTAGAAGTCTTAAACATGTCAAATGCTTCACGTTTATGTTTCATTAAATGAACATAAATTTATCTAGAGTAATCATCTATAAAGGTCGTGAAATATCTATTTTCATCCCTAATTAAAATGTCATTAAGTTCACATATCTTCGAATGAATAAGTTCTAAAATTTGAGAAGTCTATTCACACTTTGGTAAGGCTTCTTAACCATTTTAGATTCAACACATATTTTACATTTATAAGTATCATTCATATTTTATGAAATTACATCACAATTAAGCATTCATTTCATTGTATACTAGTGCCTATGTGAGCAAAATCAACTTTATTATTATTAATATTGTCAAAAGTACACAATTTGACCATTTCTTCACTTGAATAACCATTTTTAACAAATTTTCCATTTCGGGATAATATAAATTTTTTGAATTCATAAACACACTTTATACCTATTTTTTTCCAAGAGATCTCTACTAACTAAGTTCCTATTCATTTTTGGACTATGCAGTACATTTATTAAGGTAAAAAAAAAAATTCGAAAGTGAAAATGTCCACATTTCATTTTCTAATCACTTTGGAGCGGTTTTCATTACCCATTTGTATCTCTTGCTCTCAATTTGATTTATGATAAATTTTATCATATGATACATGAATACACATGTATCATACCACCAAATAGGGACTTTGTCATTGATAGCATTGATTTCACTTACAGTAGCCATACTATCTTCATCAATGGAGTTAATATTTTCTTCTTTCTTGTTTTGTTTTCTATGTCGACATTCCTTTGCAAAATGTCCGGATTTTCCACATATAAAACTTTTTCCCTTGGACTTCTTAAACTTGTAAAAGTTTTTAAAAGTTTTTTTCTTGTTTGATTTGTTGGAGGCTGGATCTTTTCAAGGGCATTGGCTTTTGATGTGCTTTTATAAAACTCTTATCCCTTGCCTTCGATTCTTTCTCAATTCGGAGATGTTTTTGAACTTGTTCCAAAGAATAATCTTCAAAACTATGAAGAATCTACTTTTGATATCCTTTTCAATACCTGAGAGTTTAGAAATAATTGCTCGCACTTGGAAAGATTTCGGAAGTTCAATCTTGACCATCTTTAGTTTATTGACGAGTACTTGTAATTCATGCACTTTGGGGAGAAGAAGAATGTTTTAAAGGAACTTAAAATCGAAATACCTTGATTTCAAGGATTTCTTGTACCTTCTTCTTTGACTTTGTATTTGTATTTGTTCTCTAATGCATCCCAAATATCTTTTACCGAGAATGTGTTGGTGTATAGATCATACAACCGGTCGAATGTGTGTTGAGTACGTGACCGCGACAAATTAATTCATCTTCTCGACGCTTTTACCTTTCGACTCTTACAACATCGGTATCTCCATTTGTTGGTTCTGGTAATGATGCCAAATTTGGATCAATGATGTAAAAAATCTTCAACGTCATGAGAATGAACTTCAACTAGTCTTGCTATCGAGTGAAATTTGTTTGATCAAATTGATCCAAGCAAACAAGGTCTTGATTCATGAGTTTGATAGTGACCATGTAGTTTCATTCTCCATTAGAGACAGCGTTTGAGATTATTGGAATATTATCTTTCAACTTGAATGGAGAAGAGGACAAAAGGAAGAATCAAGAACACCAAAATATGGTAGAAATGCTCAAACACGAGATTTAATTTGTGCTTAAGGGACTCTTGGCAAATGATTTGTAGAATTGATCAAGCCTTAAGGAAGAAAATGCTTAAGCACTTTTATTTATTTTCTAAAATTTGAATAACACTTTTGAATGTTTGAATATGAAAATAAATTGAATTTAAATGCACTATAATATGGTTTTGATTGTTGATTTGTTGTTTTTATAATTGGAATCTATCACCTATTTATATATTTCAATTCACCATTTACGAAATAGTACTAATCATTCATGAAAGGTTGAGTTTTTTTCATGAAAAGTTGCCTAAAATTAAACCAGAAAAAAAAATCAGCAAATAGCTATATTTTTGCTCTATGCCCATGCACCGCAAAACGGCCCACACATGGCCTGACCGCCTGAGTCCCGACGCTTCAGTACTTGAAAACAGTGAGGATAGCCATTTTGCCTCCAAATTTTTTTTTTTGAGTAATGCTACATATACATAATGGTTTACATGATGGTCTACACGATTACAAGTGACATTGATCAAAACCTTTAATTCAAATCTAACACTTTCACATCAACCACAGGATTGTTGCCACATCACATTGTGTCAAAGATTGTGTACACTTATTATGTACACTTAGCATTTTCCTTTTTTTTTTTTCTTCTTTTGATTGCATCAATTCATTCATACTTTTATACATACTTTCCAATTGATTTTGAGCAAATACAACATTATCTTACCCAACCCGTGGGGTCTAACACCACCTCCTATTTACGTGTTGTGAAGCCCGAGGAAGGATAGAATCGACACTACTTTGGTTCCTTTATTGGCAAAGTTCAGGGATTGTATCACATTTTAATGTGGGTTAGCGAAAGCAATATAATGGGTAAAACGAACATGTTATTAATTTTTTTGTTGCTTTCAAAGGAATAATGCTTCACGATCACCTTTTAATTTCAGTTTATTCCTAAAAATATCAAAATCTAGGCATAAAATACTATTTGATTCGTGTAAGAGTACAGATAATTTTGACCATTTGATTTTAAATATCAAGTATCAAATAATTTAAGAGATTGAAAAACTCCAAAATATATTTTATTTCAATTCAAAAATTTCCTTTTTCCCATTAAGGCTTGCAATCCTTACTTAAAGCAACAAATAAAAACTAGATAAAGATTAATAACTAAAAGTAATGAGAAAGACTCAATCTTCATCAAGACTAATTCTAGCTAAAGACTAAAATTAATGATGAAAACTCAACCCTCTTGAACTTTGATAGCGTGTTCTTTTATCGTTTTACACAATTATGTAGATCTTAATAAAAGGTGCTTTAGGGAACCAAAGCCTCTCGAACTGCATAAATAAAAGGAAAAAATGATTGTAAACCAGTTCTAAATAGAGATTATGTATCTCAAATCAGAGAGAAAAGTATGTCCACGCTCATGCCGTGTTTATTGAATCGCTTCTCTTAAAAAGTCCCTTTCTCCTCTACCCAACTTGGCCATGTTCTTTGGGTTGGAGGCGAAAACTAGAAAGTTTATCATTTAGTGGTAGGCTGTTCACAGCCTGACCATTGAGTCCTTTCAAGACTACATTGTTGGTCATTATATGTTTAACCATAACACAAAGTAATGTGATAATAATACCAAGTAATGTTGCATATCAAACTAATCTAGTCAAATGTGTACACAAGTGAACTGAACTTTTTGTTCGACTCACCAAACATACACCAAAATATGGTCATAGGGAATGCACTCAAACTTGCTTTAACTAGGAATACTAACAAGATAATCCATCTGCTTGAGAGGGAAGCGCAAAGCAAACAATCAAGCATATCAACTTTTGTAACAATTGTTGTTAACTCAGAAAACGACCATTAGTTATAAAGACCCAATCAAACTAATATTGTCTTTCGGGTTTTAGGAGATCCAATAAGGTATGCTATTGCTCTCAAAAAAACTCCATGTGGAATAAGTCTTACAAGCTAAATGCTCAAAATGAACAAAGGCAAACACCCAAAAAACATACAAAAACTATTGGAATAGAACGTCAACAGTCTAGCAATATCATTCATAATGAACCTGCAACAACATTCAAAATACTAAAACAATTACCGCTTGCCACCACCGCCTCCAAGTTTAGGACCCTTGGGTATAGCACCCTTGGGCACGTTGCTCTTGGAGGCCTTCTGTGACTTGGACATCGACTCAGCCTTCTTCGCCTTCTTCTCGTCCTTGGTCTTCTTTATTCTCTCCTTGATTTCACTGAGAACAAATACTACAAGTCATAATGCGTTCTATTAAGAGCATGTTTTGCTACGCTTAAAGTCAAACCTACTTTAAAGTTTACTGATTTTGCAAAACATAATTTTGAAATTTTCAAAACAAAACTTACTTTTTAAAAAGTCTTACCTTACTTTACCAAGAGTATCTTATAAAGACAGCCAAACATGCTCTAATATATTGCTGAAAGCATGCTCTAGCTCTTCTATATTCATGAAAGCATCAAACATTTGAACCCTTAACATACCGTAAAGCAGCTTCACGTGCAGCATCACGAACTTCTGGCTTTTCAGCTCTTTTCTTCTGTATTACTTCCAAGGTTGCACCAACAATTGATCTTGAGTAGGGCTTCTTGGTGGTTCGGCGCCTCTTCCTCACAGTTTCAGCAGCAATGTCCTGTGGATCAGTCAAGTCACAAGAACTATCAGTGACAACAGGATAATTAAGGAAGCCAGTTCATCTCTGATAGGCTCCTATCCACCTCACGCATTCTAGAAGGACCTAGAAGAATAACCTACTAGTAGGTGGAAAACTAGTATGTTAGAGAGTAAAAAATGGCTGGGGAAAACAGTTACAAGTAGCTTATAAATAAAGAAAAGGGGGAAAGGATTGGGCATGCAAAATAGTGAATGAAAACCGTATTATGGAGAGTACGGCCCTCTCGAAAGGTTGATTGCATTTCCTTTATTTCTGCAATTCATGTTGCAATCAATACAATTCTATAATTTCTGCAATTATTCATCTTTTTCATTGAATCCTCAGGTGGTTCCTATCAATTGGTATCAGAGCACTCAATTCTGGGGTAGATGGAAACCAAATTCAGCAAGGAATTGGAGGAGAAATGGAGCTCGTTATTCAATCGATTTGATCAGATGATGATGCGACATATAGGAGAAGATCCAGCAAGGGATTCTGGACTGGATTCACATGGCCGGCTAAAAACATCAATATTCTATGGAGAAAACACAAATCGGTGGGTGTCGGAGGCAGAAAAGATTTTCTCCAGAAATCACTTATCGGAGGCGGAGAAAATAGAGGCTGTCATAGTGTGTCTTGGAGGCAAAGCATGGGATTGGTTCCAATGGCTAGGTTGTCATCGACTCATGCAAACATGGGAAGAATTGAAAGAGCGAATGATAATCAGATTCTGGCCATCCATGGGAGAGAACTCACCGGAGCATACCTTTGCTTATGAAATACTGCCTAAGTCGGATGAGGCGGCCGCAGAAATTGATGGACAGGAAAGAGAGAGGAGGGAAAACGAGATGATAGAGAATTCACCTAGGCCGGCGATTTCTAAAGCCCCTTCGCCGGTGAATCTGACTCATAACACTGGGAAACCAGAAATCTCACCCAAAACCAACAAAGTAGAAGAAAGTGCAGTTGGTCGAGGCCGCTGGGAGGAAACCATCGTTAGAGCAAATCAGAAACTAATTGAAATCCTACCATCAGCATTGCCGAAGGAGAAGAGATCGGAGATGGAAAGGATCTCTACAATTCAGCTGAATCTGGAGAGGAGGAACGAATGGAAATTATTGGATTGGATGGATTTGGACTTTGGCTGGGAAGTGGGCTAGCAGGAAGAAGACCAAAATGAGTATTTAAAATAGGCCCAGTTATGTTTCAGCCCATCCAGAATCAAAACTAACTCCAGCAGCCCACTTATTAGCTACAGCCCACATATTTTCCTCGGGCTAAAATCAAACACCTGCGCTGAATCTCTCTTTTATGGACTAGCGGGTTAGGCTTTATCATGAAGATGACCCAAGTTATTGAAGAAAAAATCAAGTGGGTATGGCCGCCCAAGACTCAAGTGGACACAAATACACCATGCTAGCTACTCTTCAAAATCAGTGGGCTTCAAAGGGGACACAAATCTTCCCTACCAAAATTGTGACAGTGGAAGAGCAGGCAATTGGCAACACCAACACTTCCTTGACTCCCACCTTGAGGACATAGTGGATTTGGAAACCGGAGGTATTGATAAACTAACTCCAACATCCCACTTATTAGCTACAGCCCACGTATTTTCCTCGGGCTAAAATCAAACACCTGCGCTGAATCTCTCTTTTATGGCTTAGTTGGTTGGGCTTTATTATGAAGATGACCCAAGTAAATGAAGACAAAAATCAAGTGGGTATGGCAGCCCAAGACTCAAGTGGACACAAATACACCATGCTAGCTACTCTTCAAAATCAGTGGGCTTCAAAGCGGACAGAAATCTTCCCTACCAAAATTGTGACAGTGGAAGAGCAGACAATTGGCAACACCAACACTTCCTTAACTCCCACCTTGAGGACAAGGTGGATTTGGAAACTGGAGGTATTGATAGGCTCTTATCCACCTCAAGCATTCTAGAAGGACCTAGAAGAAGAAGGACCTAGAAGAAGGTGGAAAACTAGTTTGTTAGAGAGTAAAAAATGGGAGGGAAAAACAGTTACAAGTAGCTTATAAATAAAGAAAGGGGGGAAGGATTGGGCATGCAAAATAGTGAGTGAAAACCGTATCGTAGAGAGTACGGCCCTCTCGAAAGACTGATTGTATTTCCTTTATTTCTGCAATGCATCTTGCAATCAATACAGTTCTATAATTTCTGCAATTATTCATCTTTTTCATTGAATACTCAGGTGGTTCCTATCAATCTCAGACACAAAAGAAAATTAAATGAAAAGGAATTATGAATTATCTACTAAATTTCACCTTCTTATGTTGTTTCCGGTACACAGCAGTCCAGGTAAGCTTTGCAGGCCTCAGGCGGTTGTGAAAATACCTCTTGCATTTTGAGTTGGCAAAGAGGAAGACCTTCATCGCCAAAAAAAAAGGGAAAAAACCTCGGGTGAAAAGTGAAAACTGAATATGCACCTTCACCAAATGATATAATAAAATAGGAAAAACAAAAATGTATAGAATTGTCCAAAAAAAAAGTGAAAATTGATGAGTGAAGAAACTAGGCAAAAGGTAATAATGTAACAGAAATTGAATAAATCGTGCACCAAAGTCTTAATCCACCTGGGAATCTGAGCGAATAAATCTGATACCCTTCCCTGGGTATATCTTGGCACCACTGAAGCGGCAAAGCTCTGTCCTGATTACCCCCACAATTAACAGGTGAGTCAAACAGAAGTTAATTAACTCTGAAATAAGTAAAATCTAAATGGAATAGAACCGAAACTTATCCAAACCAAACCCCTTCACCCCCAACTACAATACCAGATTACAATACAAGGAATACGTGCAAAAATAGCATTGTCCAGTAATCATAAAAATATATCATTCCATGTTCTTTGGCAGGCGGTAATTGAGAATGCTTCTAGGAAAATGGAGTAGGAAGAATCATGAGGCCTTATAATAGAGAATATATATATATATATATATATATATATATATATATATATATATATATATATAGCTCGACCAGCAAAATGAAGTGCAATATCACCACTGACATCGCATGAACTCTATGAAACACATCAAACAACAAAGAATAGTCTAAATAAGACGAATGCATTCTATTAGAACACCGTATGCTACTGTCTAATAACATTTTCTATTTTTCAAATGTAAAACAAACAAATTCCAGATTGGAGCATCTATTAGAACACCGTATGCTTATTTCTAGCCACAAAATTTCGTAAATCCCCCAACAAAAATCTGAAATCATACTAAAATAACAAGACCGTAAAATTCCTATATTTCCGACATTCAATAAATAATTTACAGTTCAACATTAACGTGCAATTTCTAGCCACATCAAAATAGTAAAACCGATCCTTAAAAGTGACACACGAAATATATACCAGATCTCTTCTAAGTGAAGAATTGGATCATGCATCGAAAGAAAGAGAGAAAAACTCACTTGAGAACCATTGTTACAGTAGCCGAGCTCGCCGCGCTTCGTTTACTCCTGGAAATGCAGAAACCCTAATTCCTGGTGAGCGATATGTGTCGAACGGCTACACTGCAAAAGTTTGATTCTGGACCTTCCGTTCATGGGCTCTTAGAGATAATATTGTTGGTGGGCTCGCTTTACTAACACCTTTGTCGGCTCCAGCCCTGTTAAAGCCCAATCAAAATTAGGCTCCACGAATGATAATGATGGCAAAATGCCCCATCTCATCTCCGAACCCACTCGAATATTTTTTCATTTTATAATTTTAAATTTAAATTATATTTAAAATTAATATTAAATAAATAAATAACAATAATAATAATAATAATAATAATAATAATAATAAATGAGATTAACGAGACAAATGGAAATATTTTCCCTCTCCAAAAATCCCTAGCATGACGAGAACAGCGAGGGGCCACCGAGCCCCGTTTGCATCACTATCCACAAATTCATTAATGGAAAAGTTGCACCATTGGTCATATTCTATTGTTGCATTAGTGAATTGACTTCTACAGGGGGGCTCAATCTCTAAAATATGCTATAAAGATACTCTCGATATGTTTTGGACTTTGCATCTTATCCTATAGAATTGGAATCGAGCAAGATGATGAGCAAAAATGGGTGTTTAGCTTAAACAGCCATAAAACGAAGCTTAGACATCGCCCATATGCTACAAATTATGTCTTTGTTAAAATTGAACAAGTTGGGAACCAATTTTTATTATAATTGCACAATCAATCATAGTGATGATGATGGTTCAAAATGTCATTAGATTATTACACGAATGGGTGTACGTGACCATTGATAGATTTAGTCACGCTAAATGTAACGAAAATCGCTTTGATCATATATCAATCTAATTGATGGACGAGATTGTTTGGAAATACCCATAATAATGATAGCATAATTTTTAGCTCATAAGATTGTGCACATTTTTAAGATTAAATGTATGGCTCAGTGGGAGATTGTTGAAAAAAATTCCAACATATGGGGCCACACATGTATATGTATTAAAATGTGTGGTGCTATCTTAAAGATTAGTCAATAAAGTGATCTAATAAAGTTAATTTTGGACTAATGGGTATTAAATGTAATGGAAATAAAGTGTAGAGACCAGAATAGTTGTTCTTGATTGATGAGGGGCCAATTTGAAATAATTGAAAGATAATAACTACATATTTAGTTATTATTTCATGGGTTATGGTTCTCAATTGTACGTGACTTTTCAGATCTCTGCATCCCATCAGCAGAGAGAAAATTCAAAAGGAGACTACGTATCAATTGGAATATCATAACCAGTTCAAACAATCAGACACATGAATCAATGTATACTTCCACTTTTAATCTTCTCTTTGATTTCAACATGGAGTATATTTATGCATGTGATTAGAGTTTGATAATGTTTTTGATTGATAATCATTTTCACATATTCCTACATGTGAGGCAGTATTTATCTGGATTAGACAAGGGAAATGAGGGGTTGCCTCGATTGTGGGGTGGTAGTTGTAGTTGGGGAGTGGTTGCTGGACTCGATGGAAATTGTTGAAGTGGCGAGTCGAAGATGAGAAAGACACAACTGAAGAAAAAAAAAAGAATACTTACTCGCGAGATTATTTTGCCTCTAATACTATTTAGAGAATTAACAAAGTGTATACGATTTGAGTTTGGAGAATTTTATTTTTTACTATAATATGGACTACTATAGATAGTTACAAAGAGATGAGGATAAACTTTCATAACATATTCTTTGCTATACAGAGATTGAATAACAATTTTAGTTGCGTTATAGTTTTACCTCATAAAAATGAGGAGGTTCAATTTCCTTGATGTTAGAAGATACTTGATACGTATCCCTATAATTGTGAAATTGATATGAAATTTAATGAAAAACAAAAAATGAATAAGATAATATTATACTGTAATAATCAATAAAACTTATAAAGTAGTAGCAATCTAACAATTGGCAGTATATTTCAATTTCTTTAAAATTTTTGATATTGATCCTAATATTCTCTTTCTTTAATCCAACGACGACGACAATTACTGTTGATTAACTTGTCCTTAAATGAAAATTTACTTTTATATCCTAATCTTATTCGTCAAAATTTCAATTATATTAAGGAAAGAAAGAGAACTTCAAAGCTCAAGTTATGAAAAGAATTTGTACGTTCATGCATTTAGAAGTTTAGAGAGAGAAAAAGAATTTGTCCCTATAAAACAGCCTTTGAACATTTTTAACTTGACATAATCCAAATCTTAATATTTAGGCCGTGGGCCTATAACTAAATCCTTGAATTCCAAACTTATCCGTTAGGCCCATTTTTGTATCATGCTCAAACTTACTTTTCCGGACCTTTAGCCCAATAATGACCACGGCTAACAGAAAAATAGACATGTGAATTCTGTCACTTTTCTATGAATTTCTAAAAAAAAAGGGTTATTGGCGCAAAACGTCCCTACCTATGTCAGTCCTTGTGGAAAACGTCCCTACGTTTGATTTCTTGGTGCAAACCGTCCCTACCTTTTCATTTTCTTGCACAAAACGTCCTTTTGACCCATTTTTAACATAAAATGACCATTATACCCTCTTATATAAATAAAACAAAAAAGAAAAGAAAAGAAAAATAAAGAATAAATTGCAATCTAGTCCAAAACATTTTAAAAAGTGCAAATCAATTTTTCTCTATTTAAATAGGTTAAAATATTTATTAAAAAAACAAAAAAATAAAAATCAATTTATACACTTCTTCCTCCCACCCCACTCGACAGTCAGCATCGCCGCCCCAAAGTCGGCCACCGCCGCCGTCGCTGGCACGTTGCCGGTCTCCTTCCCCAACCCCACTCTCTACACCCCCAAAATGCTACCACCACAATCAAACCAAAACCTATGTCCAAATCCACGATCAAACCAAAACCTATTTCCGCCTCCACTTTGGCATTTTCCTTTCCATCTTCAAAATTTTCCCTTCCTTTCACATTTTCCTCCATCCCTAATTCTCCATTTCGGTTTATCAATTAATTTGGCATTTTCCTTTTCCTTTTCCAAACTTTTCCACACCAGGTTCCTTGATCGACTTTTCCTTCTCTTCAACAGAGTTTTCTGTAATTTCAGATCTCTCCTCAGAGCAATTGAATCCCCCCAGGTTCAGATTTTTCCTTTTGATTAGCCAATCATTCTTCTGAATCAAACTATTTTTTGCATGTAGGGGCAGAGTTCGAAATCATCAACAAGTGGGTTGATTGAAGGGACAACAAAGTTCTCGAAACCTCTGGAAGCGTCGGAGGTTCTTCGGGAAGTTATGGTTTCGGAGATATGTTTCAAGGATTTGGGGATAGGTTTTTTAAGTAATCTGATTTTCTTTTCAGGTGGGTGAGTACTTGAGGAACCCTACTGAGAAGAATGTTAACCGGAGTTCCAGTGGGGAAGTTAGTCCAGAAAAGGACAGATTCATCAACCCAACTCATTTCAGTACAGTCGGATTGCTTCAATCCCAGATCTGGAAAAGTTTCATTTATGAGGGAGAGAAGTTTTACGGAATCTCCAAGGTACAAGGTCAAGAATGTCGCTCTATTGGTTTTTTCTCCAGTTCGAACACTACTGTTCACGACATCAAGTGTCATCCTGATGAAGATTTCGTCTGGCAATTTTGCTGCAATTTGTAGGTAACGGTGAACAATATTTGTTAGGTTTTCTTCGTAAGTTCTTAGGACTTGAAAAACAGTAACTGTAGATGGGACTTGAACGAGCTTGATTTTGTTTGGAAATGAAAAATCGAGGAAGAGGAAAATGTGAAAGAAAAGGAAGAAGAAGCTGGATTTGGGGATAGGTTTTGGTTTGATTGTGGTGGTAGCATTTTGGGGGTGTAGAAAGTGGGGTTGGGGAAGGAGACCGGCGACGGCGACGGTGGCCGGCTTTGGGGCGGTGGTGCTGACTGTCGAGTGGGGTGGGAGGAACAAGTGTATAAATTGATTTTTATTTTTTGGTTTTTTTAATAAATATTTTGACCTATTTAAATAGAGAAAAATTGATTTGCACTTTTTAAAATGTTTTGGACTAGATTGCAATTTATTCTTTATTTTTCTTTTCTTTTCTTTTTTGTTTTATTTATATAAGAGGGTATAATAGTCATTTTATGTTAAAAATGGGTCAAAAGGACGTTTTGCGCAAGAAAATGAAAAGGTAGGGACGGTTTGCACCAAGAAATCAAACGTAGGGACGTTTTCCACAAGGACTGTCATAGGTAGGGACGTTTTGCGCCAATAACCCAAAAAAAAAGCCACACTATTTATTGTAGCAATTAACTAAATGCATATGTGTGCTTTTTTGAAAATTTGAACATATCAATTCAAGCCATGTTTTATGATAATACATAAGAAAAAGAAAATTTTAAATCAATTAAATCATTGATGCGTGTAAGGTGTTTGACAAAATGAGAATGTGAATTATATCACTTTTCTCAAAAAAAAGTCACATTATGTCCTTGGAGTAATTAATTAGATGCATACGTATGCATTTTTGAAAATTTGAACATACTAATTCAAGCCATATTTTATAGTAATACATATGAAAAAGAAAACTTTGAATCGATTAAATCATTGATGTATGCAAAGTGTTTGACCTAAGAAGAATGTGAATTTTGTCACTTTTCTCAAAAAAAAAAAAAAAAGGTCACGGTATCTCAAGGTGTTTTACCAATTTATGACGTAATTAATATTTTCTTAAAATGTTTAATTAATTTAAGGGGTATTAATCAAAATACTGTAAAAAAAAAAAAGGGTATAGAACCTAATTTCCTCTCAAATCAATAAACGCAAATTATTGTAATGAAAAAAACATAATAAAAAGTAAAAGAGAGAGAAAGAGCTTTCGCATTTGTTGATAAGAACCTCATCTGCACAAGTTTAATATGTCGAGTAATTCGTTCACAATCTTCCTACATTTAAAGCAAAATCAACTTTTCGGCCTAGATAGAGATTCCAGGGGGATGGGACATCTGCCTAATAAAAAGGCACATAATCAACGGCACGATTCACGTCATAACACAAAAAGACAAAGATCAAAAGATTAAGATTCTAAGCATGTCATTATCGCTAACACAAGATTAACCAAATTTGATGCTATCATATCCCTAAACTGGATTAGATTTCTTCCAAATGTAAGGATAAGGTTTTGCTTTTTAATATGTCAATCTTTTCAGCCTAAAAAATAGAGGAATTTTTCTTGATATTGGTGTCTTAAAGATCCCGACATATTCTCCTATTTATTTATAGTGATTTTCGACACGAAATCTTTAAGGATAGAGCCAAGAATTAGGTCTAATTCTTAGCTATTCAATCCTACGATTAAGACACCTATGCACAATAATTGATGTCGAAACTTAAAATTTATTTTTTGTTAAATTTGGAACATGATTAATTACGATACAAAAGTACTCTAAACTTGTTTGTACTTTTATTTCTGAATATACATTTTTGAAAATGATCTAAAACTAATTTTATGAAAATCTTTCTTCTAGTTAGAAGAGTTTTTGAAGGAAGTTGGTCCAATGTGACTTCCTCTAAAACTACTTTCGGTCTCGGAATAGAAAAGTTATTTTAGAAATTAATTTACAAATAAAAATTAAGATAATTTTTCCATGAATCTCTTCTTGAGGAAGAAAAAATAAAAGTAAAAGTCATTTAAGACGAACTCTTATTAAACCGCGACACATGTTGCACTAACCAGGGAGGTAAATGGGAAATAGAGAATGTGTATAGTATATATAGTTGTTAAAAAAGTTACTCGAAAGGTAGTTAACATTTAAAGTGCATCAGGAAACCACCATTCAAATAATTTCAATTGTGTTTGATTGCAAGTATGAAATTTATATGGAAAGAAAATAAGTGAAAATGTGTTGGATTAGTTTAATTTTCAACTTAAAAAATGTTTTATTGCTTATATTCCAATTTCAATGAATTGTGCCTTCATGCATTAGTATACTTTTTGTTGAGTATCGAATGCACAACAAAAAAAAAAGGCTGAATCGAGTCTCGAAATTATCAACATGCACTTGATCTTTCGAGTCTAAAAAATTTCAATGCATGAAGGTTGAGTCAACCTTCAAAATTATCAACATACACTTGACCAGGGATAGCAAAAAAATTCGTCGGCTCGGCTCGAAAAAAGCCAGAGCCGGGCCAGGCTCGGGTCGAGCCCCATTTTGGGGCGTCGCTCGAGCCCGGATCGGCCCGTGGCCCGAGCTAGCCTGCCCATTATTAAAAAAAAAATTTAAAATTAATTTTTTTAAAAGAGCTGCTTGTGCACAGGCAGCTGAAAATAGCTGCATGTTGTAGGCAGCAAGTGGGCAATTAATTTTTTTAAAAAAAAAATAAAAAGAAAATCCAAAAACCCGAGCCAGCCCGGGCCCACTCAGGCTCGGGCCAAGCCTCATTTTTTTGACCCGGCTTTGCTCGGCTCGGCCTAAAAAAGTTCAAGCCGAGCCCGAGCTTTTTTTTCCGGCTCGACTCGTTGACATAGCTATACTTGACCTCGGTTAAGTCATAAAATCGTTGATGCATGAAGGTCATGCAGGCATGTTCGACATCATCACCAATCGAAAAATTGTTGATGTATGAAGGCCGAGTCGAGCTTCAAAATTATCAACAAACACTTGACTTCAATCAAGTAAAAAAAATCAATGAAGCCGCATCGAGCTCAAAATTATCGGCATAAGATTGACCTCAATCAATTCTTAAAGTTAATTGAATGAAATGTAGATCATAATCACTTACTATCTAAGAGTGACGAATCATCTATTGATCAGCCACAACCTTCATATGATTCTTGATATATCGAACGATGTCGTATTAGTGACGCTTGACAGAGCAATATCCAATATCACCAAAGTATGATTGTCTTCATATAAGGCACTATAATGACCCCAAATCGAATGACCAACTCCACAACGAAACGTTAGAGATTAATTACTGACACTCAAGTAGTTATTCATGTGGACTCTCTCCAGCGGGTCTCCAATGTTTTGTTCTATAATAAAACATTCACGTATTCATTTACATATCACAACAATTTAGTTTATGAAATCAGCTACTTACTTCATAAGTAAGAAATACCACACGTGATGATCTATTCGTATTTCGTTATTACTTACGACCACATATGATTTAAAATTCAGTTATATGTCATTTGTATCTCACAATCACATATCCTTCTATTAACAAATTACTAAGGCTTAAATCTACGGAGTATATTATTTAATATAATTTCTTAAATGATAATTCAAATAAATAATAGATTTTGTCAAAATAAATGAATTAAGCATATTAAAAGTGTTTACAACCTAAATTGATTAGATGTATGACATAACACTTGCAATATAAAGGTTGGGTCGAGCCTCAAAATTATCAACTTACACTTGACTTTAGTGAAGGTTAAAAATTTTCATTGTATAAAAGCTGATTGGAGCCTCAAAATTAGCGACATGCAAGACTTCATCATCCAAAAACCATCCATATAGGAAAGTCGGGTCGGATCTCAAAATTTTCAATTTAAACTTGAATTGACAAATCATTATAATTTCTAAAATTTGATGGCGAGTAAAATCACCAAATACTGGTGAAGTAAATTATGTTCATTCGAAAATGACATATCATCTAGAGACTAGAGGCCCTAAAATTGGTTAGATAATATTATTTTTGTTAAAAAATTACTTAACATAAAGATGTCCGAAAATTGATGGGGTAAAATTATAAATGTTCAAAAAATGAAGTATAATTAAGACATCCTAAAACTAATGGGATAAAATTATTTTTGTTCGAACAAGTGCCCGAGAAGTAATGGTAGGATTGGACATTGGATGGGTCGTCCAAGTATTTCAATACTCGAAATCATTCATTAAACTTTGGATATTTCGTAAATGGAACTTTTCGCGATCCATGTAATTACTGGAATAGAATTCGAACCCAAACCGTCTATTCTGATCCAATTCGTGAACTGACAATACAAACAATCTTTTAATATCTTGTAGGATAGATGAAATAAAATATGTCACCAAATACATATTTCACATTTTCTTAATCCACTACAAATATATCACTAAATCATATAATATCTAGCATAATAGCATCAAATTTTGACCGTGGCTCTACATATGTCTCCTTAGGAATGATTTGTGAGGTGGACAAAGGAAAGTGAGTTTAGAAGTGGTTATGAACAAGAATGATATGATTCAATTTTTCAAACGAATGAATCTTGATTGATTATGGTACTTACAATTTGGATCTTGCAAACTTGCTACTTCTTGAGACATGCAAAGCTGTTACTTATTGGGTATGGTCATTGGGTCGAGGTGAACAAATTGTTAAAATAAAAATATATAATGAAGAAAATTCTGTTCCTAATTTTTTATGGGAATGAACTGGAACATCAATTTCGATTCGGTAGAAACATTTTCGGTTAAAATGCTTACCCACAATTAATTAAGACCAAGCAGTGCCTACATTGAAGCACATACCAAAATAATAAGTACATTAGACACTGTCGATGTACGTGATGCAGGATGTGCTTGGGTACAACCCAAGAATTAAGTACACCACGTAGTATCCAGTGAATTATATTTACGGCACTGGCTAGACAATACTAACACACCAGGACGCACCTAGTGCTAAAATGTACATTCATGCTTTATGTATAGGTAAGGGTTCACAAAACCCCACCGATGACACACATAGGAGGTGGGAATTTTTTTTGACCTTTTTATTGAGGTGGGTCCCACGCAGGACCCACCACATGTGAGAGGGTGTATCCCTACCCCTGTACATTTGACTTACATTTGACTTAATTCTGAAATGTATGCGGAGAAATGCTTGGTCACCATCAAACCAAGCACTATACCATGTAAAATTGTCCCTGGGATACAATGCGAAAAGGTTGAGTACACAGTCACTTTGACTTCATGAGTAATTTTACGGGAAAATCGGAGATAATTGTCAAATGTTGTCTTGCATAAATGACACGTGTCTTACCTAATTACCTAATTTTTCGAGAACGTTCTGCACACTTTGCTCACACATACTTCTAATACTAAATCTTCATAAGATTTCGCCAGATATTTAAACGAGACAATCCGTGACATAATTTCCTAATTAACATCAAATTAATTCATATCTAACTGGTTTGATCGAAAAAAATAGCATAAAAGAATTCATTTCGTGGGACCCACCTCATATGAGAGGGTGTATCATGTGAGAAGGTGTATCCCTACCCCTGTACATTTGACTTAATTCTAAAATGTACGCCAAGAAATGCTTGGTCACCATCAGACCAAGCACTAAACCATGTAAAATTATCCCTGGGATACAATGCGAAAAAGGTTGAGTACACATATTGTCATTTTGACTTCACGAGTAATTTGACGGGAAAATCGGAGATAATTGTCAAATGTTACCTTCGATAAATGACATGTGTCTTACCTAATTACCTAATTTTTCGAGAACGTTCTACACACTTTGCTCACACATACTTTTAATACTAAATCCCTACTATAATAAAAGAGCCAATCCGCCGGGTACTATTAATTTTTGAAGCATTTTGGTTTCCCTAATTATCCTCCTGGCTGAAATTGTTATAATATCTTCACCCACGTTTGTTGACTTTGACCAGCATTTTGGTTTCCATAATTGCCCCCACCTGCTGACTACTGTTCATTTTTGAAGCATTTTAGTTTCCCCAATTATCCCCACCTTGCTGAGTACTATTCATTTTGAAGCATTCGAAATTGTTAGAATATTCACCCATAATTGTTGACTTTGTCGGTGGGAAAAAAAATAATTATAAAATAAATTATTGAAATGCTCCACACATTTATTCAGGATCCCTCCATTGTTGAATTTGACCACAAAAATAAAAATAAAAAAGAATTGAAGAAATGCTCCGCACAGTGCGGAGCATTTACTCAAAAGACTTCGGAGCAAGTTTGGAGCAAATTGCTCCGCACTCTTTGGAGCATTTGCTCCAAACTCTTTAGAGCAAATTGCTCCGCAATCACCTCCGCACAGCGCGGAGCAATGCTCCACACTATTCGGAGCTATATTTTTTTTTTGTTTTTTATTTTCCTTTATGCACATAAAATTAATACATATGCTCCTATTATTAAACATGTCGGTACACTTTTTTTTTTTGTCATACCTATATAAAATTAAACATAATAAATGCATTTTCGAGTTGCCTTCATTTATTTTCAGTTTTAAAATTTTTTGTCCCTCATTTCGTGTTTCAATTCCTTCGCACGTAAAAACATAAAATTAACACATACGTCCCTATTATTAAACATACCGTTACATTTTTTTTGTCGTACCTATATAAAATTAAACATAATAAATGCGTTTTCGAGTTACTTTCATTTATTTTCAGTTTTAAATATTTTTTTTCCCTCTTTTTGTGTTTCAATTCCTTCGAACGTAAAAACATAAAATTAACATATACGTCCCTATTATTAAACATAACGTTACATTTTTTTTGTCATACCTATATAAAATTAAATGTAATAAATGCCCTTTCAAGTTGTCTTCATTTATTTTTAATTCTAAACTTATAAACCATAAAAATATCAACATCTCTATTTTGTATTGGCATAAACCAATTTTGGATTTGTAACTTAAAAATATTTTTATGAAAAGGGAAAAAAAAAGAATCTCACACTGATTTATTAAATACTATTACGATTTATTTGTTATACTTATGTTGAACTTAAATCAACTGATTTTTCATCTTATTTTATAAATCATTAATATAGACGTTCATATATAAAATCGAATATTACTCTATTATATTACTTACATTTCCTATCATCGAAGCTTCGTTCACTAAAAACAATAATAATTATAAAAAAAATAATTGAAATGCTCCACACATCTCTTGAGGATCCCTCCATTGTTGACTTTGAACAAGAAAAAAAAATAAAAACAAAATTAAGAATTGCTCCGCACAGTGCGGAGCAATACCTAGCACTGTTCGGAGCTATTTTTTTTTTTTTAAATTTTTTTTATTTTTCCTTCTGCACATAAAATTAATATGTATGCTCCTATTATTAAACACACCGTTACACTTTTTTTGTGTCATAAACTATACAAAATTAAACATAATAAATGCGTTTTCGAGTTGCCTTCATTTATTTTCAGTTTTAAATTTTTTTCCTCATTTCGTGTTTCAATTCCTTCGCACGTAAAAACATAAAATTAACACATACGTCCTATTACTAAACATACCGTTACATTTTTTTTGTCATACCCATATAAATTTAAACATAATAAATGCGTTTTCGAGTTGCCTTCATTTATTTTCAGTTTTAAATGTTTTTTTTCCTCGTTTCGTGTTTCAATTCCTTCGAACGTAAAAACATAAAATTACCACATATGTCCCTATTATTAAACATAACGTTACATTTTTTTTGTCATACGTATATAAAATTAAACATAATAAATGCGTTTTCAAGTTGCCTTCATTTCTTTTTAGTTCGAAACTTATAAACCATAAAAATATCAACAGCTCTAATGTGTATTGGCATAACCCAATTTTCGATTTGTAAATTCAAAATATTTTTACGCAAACGGAAAAAAATAGAATCCCCCACTGATTTATTAAATACTATTACGATTCATTTGTTATACTTATGTTGAACTTAAATTAACTGGTTTTGCATCTTATTTTATAAAAATCATTAATACAGACGTTCATATATAAATTCAAATATTACTCTATTATATTACTTACATTTCTTACCATATTCGTTCACTAATTTATAGAGTATTTTATTAATTTTAATTATTAAGCATATTTGTGTCCATCTATACCTACAATTATTGACTTTTAAAATCTACTGTACAGCGTAGATATCTTTTAGAGCATATTTGTGTCCATCTATAGATATAATGATTGACTTCATTTAAGACCCATTGTACAACCCGCATGGCTTTTACAAGTCGGCAAAAGGTGGACCACAATTTCTTGTACACGTTTTAGCCACTTATCAAATTCAACTTTGCTACGTTAATACTTGACCGACCGTCAAAATATTTTGTATTTCTTCTAAAACAAATACTTCTTCAATAAGGTTAGAGATAGAAAAGCTGTAAAAGAACAAATAAATCATTTGTCTTATATGTCTTTCAGACATCAGGAAAAGGTAAACCACAATTTACTGCACACGTTTTAGCCAATTATCACATTCAATTTCGCTACGTTAATGGTTTACCGACTGTTAAGATTAAGATATTTGTATATTCTTTGTACAACAGATGCTTATTTAAGGTTATTAGATAACGTGCAAAAAATTATAGATTTTACTTTGCAACCGTAATAAAAAAAATTGAAATATACAACACATTGCGTTCTTTGTCCGACAATCTTCTCTGCTTAAGGATATATGCTTTTAAAAACCCCCATCGAAAGAACACAATTACAGTGAAGCTTTTCTTAATTGGTCTACACTAAACAAATCTTTTTACATTTACACATATCCAAAGTAAATCTTTTTGGTTGTAGCAGCTGATAAAAAACAGTGAAATAAATAACCGTTTACTTATTTTAATCTCTCTACAGCTGCTCAAGTATATATTTCAAGGTATGTATATTCTCTATTCACAACAACACATTTGAAGAATTTTTCTCTTAAACTGTATATTTTGTTAGGCAGTACAATTTATTTTTTCCCAGCTTCTCAATTTGAATTTTAATATATGTGTTAATAAATCTTCATTCAACTTATAAACAGATTTTTATGGAAAAAAAAATATTTTTTTCATCTTTGCTTTCAGTTTCAACCATTTCAGAACTTACCATAACTTATTGTTATGGATGTTCCGAATGTATCTTCAGATAGAGTTATCACTCATGTGGACTTTGAAACAATGTCTTATCGCCAACAATAAATCCGCAGGCAAAACGAACGTCGAAAACGACTTCCACCTAGATGCACTGAACGTCGCAGAGGAACAGCTCAACCTATGTCATTTACAAATAATACTGTTAATGTTGATCCTATATTATCTGAACAAAATGATTCAAATCTTGTGCAAATGCAATATCCTGCAGTGAATCATGCTAGCAAAAATCTTTGTGCTTGGATTCAAAGCGAAAATTCTCCACCTAATTTTACATCCACACTTGAAAGTAATTTAGATATATTAAATATCCCGACCACTTCATACGTATTACCTACATGTGATAATTGTAAATATTGTGGTGCAAAAAAAAATTTTAAGGGAAAGCAAAGGATTCTGTTGTTCTGATGGGAAAATTCATCTGTGTACACTTGATTCACCCCCTGAACTGTACGATTTATTTACTTCCAAAGAACCTACAGCAATAGAATTCAAGAAGTTAGCAAGAGAATATAATAATCATTTCGCTTTTACTTCATTTGGTGTTAAATACGACAAACAATTATTCAAATCATACAAAGGTATATATACATTTAGAGTTCAAGGGCAAATATACCATTATGTAAATAAGCTTCTTCCAGAAACAATAAACCTTCTTATATGCAGTTGTATTTTTACGACACGGATAATGAAGTTAAAAATCGTATCGGAATTTCAAAAAACTTTGTTGAACATACTTTACTTATTTTAATCGACATTTTAAAGGTAAATCCATATAGTAAATTTTTTAGATCGTTAACAAACATACCAAATTTACAAGACCATAAAATACACATAAGATGTTATCGAGGGCTTGATCAACGTGTCTTCAATATTCCTACAGTATCTCAAGTAGCTACTATATGGGTTGAAGATAATGAAAATACTAATGTTCGCATTCGTGATATTATTATATATGGTCATTCCGATGATCCACATAGAGTTCATTATTCTTATTGGATTAAAGCTCGTTGGACAATCAACACAACTCATCAGAGATTTTGGTATATATTGTGTACCAATTGTAAGAAAACCTCAACTGGAAACTTGGGACAGATTCACAAATGTCTTTTCTGCAAATACGAGCACGCAAAAGCCGAACCTCGGTATATTGTGTTGTCAAACATATATTTAAATTTCTATTCATTTGAATATCGTTTAAACAATAGACTACCATTAATTCAACTTGCTTTTTATGTTCAACGCTAATGCTTTTGTTCGCCTCGAATTCATAACTGGACAATTAGATGCAAGTATTATTGGGGAAACTGCAGAAGACTTGTTGGGAACTGATGCTACTACAATAATGGAACACTTCGATGAGGTAAACCCTACACTAACAAAGTTTACAAATACTTATTGGAACATACAAATATACTAAAGAAATACATTTCAACTATCGCAGAATCCAAACACAGTGATACACAACCTTCGACAGACCCATAGTGAAACGGAATTGATGTTCTATATTAAAACCACTCAAAAAAATAGAGATCCACTCGAGTATCGTTTTGAAATTTTTTTTGTCTTTAACCCTACATCATCGCTTCTTCACACTGCTTCTTCCGACACAATGGCGGACATAGATCCTACACCGATGAATAGCTTTGATTTGTCGACTGAAATAGCTATGAATGTCGACGACATCGAAGAAAAAGACAAACAAACAATTTCTTCATCTTGCACAAAAAGGCATTCCCTGCACGAAGCAAACGAAAATCCTCAAACAAAAATTGCCAAGAAAAGGAGGATTTCTAAAGCTTCGGATGATGCTACCACCATTAAGCTTTCGGGAAATAATAAATGATGACAATGGGTATATTAATTTTGTACTAGATGCAGTTGTACATTTTCTCCTTTTGAAACGCTCTAGAACACAGCGTCAATATATATATATTTGTGTGTGTGTGTGTGTGTGAGGGTATATATGTTATTTCTTAGTCAGTAGGACGCTATAAATATTTTTGATTTCACATCCAAATGCAACATATATGAATCTTCCTTTTTTTCCTGTTGATAAATAATTTTCTAGGACTCATAATTTCATTTGATTTTTATTTATACTTAGTTTTTAATTCATTACTTACTTAAGCAAATAATCATTACAATCATACTCATTGTAATAACATACATATAAATAAGTTTTAATTATTCTATGAATGTTAAAGTTAATTTATAAATTTTTTTCCTAAAAGTAATTAATGGAAATATTTATTATGTTAAATATGTTGTACACTTCCAAAATATACAACATATAAATAAATTTGTTTTACTATATTATTCTTAGTGCCTAAAACGGGAAAAAAATTTAAAAAACAATCATTGTTCTACTTTTGTGCGGAACATTGTCTACGTTGTGGGGAAAAAAAATTTAAAAAAAAATTTACAGCTCCGCAGTGTGAGGAGTATCACTCCGCACTGTGCAAACCCTTTTTGCTTCGCAGAGTGCGGAGCAAAAATCCGCACTGTGCGGTGCCACCGACAGTTTTTTTTTCCCTTTTTTTTTATCTCCTCTTCTTGTTTTTTTCCCCTTTTAAATATTTTATTTATTTCATCCTTACCTACTTCACCACCACACAATCCTTATCTTCATTTCTATCATTCTCCTCTATCACTTTCCCTTCATTTCAATTCACATATTTCTCCATCACTTCCTATCTCTACAACACCACCACCAACAAACACAATCAACACCATCATCTACCATATCAACCAAAAAGGTAAACATTTCATCTTTTCACTTAATTAACTTATTTTATATTCACCTAATGACTTTTTCTTTTAGTTTAGTATTAATTGTTTAGTAACAAAAAAACAATTAAAATTTACATTTTTTAAAAGTATTTGATTTCCATAACAAATAACTTCTATAATTACCTTTTATACAAACCAACGTAAAAAGTAATTATTATTTATTTTTGAAGTTAATTAATGAAAATAGAGACAAACTTAAAGAAGCAATTAGTATTGATCTTAGTTTGTTATTATTTTAGGTTAATTTACATTATAGCTGCACAAGAAACACTCCTCTTTCCATATAAGAAATATAAAGAAAAAGCAAAGACGGGGAGATCACATGAGCAAGTAACGAGGAAAAACATATATTGTCCTAACATCAAATGGCTTATACTGGCTAGAATAGCTCTAGCAAAATTTTTGTTCTGTGAAAAGGGGAAAAACAATAGCAAGCGACTGGCCGAAATCTTGTTGAGTAAATCTCGACCCCAACTTTTGATAGGAGCTGAAGAAACGCAGACAAAACTTCAGTAAACATGTTGATTCCTTGAAGATATAGTGTGTCGACACTGTACAAACTAGGTTAAACACCACGATGAGTTTAAAAAGCCGACTCCTACAAATGTATGGCTAAAGAAAAACAGAAGGACAATCAATTAAGCCATGCAATAATTAATTCAACCATAGGCAAGCCAAACATTATAAACCAGAAAAATAAAGCAACACAAGTATGACGATTGTGTTCAAACTTTTTTGGCAAAACAGGCTGTTATGTACACAGTAGATTTATGTATCCCTAAGTTCAGTTTTGGCTTAGTTTCCAGGATTGTTGTATATTACATTATGGATTTGAATGTAGAAAGATAATTTAACTATAACTGCTTTGCCAAATGCGATTGATCCATATATTATGCGTCACCTTTTTACTAGCATTTGGGCTTTTCTTGGCGGATTTGGCAATTGGGTTTTCGATTATTGGGTGAGATTTATTCATGGATTTTAATATCTGTGGATTGGTTTGGTGATTTGGTGAATGAATAATGTTTGGGCAGTGTTGGAATGGGTGGAACTTGGACTTGGCTGGATTTGGTGAATCTGGAGCTCATGTCTTTGCTTTGTATGATTGTATCTTAAATATGAATCCCACAAGTCTGCTTCTCTCTATTAACCATTATATTCGATTCATGATTTCTTATTTCTCAAATTCAAAATATATGTATATCTTTTTTATTCACAGCTCTCATTTTCTACCATTTGTTTTTTCTATAGATGTCTTTACAATATATATTGTCTCCAAATCAATGGTTCTCTGCTACAATAACTCAGTATCCGAATATTCAGTACGTCAAAGATTTCGTTGAACTTCTGAATGCAAATGATAAAGCATCTCTGATGTCTACCAATTTCAATGGCTTTATATATGGAATTATTTATAGAAGAGAACTGAGCAACAGTTTAGCAAAAAATTAATTCACGAGTTTATAATGAGACTCGTGAATTGTGGTAAAGACAATGAACTATGGGTAAAACTTGGTGACCACTTGGCCCGCTTCAGTCTTCAAGAGTTTTGTCTTATCACTGGTTTGCCTTGCCATGAAACAACTATAAATCTTGATTTCAGCAGTAATCGACTCCGGAATCAATACTTCAATGGGACAAAAAAAATTACAACGCTAATGCTTCTCGACACATTCCATTTATGCGATCATCACGAAGACAAATTTAAGCTTGGACTTGTGATGGTTGAATGTATTCTGAAACCTACTGAAAGATATATCGATTATAGAACTCTAGGTATGGTCGAAAACCTTCAAGACTTCCTTCAATATCCATGGGGCTGTAGAGCATATTTTGTTTTGTTAAACTCGCTACGACAACCCCACCTAGAACGAATACAAAGAATGCAAGAAAATGGCCAAAATGAATGTAAATACTCATTACATGGATATCCTCTTGCATTTCAGGTACTTTTCTCCCATTTTTTTATTGCTCGTCAATTTATATATTATTTTATTACTTATACAAATCATCTATAGCTAATATTTATTTTTAATTATCTTTCAGTATTGGATATATGAAGCATTCCACGGATTGGTCGAAAATTTGGACGCTATAGACACACAGCATTACAATGTCCAAGAATGTACAAATGGAGGCCAAAGATAGTATTATCAGAAAAAACAATTCAGCAATTCTTAGCTACATGAGAGGTAATTTTATTGTTCACTTATATTCATTTACTGCATACATTAATCACTTAATTATATTTTTAGTTTTCACGAAGAAAAATTATAATAATTTATTAACTTGTTTCATTATAATTACAGATTGAAGTATTTGCAATACTAAATCCTATAGAAGAAGAATTACAGACACCGTGGTATACAACTATTTCATTGCCACAAGATAACTACCACAATATACTTAATGGCATTCTTTCCGGAGAATTAGACAACGTGGCTCCACAAAACCAGGAATATACTGATAACATGCCAACCAGGCTTGGTACTTCAAGAACATCTATTGAGACTGAAGCTGGCCCAAGTTCTACCTACATTGGTTCTAATTATGTCACAAAAGAAGAACTGTAACAGATGCTAAATATACAAAAACAGCATGTAGTCTCAGATGTCTCAGGTATGTGTGATACTTTATTCGCCGCACGCATTTCGGAATAATCAAGAATACAAGAAATGCAGTATCAAACACTTCTTGACAACCAACAACAGTTCTTCCAAAAACAACAAAAATGGCAAGAAGAACATTACCAAAAACAACAACAATGGCAAGAAAAACATTACCGAGGCATACAATCTAACATGCAACATTATGTCGATGACAGTTTCAATTCAGTACAATCTGACATCAATGAACAAAATAACAACGTACTGAACGAACTATCCGATTGGAAATCGAATATGGAAGCTGCTATAGGTGCCCTTTAGCAAGATATTTATGTTCATACAAGCCCTATTGCAGCACATACCTCGACATCTCACCAAACTGAAGATGTTACAAGATTGTCAAAAGAACGGAAAACTAAAGGAAAAAAGACACAGTCACCAACAAACTATCCTTTAGAAGACTACTCTATCGCCGAATATAAAACAATTAGAGATTGGGTGCTGCACAATCCACTAGAGTAATTAATCTACCTCTATTCCATTACCATAAATATTATTATTTTACTTTCATTTTTGGCAAACTAAATTATATTATTTTCTACAGTGGAATTTGGGAAGTTCGGCCCAATAATTTCCAAGGAAGAGAATTCATAAAATCCACGAAGGACATAACACAAAATATGAGTGTTTCGGTAAGTAAAATTCATTCATCATAATATATTATTTTCTTATATTTAATTTACGTCTATTTTTTATATTAGTCTTGAATTGGAATTGAAATTGTTACGCCAACTCATCAACGACGACTCTTCTCCTGTATCAAAAGATTATGCAATTCTAGACTTCAACTACGATAATGAATGTAATAATCATATGATGTTGCACGTTGAAGTTTACAAAGAATGCACTATTAGAACTTCAGGGAATCTAGCCACTTGACAAAACTATGTAAATGGCATTCTTCCAATTGACGGTCGTCCGTAGATACGATGCAAACATCTATTAATTCCGTCTTCATTACTGGGCAACAATTGGTATCTCTATCACGTAAATATCCCCGAATGGAAATTCGAAATCTATGACTGCAGCAACAACGTCCATACACCAGACCTGATCAGAGTCCATTCAAATGCAGTCAAAGACTTAACTGTACTCATGTTAAATGCACCAAAATTTTTTGCTTACAGACGATACGTGAAGAAAACTGCAAACACATCTATAAATGTTGACATTATACCATATCAACCCTGTGTAAATAATGGGTAAGCAGTTTAATTATTTTTTATTCTTTCTAACATTTCACTCTCAAATATCTATTTATCACACTAATCTCGTTTAACATAAACCAATTTCTTTCCATAGGCCAAACTGTGGTATTTTTGTGCTCAAGTACATAGAATGCTTCGTGCTTGAATATCCAATAGAGTCAGTTTCAGGAGACATGATACTATATATAGACGGAAAATTACAACTGATATTTGTTTCTATCGATACTTTTTAAAATAAGAAACAAATCTCATAATTGCATGCACAAAGGTACATACAAATTTATTGCCCTTTACACTTAATCACATGTTACAACATTTTCCTCTGCCTATATTTAACAGAAATATTTTTTTTCTATCTCACAATAACATAAAATAAGTCTTCATATTATTGACAAAATATGTTGCTCCAAATATCTCTTAATTATTCAATGTTCTCTCATTTTTAAGCTTTCTACACTATTCAATAAAGATTCTATATCCAATGTTAGCGAAACCTTCAAAATTAGAAATTACATGCATCGCATGGACCAACACTAGTCTTCATAAAAATTCGCCAGATATTTAAACGAGACAATCCGTGACATAATTTCCTAATTAACATCAAATTAATTTATATCTAACTGGTTCGATTGAAAACATAGAAGAATTCCTTGCTGACAAATTATTTGTCTTAAACTGGATATTTACTTTTGTTAATGATTTATTAGCTGGAGACGAGAAAAAAATGTATATATTGATTAAAAATAAAATATCAAATCAAAAGAAGGCGCCGCCTTGTCTCAACCAGGGGTGCGAGTGCGTGTTTTGACTCCTTGGTGGAATTTTAGGCGGTGGCTATCTATTTGTGGACTACTACTTACATTTGACTATGACTACCTTTATATTTTTAAAATCAATGATGCTATAATATAGAAAATTTTAACGGGAAAACAATACATGACATGGGATAGTTGGAAAATAGAAAAAAATAGGCGAATCAAATTCCGCCACATCATCATCTGTATGAATTTGGTAAGAAATTTCCTAGCCTTTTCATTTTAACATAATCAATTACACAATCATGATTATTTGAAGTGTGTTTATAGTAGAGAATAACGTACACTACCTTCTTTAATTTTGAATCAACTATATTGTATTAGTACGCTTGGAGAAGTTGTTGACTCGTTGATATCTTATGTTACTTCATGGTCTAGACTGAGGTTTGACAACTCAATTGAGACTTTTCTGAAGAAATTTATTGCTTCGACTCGATCCACTAATAGGATTGTAATTTCATACTCAACTAATTAAAAAAATTGTAGTGCATGTTAGGTATCGGTTGAGTACCAATGGACATTAATTGTCATCTTCCACTTTAAACATAGGTATGCACATTCTATTTAAATTGCATTACTATTCTAACTATTCACTTATTAAAGTACATGTAAACTTAATTATATTATATAAATAAAAAGAAAGAGGAAATAAATATTTTATATTTGTTTGAACATAGAACGAAGAAAGGATAAAAAGTGGGTATTTTGGGTGGTCATTCCATTTGATCTTAGATCACCAATGCATGGGGTCCAGCCCTTTGACAATAAGCCTCTTAGCCATATCGAGAAATGCTTTACCGAAGCAGATAACTAATGCTTACTTTATAAATTTCCAAGACGCATATCTATCTAAATTGAGCATCTCTTCGGATTTCGAAGTGACAAAATCAGAGCACTCCTTTATATTTTATCAAGACTTGGTTATACCATATGGATGCTTTATAAATAATTTTAATAATGTTATTTATTTGGACAGTTGAGGACGAGTCGTTAAAGTATCAGCCATCGTTTGACACACATTATTTAAAAACTCATTTTCAACCATACATTTTTCAATAAAATATTTTTTTTTTCCATCACATCGATATTTTTTCTTTACTTTTTAACCACATATTTCTCATCATATTACTATTTAAAATGGATTCTTATATTCATCAAACACACCCTTGTTGAATATTTTAAATGGAATATATGCCCCTGTTTGGCACACATTAAAATTTTCATTTTCATTTTTCTACTCATTTTCAACCACACATTCTTCAATAAAATAATATTTTTCATCACATCAATAACTTTTCCTTCTTTTTCAACCACAAATTCTCCATCAATCTATTATTCCAAAATACATTCTTCCAAAATAATATCCATCAAACAATTAATTGATATTTAAATTGCTGAATATCAACAACTTAAATTGATTGCATTATTCAATTATTTTTGCTGGGGACGGGGGTGAGTAAGATCGATTCTTGTTTCTTAACAAGATTGACCTCGTAGGATAAAATTTAGTCCAAATTTAAGTCTATTATCTAAAAACTCATTTTATCTAAACTTATTTTAACAACAATTCTCTACATAAAATAATTCTGCATGTAAATCCAAAAAAATTCGTACTTTTTAATGACGCATTTTTCAAAAAAATTTATTATTACAAAATTTAATCTCCCAAAGGCTCAAACATAACCTTAATGTCCTATAAATATCCTATTTTATTCTATTGTCACGTGTAAGAAGGCAAGTATGGTACCCGTGTTGCATGGTTATTTAGAGATTGTTTGACAAAATTTTTTCATAAAAATTTTAGCAGATTTGAATGAAAGTTGATAAAAATTGTAGACCATTTAAATTAGCGTTTGATCAAATAAAATTTTAACGAAGTTCGACCAAATTACTCCACTTGATATATATGTTTCAAATTTGGAGTTGAAATGGACAGGCAATTGTCTATGGTTTCAAAGAAGGCGACAGTCATTTGAATAATTTATTACGTCATCGCTTTATAAAGCAGCAATACCAACCGTCTTATATGGATAATATTATATAATAATTAAATCGTGAGCTCTAGAAATTAAAAATTAATATTTTGTCAGGCGCCTCATATACTAATGGCGCATTTAGATTCGGAAGTGAACACTCCCCTCCCCGCGGCGGCCGACCCATTCCACCTCCGCCCATTTTCACTATGGGAAGCCGATACTAATATATCTCGTTTCACACTTAATTATACTTTTTACTAGGAAATATGGAACAATTTTCACTATCATTACTCTTCGTAAAATTATTCTTTAAAGAATAAAAACTAAAAATTGAGACTTCAATATCCATTGGGGAGAATACAAAATCATTTTGATTTTTAACACACTCTAATGCGTTTAATCAAATTTACTAACTCCTATTTGATAACCATCTTTTAAGATTCTAAGTTGGTCGGCCTTTATTTAATCACGTGTCATTAATTTCACAACTTTTATTTACTTTTTAACAATAATAACGAAATCCATCAACTTATAATCTCAAAATTGTCAAACAGGGATTAAATAACTATAAATAAAGTGTACGTGAATCATATGTGTGTCAGTAAGGGTCCGTTTGATTGCAAAAGTGAAATTTGGGTGGAAAAAAAATGAATTACGGGGAATTGAATTGCCTAAAATTGTTTTCTTGGGAATTGTCAATTAATTGTGTTTGATTGGTATAATTTTCTACCTGAAAAATATTGAAATTTTGGATCTTTTGGTATTCGTTTGACTTTGTTTTTCATGGAAATTGTTCATTAAATGAATTTTTTTTTTTTACAACTGTCCATAAAATTTGTTTTCATTATAAAAAAAATTAAAAAATTAAAAAGAAAAAGAGGAGGAGGGGGGGGGGGGGGGGTGAGATCATTTTCCCACCAAAGTGATGGGAAAACAAATTCCATGAAATATTTTATATATCAAACATGGTAAAAGTGGAAAATTGGAAAATATATTCCAACTTCCATGGAGAATGGCACCTATCAAACAGGGCCTTAATGTAGCCCATTTGATGTGTTGGTTCGAAGCCATGGATCTTAGAACCCTTGGTCATTAGTTTGGAACATAACCTGTAATATCATGTCGACCAAAAAAAACCTTAACAAAAAAGAAAAAGAGAATATTAGTTAATGGTGCACTATGAATGTTGACAGTACCGCGGACCAAATGGACGTACAACATATTCCTTCTCTCTAAAAACATTCCTATTTTGAAGTATGCATGTTTAAACATAGCATGGCATTTTGCATTAGAGCATGCTTGGTAGTAAAGTGTTTTTCAGCATGTAGGCTGGTCAAATGTCGTGTATGTTTGGTAAAGTTTCAATAAATCGTAAGCTGTGAATATTACGAAATGTGTGAATAGTTGCGGATCATATGTGATGCGCAAATAAAAATTATGTTTGATCAAGCTACGCCAAAGATGTTTATAATTTTTATTCATACATTTCAAGGTATTTTTTATTTACATATTTCGTAAGACATATACAGGGACGGATACAGGGGGCTGGGCTGTAGCCTCCCCCAAAGGCCCAAAAAAAAATTTTGTAAGTTTTTTTTTTTTACAACAGTTTTTCATGTATAAATTTTTTTTTTTTCGCGTATTAGCCCGGTTTGAAATTTTGCAGCCCGATCTTGGATCCAATCTTGGATCCGTCCCTGGACACATAGGTAAGCAAGATTTATCAACATACACTAATTATACCACAAAATTTAAGGAGATAAATAAATAAATTACTAATTGTAAGAAGTGAACTATGCTCGTAATAAATCTAATTAAGATACAACTGATTTTTGCATTGATGCTCATAGTCATGGATATGTTTATTAACATGGATAATTGTAGCAAAAGCCCCGAACCTTTAAAATACCGACATACTTTTTCCAAACATTTGATTTGTTGCAACCGTCACTCCTAATATTTTGAAACGTTGCAGGTGAGATCTTTTTGGACGGTTTCCATCCAAAATATCACCAATTAACCCAAAAAATTGGTTTTGACCACATTTTAATCAATTTTAAAAAAATAAAATGGTAACTATCTATTAATCACATTAAATGATAAACAAAAAAAAAATAATAATAAAAAAGGAGAAGTCAACCCCACCCCAAACGAAACCCCAAACCAAAACCACTTGTTCTCTTCTCTTACCTCCAAGCATTACACTTTGGGCAGCAAGAGGCGGCATCAAAATTGTTCCCAAAAAGCTATTCAAGTCCAAGAAATCACGCTCCGTTTCCAGATTCGAGACTGACCCGTCTTCCTTCAGCTCCCAAACCACGTCGTCTTCCTCCGATGAATCACAATCTGGCATCAAGAAGCCGATCGAAGGATTACAAACGCCGACCAGCGTTCTGCCTTGTTTCATCTCCGACGAGTAGTCCAAATTCTCTGCCGACGTTAACTTTGAACTAAAACAAGCCTTTGAAATGATAGACAGGGAAGGGTCTGGAAAAGTGAAGAAAGAGGAGCTGAAAACTTTGTTGAGTTGCATTGGTGCCGAGCCGCCGAGCCAAGAGGAGCTGACTATGATGTTAAACGAAGTGGACAGAGACGCGCGAAGGATGTATCAGCTTGGAAGAGTTCTACGTGATCAGCTCAACTTTTGGGCCGCATGCTTGGGAAGCCAAGCTGAGAGGAACGTTTGACTTCTTTGACTTTGATTGTGATCGGAAGATAGCAGCGGAGAAATTGCTTAACGTTTTCAAAACTATTAGGGACTCACAATGCATGTTAGAGGACTGTCGGCGCATGATAAGAGGTGCAGATAAGATTCGAGATCGGTTTTGGTTTGAGGTTTCATTTGGTGTGGGGTTGACTTTTATTTATTTTCTATTTTCTATTTAATTATTTAATGTGATTAATAGATAGTTACCATTTTGTCCTTTTAGAATTGATTAAAATGTGGTCAAAATCAATTTTTTGGGTCAACTGACGGTATTTTAGATAGAAACCGTCCAAAAGAGTTTCACCTGTAACGTTTCAAAAGGTTAGGGACGACGACTGCAATAAATCAAAGATTTGAAAAAGTCTGTCAGTGTTTTAAAGGTTTGGGCTTTTGCTGCAATTATCCCTTATTAATATACAACACTTTAAAAAAAAAAAAAAAAAAAACCAATACATCACAATATTGATTTTTTGAAGAGTGTGTGATTAAAATGTAAAGAAATTTTTTGAATTTATGTGCAAAATTAATTTATCGAAAGAATTTGTGATTGAAAATAAGTTTGAGAAAAAATGATTTCATAAAAAATAGGATTCAAACGAGAGCATAGTAATATAGGGGTTAGTGAACAGCCATGTGGATTACATTCATTCGAGCCAGAGGATTGATGGGTTGTCAACTCATTTCCATTACAATTATATGTTTGGCACGAGTGATGGATAAATATATTCGGTATAATTAATTAATATATGAAATTCAAATTCGACTTTGTATCATTTAATACTATCTAGTATTGTAAATCAAACATGTCATAGTAACGTAGAGAAACAAATGGAAGTAAAAGTGTACAACAATGATATATATTGGTACAAAACACTTACAAAGAAGCGTGTCAACCTCGCAATCATCCTTAAAATGGTGAAAAAAGAAGGAAAAAAAAAAGAACGAAAAAAAAAGAATGGAAAAGGAAAAGAAAAAGAATTGTAATTTAATCATCTTCGAAGGAGAACGGTAACTTTCAACAAGGAAAATGTTTAAACGTGTCTTATGATTACAGATCAAATGATACCTAGTCGTCTATTACATTGGAAAATCAAAATGGCTGCCGATACTTGACTAAGCCCCTGTTTGTCATCCATTATTTCAAAACATTGTTTGCTACAGTAAAATTCTCCACCACACATTTATCCAATAAAATATTCTACACATAAACCAATAAAGTAACTTTAAATTTCAACTACACATTCTCCAAAAAATACAATTCATTACACCATTTTAACAACAAAAATGGATGACAAACAGGCTCTAAATTCTTGGTATATCCTACCTATGTAGAGTGCCAAAGAAAAATGCATGCTTGAATTTTCATGGCTAGCAATGAAAATTAGCAAGCAAATAATAATAATAGTAATAAATAAATAATTATAATAATAATAATAATAATAGTAATAAATAAATAATAATAATAATAATTTAAAAAAAAAACTACCCTTCTTACTTCACATTTTAGTGACAATAATAATAATAATAATAGTAATAAATAATTAATAATAATAATAATTAAAAAAAAAAAAAAACTACCCTTCTTACTTCACATTTTAGTGACATTAAATGATGAACCTAATAAACTATACTGTTATCTAATTAGCATAAACAATCTTCCTTGATTTCTGTTGTAGTGGTACGTTACGTTAGACGATTGGATAGAAATGGACCGTACTACGTTGTTACACAGTTGAGTCCTGTGCACCAAGTGTCTTATCTTCCTCAATTTCTTCACTGACATCAACAATGCTTGATCCAGTCAGTTCTTTGGCCTTTTGGGATTCAAACTCCCAATCTGTAAAAAGCAAAACCACCATCATTGTCACCATACACGATGCCTGTGCAGCCAAAAGTCCAAGCCACAGCCCTTCAAAATCAAAGTTCAGGAAGAATCCTAGACCTACTGCCACGGGCATTCCAACGAGGTAAAAGCATCCTAAATTAATGTTTGCTCCAACTTTAGGCCTAGCCGTTCCCCTCAACACTCCACAGCCTGTTGTTTGTGGGCAGTTTCCAAGTTCACAGAGTCCTATGATTGGTAAAACTAATGATGTCAATGCAATAATCTCTTTATCATGAGTGAAAAGTTTAGCCCAATTGTTCCTTACTGATACTGTGAAAAACAGTGCTGAAAACCCCAGTATGAAGCTGCCAGAGAGGCCCACAATGGTTGCACGTTTCGCGTTTTCTGGGCGGCCGGCGCCTAGTTCATTGCCTACTCTGGTTGACACACTGAAGCTAAGAGAAGATGGGAATATGTAGATTAATGCAGTGGTTTGTATCAAAATACCCATTGAAGCAACGGTTGCCTTGGGGTTCAACAATAATCCACAGAGCAAAATCATGATTTCATACCACCACCATTCGAGGCAGACTGAAATGCAGCTAGGAATGGCCAAATTCAGCAAGGATTTCCAGTCTTTCAAGCACTCCATGGATAGCCCTCCCCATGTTTTCTTATAAACTTTGGAGAAAAAAATGTAGACGATTAATGATCCAACAAGATTAAAGTTAGTCCAAACACCACTTAGTGCAACACCTTTGATGCCTAAACCAAGCCTTGAAACAAGAAGATAATTTATGGGTATGTGCAGAAGAATTGAAAGAGCTGCACAAAATGTTAAAGGCAAAGTTATAGATTGTGTTCTAAGGTAGATTCTTAAAGGGTGTAGTAAAGATTGAGCAAAAAGATCTGGAAGTGAATACAGCAAGTATGTTTGAGATTGTGTTGCAATGGATTCATCTTGGCCACATAAGAGTAAAATCTTTTTCATGTTGACCCACAAAACAGATATTGGAAATGAAGTGAAAATAAGCAAAAGAATTGTTTTTTGCAAGCTGAGGCCAAGAATTTTGTACTTTTTGGCACCAAAAGCTTGTCCACAAATGGGCTCCATTCCCATGGCTAAACCGGAGAGGATCGAGTATCCAGTGATGTTAGCAAAACCAATGGCTAACGAGCCTCCGGCCAAGGCTAGATCGCCAAGCCCGCCAAGAAACAACATGGAAATCATAGAGCGAGAGTAAAGTAGAAGACCGGTTAGGATCATGGGGAAGGCTATTTTGGCTATGGATTTGTATTCTTGAATGACTAGAGAAAGATGTGTAGTTTTGTGGGGTTTCATGGTTTGATGATTTGTTTGTGGTTGGTGTTGTTTTTGGTTAGATGTTGGGGTTTTGGGAATCAAAGAGGTTAGCATGCTGTCTGAATTGGACTTGCAAGAGGATGTTTGCTGACACATTTTTGTACTCTCTGTGTGTGTGTGAGAGAGAGAGAGAGAGAGATTTGGGGGTTGATAAAGGAAATAGGTGTGAGTTTTGGGTACGTGTGTGAGAGAGAGAGAGGGGGAGATTTTCGGGGATTTAGAATGGGAGGCCGGCTGACAGGTTTTATAGTGTTTCACTGGACGGCCGTTTTCGGGCCGGTCTGGGCCTGAACGGGCCCTTGACTTACTTTTTAAGTTTTAACTTGATAATTTGTGTAATCTTTTTTCCTGTAAGGAAAGCCGGCAACAGAGTGCTAATTTTATTTTTATTTTTGGGTTCAACTGGGATTCTACAGTATTATTTTGTGACTGCTTACCTAAGTCAAACATTGAACACTAAAAATTGCTCTGATATTCTATAAACGCGTCCTCACTTTTAGTGAAGACCGTGTGAATCTGGATCGGGACTAATCGGTTTCAAAAGCAGAAAAACTAATCTACTCTTTTAAGAAAGACAGTTCTTTATAGTTTTTACTTTTACTTTTTGTAGAAGAGATTTTGAAGGAATTTATTTAATTCATCTGAGAATTAATTTTTGAAAAAATTTCTTATTTCAAAAAGTGTTTCTAGATAAAGTCACAACTGATCAATTTTTCTTTTTCTAAAAATGCTTACAATTAGAGAAAATACTTTTATAAAATTAGTCAAACGAATTTAAATGCAATTTTTGAGTTTCAAAAACTCCTTTGGCTTCTTAAAAGTAATGCTAGATAGCCCCCCAAAAACATTAACTGTGCTGCATGTACAGAGGTTCTACTTCACATAACCTCCACAGACAACATACAAAGGGAGGGTGAGAAAAAAATTGAACCATTTTTTAATCAGGTCGGTCCGACGTGGGACCCACCTCATGTGAGAGGTCGGTAAAACCTCTGTGAACGTCATTTCTGCACTCTTGGATTAATTCCAAAAACATCCTGGTTCAGACAAGTGTCATTTCGATTGTCTATAGTTTGTGGCATTTAATGTCGGAGTGAAATGTATGTATTTCATTTTAGACTATTAAAAGAACTAAAATCTCTCTTTGGGCGGTCATAAGTGGACACAAATGAACCACAGGCCTGTGATTCATCAAAATGTTGCTGTATTTAATCCATAATTACGAGTAAAAACTAACAGGGTTAAAGATTTTACAAGCAGAAATTAAGTACGTTTTGTTGTGGCGCGGCACAAAAGTGTTACTTTAACTGTCCAAAATTATATTTCTGCTACTTGGTATTTGAGTTCTTGGAATTATTTCAAATAAGTACACTTTTATCTTTTCCACCGTCTTATTTCTTGTACTGAAGAAACGTCGAAGCAATAAAACGATCATAAAAGTCAAGAAATCAACTCTTAATCCAATTGATCTACGAGTTTTGATTAATAATTCCAATAAGAAAAATATTCTTTTGAATATAGAAAAACCGGAACACGGGTATCGTGAATGATCTGGAATTTATGCTAGGCTAATCTAGAATTCATACTCTAGAGTAGGGTACAAAAGTTTCGAGCGTCCGTGTGGTTGACAAAAAAGTGTCCATTGTGAATTATATTGTATACAGTGAAATAAGAGAATTTATCATTGAAGTGTTCGTGGACGACTTAGAGTTTACGCAAATGTGATCGACAAAAAAAAAAGAGATTATTTTTTGGTTTAAATGGGGGTTTCAACCCTAATTACGGGTTCGACTAGGTCTTTTGAAATTTAGAATTTTGATACTTAAGTCCAATTTTTACACCATATAAATTCAAAAGAGTCAGCACTGAAACAGTGTTTTCAAGCCAAGTGGACGGCCGTTCATGCAAGACAAACGGCGAGTGGGTTGGTCCAATCCTTTTTCGGAACACCCCAAAATCATATTGGTTTAGTCATAAAAACGTGTGGAAAAATCATAATCAAAGTTAGCAATTGTGCATGTTATGCATAAAAGTTTTAAATTATTTGGAAAAAGACGCACGAGTAGAATTTTCAATAAGTAAACGTATATTTTTTGACCAAAGTTCATGAATCAAATTAAATTCATCTTTCGTAATTGAAAAATCAAATGATTAAATTGAATTTTTATGATTACATGTGAATTGTTTCGAACCAGAATATGAATTGTTTCCAAAATATTTAATCTATGGTTGCCTTTGACCATAAGCAACCTTACTAGAAGTTGATGTTTAAAAGTTGAATCCTAAAGTTAGTTATGGTAAACTAAATTAATAATGTATTTAGTATTGTTATATGTCAAAAATATTCATTGCAATAAAACAACTATTAATTTCTAATTCAAAAGAAAGACTAAGAATCACCCCTTGATAAACTATACTTACCTAGCACATATACAACTATTATCTTTTGGATTTAAAATATTTAATTTTAAGATTTTTGCTGGTTCTAACGTTTATAATACGTAACCGCCAATGTTGACATAATTAGATCGTACAAGTCAATTCACTATTAAAAATAGAAAATCAGTTCGGTTCTAGACCAAATAGTGAAAACTTAGACTCCATTAGAACGACCAATTCACATAAAAATTCCTATTGCTTGACTTTTAATTTTAGTATTTAATTGTTTAATAATTTAACCATGTTCGACGCTAGCTCAACTCATGACCCTTTGTCCTTTTCAAATAAACACTTGGAACTAAATTTTCAAATAGTGATTCTAAAAATCTAATATATAGAACATTGAAAAGTTAACCGTGTTGCACATGCTTTAGCAACAGAGGCATTTGTAAATTTCCAAACTAGTTTTTGGCTTGATACCTCCATTCCTTGTAAACATTATAGCTTTTCATTCTAAAGAATCTATTCTTGTGTAAAAAAATTAAAATAAAAATTTTAAAATTAAGAGAGAGAAAAAAGACTCCATATTAATGAAAAAAAAAAAAGTAGTAACAAACAAAGGTGTCTAGAAAAGGTAGTTATTATGGTTGACCCAATAATCAACTGCAAGAATCCCAAGTAACTGTTTAGTTGTTTTAGACCCATGAGTCACAGTCAAAAACTAATACTTCCACGCCCATAGAATCAACCTAATCATCTTTTACTAAATTTAATTAAATAGAATTAAGAACATTGATACATAGAATGATTGAAATAATTTGTTTGTTGTTCTATCCAATATTTTAAAAAGAATAATTCCTGCTGTACAGGAAATTGGTTCACAGGGGCCTTACAGGCCCCTCACTGTACAGCAGGCCCCACCCAAATGTATTAAAAAAAAATGTGGCCCCCACCCCTTTGTGTCTCACTTGGCAGGGGCCTGTGAAGCAGGCCCCTGTAATGCAAGCTTTGCTCTTTTAAAAATCGATCCAAACTTTAAACTGAAAAAAAAAAGTAGACGATCAAAGATCAGCGTGACTAAATGAGAGTCAAGAATAAAAAATAAATAAATATTCTTTTGTTAAAAAAATAAAATGAAACGAGTTGGTTCTAAAGGTATTTTTATCGAATTTTATATTTTTTTTTGCATATAACTAAATCGAAAAAGAAAAAGGAATTTTCAGATCAATTTTATAATATTGGACTAATAAAGTTTAATATGTTTCATGTGTACTAAAGTAGGTCGTGTACGTTTCGATTATTCTGTAATCTAGAAGTTATTAGTCATGATATAATTAATTTAAACACAAGTTGGAATTTCTCTCTCCTCTTACTCTTCTTTATCTTCATTCTTTCCACATTTATTTTAGGCTGCTTTGTGATTATGTACACTTCCTTATCTATAATTTTTAATATATTATATATTAAATAATTTAGTTATAACCTAATTTGTGATGCCGTCGACGAAGCTTCGATTGTTTGGTGAGATTGTAAATGATACAAATAAAAAGTTAGGTATAATCTACAAAAATATAGAAGTACGGATTCAAAACGGTATTTTTTTTAATTATTTTTTTGACCGGGTTGTCTTTCACAAGTAAAATGTCATCTAGGGGGGGTTTTCGCCAATTTGAAATGATTGAGAGAGATTCTGAAATAGAGACAATGTCGGGATGTTTTACGCCAATAACCTTATAATTAATTTAAGCTCAAGTTGGAATCTCGCTCCCCTCTTATTTTTCTTCATCTTTATTCTATTTACATTTATTTTTTTATGATATTCTCTACACGTTAATATTTAAACATTTTACTACTTATTTTTTTTCATATTTTTACTTACTATTTTCCTTAAAAAAAAAAATGAAAAAAAAGAAGAAGAAGGAGAGTTCAAGTTCAACCGGAACAAAAGAGCATAGTGCGAATGTCACTGTTTAAAGACAAAACATATAGCCCAAAAGGGGGATGTCTTAACTCTCATCTCCTAGAAGACAATGATGATTTAAGGTAGTGTTTAGCAGTTAAGACCTGTGTTTTGACTATAAGGGTCAAATAATTTCTATTTATGTCCTATCAGTAATTATTCATCTATAATGTGAACAACCAATAAGTCTACTAAACCGCTTGAGCAATGATAATCTTGAATTAATCATTTCCGTAGACAATTGGTACATTTAAATCAAGGTCGACCACTTCAATTAGGATAAATTTGTCTGTATATAATTATAGAATTAGTCCACTTAAGACCCTCGTTCAAGCGTGTGGATGGATTTGCTGTGAAATAGGGTGGGTCCCACAGAATGATTAGAGTTATTTTCTTGGTAATTAATATACCTTGTTACTCGATCGGTGCTTAGATCAATCATGTATGTTTATGTACAGAGAGAAGCCTCTCCTGAAATTTTTGACAATTATAAAGAAGCTTCTTTTCGTTTCAAAATATTAGAAATCTCCCCTCTTTACATAAAATAAATTTCTCATTTTGTCCTTCAATCTTATGTTATACTTGCACTTATGATTATATTTGCTTTTTTATTTGTTTTTTTTGTCTTAATTTTAATTTAGATTTTTTAAAATTTATTTTAAAGGGTTATTTTTTATTTTTTATTACAAATTTATAGAATCTTAATATATTTTGTGAATATTAATTTCACAATTAATGGACAAACTAAAATCAATCTAATATCTAACTACATATAAAAGAGAGGGAAATCCGGTTACTGTTCACAAGCCACAAGCCGATTGTCTCCTCGCTTGAGCCGGCTCTTCATCTATTTGGAAATTAGTTAGTCTTCCTTTTCTAGAGTCTTCCCTTTTCACTCATTCTCTTTCCACTCACTTTGTTGCCATTCATCTCTACGGTTCTTCGGAATGAAAAATCTTGTGAAAAATGTGTAGAGATTTCGGAATTTCAGCAGATGCAAGGAAATCTCCCTAAATCTTGATCTGAGGTAACTTCCAAGTACCAATTTGGATTTTATTTAGATTTAGGTGGTCCGAACTATGATGAATTTTTGGGATTTTATTTACGAATCGAGGCTGGAATCTTTATTTGGATCTCCAAACTGAAGCTCGTTCATCCTTTTTGCTACTTCTTGTTGCCATATACTACCTTTTGAGCGATTTCTTTTGATATTTTGTTTTTTTTTTCTCCAATTAGGGTTTTCACAAGGAAAAAGGCGTTCTTGGCATTCATCGTCGCCGGCGATAACCTCGTATTTAATGAAAAGATGAACAAAAAGGAAATTAAGATTTAAACATTTTATGCCAATTTTTTTGGCATTGTTAATATTACTAGTTTTTCATATATGTCTTGCACATCGTAGGTCTACTACAAAAATAAATCCAACGACTTTCTTGCTTCAAAAGATTTACAATGTTCCTATAATATGGTAAAAACTAAAAACTCCTTGAAAAATGGAAAAAAAAAAAGGATTATGATTGAAGATTTATATTTACTAATTGAATCTAAAATTAACTAACTTATTAAACTAGTTGGTTGGGAAGCGTTTATAAGTACTCAAGTAATCGCAAGCACTAAAATCTGAATCCCTTTATATTGATTCATCATAAAATCAATCCCAAATTTTGACAACACTTATTCAGAAGAATAATGTTTCTATTTTATTTAATAATCTCTCAAAATTAAACTTATACTTACATATGATCCAAAATATCCCTATCTTGAATGCGAATATATGAAGACACATTAAATTACAAGAATATTCAATAAAGATCGTGCAAAGTATAAGCAATTATTCCAATTAAAATAGGACTTCACAATGATAGTTACTACGTGTTATATTTTTGTTTCGCGTGGAAATCGAGCATCGCTTAAAAGATGATTCAGACGATTATGTAAGGAACAACAATCTCTCGAAACAAAGTCCCAACGAGGGGTGTTTTATTTATGAAGATTACAATATGGACGAAGCGAAATGCCTCCAAGGGACACAAACACACTGAATTTGCAAAGTAATTTAAGGTTAACAAGAAGAAAAGAAATAAAATTACATAATTTTCCGTCTTAGGTTTTTATATGGTCTCGTTTGGATCCATACTTCGAATTTTCTAACTGGGCTTCGTTCTTGGACCATTTAATTGAGCCTCATTTTTTGTATGTCAACAATTATCCCCCAATATGACAAAATTAATATCAATTATTAATCTTTGCCATATTCTTCCTTTGTATTTTCTGGCAATACTTAAAATCCCAAAAGGGCAGAGAATCTCAATCATTATTTCCGTTTGGCGGCAACCCTCTACATCTTAAAAAGTGTAACATCACACAACTCCTATAAATCAAAGGACACGCTACTTCATCGCGTTATTAAACCCACGTCTTGCATCGCGCACTTTTCTTTCACTTATAAAGACCACTGTACATCTTCTTACTTCTCTGCTACACTAATCAAAAACCCTCACCAAAATTGTATTTTGTAGCAAATGGAGACTTCCCAGAGCCCTTCTGACAATTCCCTTAGTTTCGAAGATTTTCAAAACCTCATTACCAAGCTGTATATAAATCCACCTTCCATTTCACTAGCCAACTCTGACCTCCATGAATTCTACCTAGGCCCGTCATTTAATGATGCTGAATATGTTGGGCAATCGGCAGTGGGCCAGCTATTCCCTTGCACTCAAGATCTCCCTTTTCTAAACTCTCTACCGCTAAAGCCAATCCGCGAGAAAGGTATTCGCACTTGGCCCAAAACTGATACTACTTTTCGCCTGTGGCATGCACGTATGGTAAATCATGGCCCTACTAAGGCGATTTTTGATCGTTCTAGAATTTCGAATTTATTAGAAATCACTCACCGTCCCCCAATCTATGATGTCGTGCTTTTCTCTATTGTTTTAAGTTTTTGGTCCTCTGAGTAAATACTTTTATTTTCCCGCTTGACCCAATGCTTATTATCTTGAGGGATGTTGAAGCCCTAGTAAACCTTATACATTTGGGCGACATAATTTCTACAGTTTAAGCAGAGAGAACAAATAATCATTAGGGGTTTCCTACAGTTCAGTTTGAACCCTTTTAAAATTATTTTCAAATGAAATAATTTTAAAACGGTTTGAAAATTTTCCACATCAAATCACTTTTTGCGTGTGATTCGGTTTCAAATCACAGTTTTGATAAGATAATATCAAATTATTTTCAAATAATCATAAGATAATATCTTTCAAGCAAAAAAAAAAAATAAATTAATATGGGATTTCACTATAACACTTAAATTGAAACATTGTAAACATAGTCATGATATAAGTTTAAACAAATAAATTAATACAAGTACAACCATAAAATTTATTGTAATAATTCTTTAGATAAAAAAATATTGTTATAAATAAATCATTATTTAAATAAAGAGCCATGGAACCAGACTAGCAGGTAAATTTGTTTAAGTATAAATTGATCTAACAAATAATATATTATGGGTAAAACAAGTAAATATTTTTAAAAATTTGGGCTAACGGATCGATTTGATTTCAAGCAGATTTTATTAATCAAAAACCCGAACCATTTTCAAACGATTTAGTTCAATTTTGACGCGATCAGAATCTAAGCCATTTTGAATCTAAAAGGGGATTTAGACTGGGTCTGTTCGTGAATAAAGGAAAGTGTAAAAAGCCATTTTGAATTCAACCTTTCTATCCACGTAATGCAGCCATATTCAAATTTTTGATCATTTGATAATAGGGGCAGCCAAAAGCCGTGTGAAACCAAAGAGTCGGTTGCTGCTGCTTTTCAATGTTTTGGAGTTATCTAGATTTTTGGAATGTTCAGACACTAGTTTAGGTTGTCATCCGTCCAATTGATAATTAATTGAAAGAGTCTTTAATTCAAACACTTAATATGGATTTTAAACGTGAGTGGGGATTAAAATCAGAATTTTAGTAAATTTTGATAGAAATTGATGAAATATATTGTTGAACAGTTGTAGGATCCATAAAATATGTGGTTAAAATTAACCGTTGATTTTGACTTAGATTAAAATCTAGATTTTAATTCCTGCAAAATAGGGGCTAGATAACATTATACTTTATCGAATATGAACTTTGCTGCCACCTAAAGTGTTATTGAACGCTATCGCTAAAATATAATATGTTATTCTTTTTGGAAAGAACTGCATCGAAAAGACAAGTCCTTTTGTTCAATTTAGAAATTATATAAACATGTTACCTAAGATTGGACAACATATATTTTTCTGAAAAAAAAAAAAAAATCTTTTATTATTAAAAATACTATACACAATTAGCGATATTTACCTCATGTTTATAAACAATTTATAAACACCCAAGTCCCTTTATCCACATATTTCGAGAAATTTACAAGTATTGTTTACTTATTCACCATTTATTTATAATATTAAACCATTTATAAACATTTTTCAATTATATTATAATATTTTTATAATTTGTATTTAATTTTGTCGTGTAACTCTGAATATATGATCCACTTTAATTAAAGTGAACCACATGAAACACAAACAATTTAAATTTCCTCATTTCGTACATTTGAAATGTTTAAAGTGCATGGAAAAGAAATAAAAATTTCCGCTCAATTTCTCTTTAATAAAAAGAAACGCAACAAGAAAGAAAGATATGATTAATTTGTAAAAGTAGTGCTATTTAGTCCCACAAATGTTGTAATCCCAATTTAGAATAGCGCCAATGTGGTATTAAATGATAAATGGAATTAAATGACTCATTTAATTTCACATTTTATTTAACCTATTATCTAGCGCCACCTAAATTGGAATTGCAACTCCAGTGATACTACATAGCATTATTCATCTGTAAATATTCTTAATTAGTCCTGTGTAGCTACTAGCACATGATTCTTACCATTTTGGAATTTTCCAAGGATTTCCGTGGGAACATGTTTTTCACCGCACTTGAAAAGATTCTTTATTTATAAAGAGTGTCGTAAAAGTAAAAAAAGTTCCATGTTTTATACATTTTAACAAATTCTTTATTTTACTTCACCCAACATTCATTTATTGTTGTGCCTCATTTTTAATTACTAGGTACAAGCAACGTGCAATGCACGTTTGCTTAGTTTATATTTAATATTTTTGTTTAATAATTAATTTGTTATTAATAAAGATATAATTTTTTTTGGTTAATTAAGGGCGTGTCTAGGCGCGCTGCAAGGAGGAAGGAAAATTGATTATGTTACCATTTTTTTTTAAATCTACAGCCCTACAGTGAGAGAATTGGTCCAAAATTGCGGCTCCCAACTGCATGAATTGTGTTGCCAACGGCTTGATTTCTGCTGAAAAACAGAAACAGACACTCTATAAATAATTAATGATGTAATGTTTATGTAATTGATAAATAATTAGATGTGTGATTTTGATATTGTGATGTAGGTTGTTGAGTAAGTAAAAGTAGATAAATTTGGAGAAAGGGCTAAATTGTAAGGGATCCAAAGTTCGGGGGCTAAAATGTAAATACTTAAAAGTTGTGCCGAATTTCACGATGAAGATTTGAGAGTGCTCGGAATCAATTGGATAAAGGAAGATGTCAAGGGGATCAAATTTAGTCGAAAGATGATAACAAATCAATTTCCAACGGAAAAGTTATGCTCCTGTGTTTTATTCTCATATTGAGATCTATTGTTGGCATATGAATTGAACGAATTGGAGAATGATGTCTGGATTAAAGTTGTAGCCAGATGAGTTATCTTTCCAACGCATTTTGCATCGCCTCAATAGGATATCGGAATGAGTAATGCTACATGTACATAATAGTTTACATAATGGTCTACACAATTACAAGTGGCATTGATCAAAACCTTTAATTCAAATCTGACACTTTCACATCAACCATAGGATTGTTGCCACATCACATTGTGTCAAAGATTGTGTACACTTATTATGTAAACTTAGCATTTTCCTATCGGAATACAAAGTTATGATAAAAACACTGAAAGAAGGTACAGCTGCCTGTTTAAAACAAGAAATTCCGTTACATAGTCCGTTATATTGAGACCTATTTTTGGCATATAAAGTGGTTGAATTGGAGAATGATGTCTGAACCAAAGTTGTAACCAAATGAGTTAGATTTCCAATGCATTTTGAATTGCCTCAATCGGATATCGGAATACAAAGTTATGATAAAAACACTGAAAGAAGGTGCAGCTGCCTGTTTAAAATAAGAAATTCTGTTACATAGTCCGTTATATTGAGACATGTTTTTGACATATAAAGTGATCGAATTGTAGAATGATGTCTGAATCAAAATTGTAGCCAAATGAGTTAGCTTTCTAACTCATTTTGAATTGCCTCAATCGGATATCAGAATACAAAGTTATAATAAAAATATTGAAAGAAGGTACAGATGTCTGTTTAAAACAAGAAATTTCATTACATAGTTCGTTATATTGAGACCTATTTTGGCATAGAAAGTGATCCAATTGAAGAATGATGTCTGAATCAAAGTTGTAGCCAGATAAGTTAGCTTTTCAATGCATTTTGAATCTCCTCAATTGGATATCGAAATACAAAGTTATGATAAAAATATTGAAGGAAGGTGTAGCTGCCTGTTTAAAACAAAACATTCCGTTACATAGTCCGTTATATTGAGACATATTTTTGGCATAGAAGGTGATCGAATTGGAGAATGATGTCTGAATCAAAGTTGTAGCCAGATGGGTTAGCTTTCCAACGCATTTTGAATCGCCTCAATCGAATATCGGAATACAAAGTTATGATAAAAACACTGAATGAAGGTGCAGCTGCCTGTTTAAAACAAGAAATTCCGTTACATAATCCGTTAAAACAACAAATTCCGTTAGTTTTTCCGTTAAACCAACAAATTCCGTTAAATAGACACTTTTTATATATAGAAAGATATATATATATATATATATATATATATATATATATATATATATATATATATATAGATGTAATTAGCTAAAATATTAAGAATTTAAATAGTAAAGTATTGAAACTTGCCCCTTTAGAAAATAAAAAGGAAAAAACCACTTTGCCAGAAGAAAACGTCCAGAAGCAGTACTAGAAAAGTATGTGGTGGGAGGTGATTGGATGGAAAAGAAGATTGTCTTTTAAACTGTTCAATAATAGAATACCACGTGACATTATATAAACCTTTACATCAAGTATGATGTACATGTAGTATGGTCCCAATAGAGTATATTTGGCTCTAGAAATATAGAAAGTTAACCTCACTCTCTACTTAAAAAAATAAATAAATCAAAATAAACAGTCTATTGAAACTAAATTTTAGAGTTTGACTATTTAAAATAAAAAAATATTTCACTTTTAAAGAGTAGTTGAAGATGCTCTTATTGTCCAAATTTGTCACAACAAACCATTTAATTCTAAATTCTAGCCCAGATAATATTTCATTTACAAGAAAATAATACAATTCTAATATCTCATATTGCTGTGACATTGTGTGTATGTGATGGGGGTTAACTGGACTATCATAAGGGAAAAATTCATAAATAAGGTGTATTCTTTACACCAATTCAAAAATAAGGTTTATAGTTTGAAAATTCAAAAATCAGGTTTTTTTTTTTAATATAATATAATATAATAAACCCACCCCACATGCACCACCCCCTGCTCCGGTGACTATTCCGACGACCATTCCGACGACCACTCTTCACCGATTCCGATTCCGATTCCGACGACTGCTCCGATTCCGACGACCATTCCGGCGAGGTCACAGATTTGTAAAGAGTCACGTATTATTATATTTTTAGGTCACATTTTGGTTACAGATTTACAATTTAGTTAGTCACATATTATTTTTCAGTCACGGATAATAGTTTTTATACGTCACATATTATTTTACGGTCACAGTTCAAAAAATTTGTAGGTCACAATTATTTCTTTGGTCACATATTTCAAATTTAGTTGGTCACATATCAAGATTTATAGGTCACATGGTCACATATCAAAATTTATAGGTCACACGGTCACATATTTCAAAAACTGGTTGGTCACAGATTATTTTTGAGTCACATATTACTAAATTTTTAGGTCACAGTTGAGTAATCAGTCACAGATTACCAAATATTTGGTCACATACCCTCAAATACTTGGTTACATAACCAAGTAATTGGTCACACACCACACCACACCACCGTCACCAACCTAACGCCACTACCACTATGGCTACTTTCGACCACCCTCTCCAACACTACCAGCACGGCCACTTGCAACCACCCTCACTGGCCACCACCGCCACAGCACTACAACACTACCAACAACAAAGTCACTACAAATAAATCACTACACCACCACCTAGATGCACTGCACCAGCATCACCATCACCATCACCATCTCGACCGCACCGTCACACTACCACCAACAGAAACGTACCGCCGCCGCCATAGGAAACACACAACCACCACAGAAATGAACCACTACCGCCTCAACAACACAACCACTTCCACCTCCTTGTCCACACACCACCGTCGTCAACCACCAACACAATCTTCACCGTTGTCGACCACCACCACCCCACCAGTACTGCCAACAAACCACCACCAACTATCCCAAAAAACTCCAGATTTTCACCACCAGCACCTCACCGCCAACACCCAAAACAGGTCACAAAAGATCGGAGGAAAGAATAACGAAGTCACCGTGGCTACAGTGACGAGTATAGTGCACAGATCTATGAGCACGGCGTCATCGCAGTGGCGACGACTGGAACGCAGAGTCATTTAAGACATACCAGAAAGAAGAAACCACATCCACGCCATCGCCATCCCCATCCCCAAAATCGTACCCACATCGCCACCGCTACAGTTGCCGAGTAGCGCGAACAGCGCCATCGCTCCAAAACCGTACCAACATCGCAGCGCCGCCACTCACGAATCTCGTTGATGGAGCGGGAGGGAGAGGGAAAGGGAGCGGGAGGGAGAGGGATTCATTTCGGCTTCAAGGTTTTCAGTTTGGGGAAAATAATTTAGGGTTTGGTTGAGGTGGGTAAATTTTATAATATTATTAATAATTTAATTAATACCTGATTTTTGATTATATAAATCTCACACCTGATTTTTGAATTGGAGAACTTAAACACCTGTTTATTTGTAATTTCCTCCTATCATAATCATAGTTAGGGATAATGGGCCGTAACTAGAATCTGGACTTGGCCTTTCCCCTTTTATCATAAATGGGGTTATCGTTTGAGAATTGGGCTAAATGCGTGGCTGTAACCAAGGGATACCACCCAGCCGCCCATCTTTTTGTCATTCCAATTTTTCTTGTAATTAAACTTCTGTTTGAGCTCCATTAGTTAAAAATTCATTTCTTTTCAAATTAATTTTCCATTCTTTTCCATATTTTTTAATAAGACATTCTCCGAAATTACTATTACAAAACTTATTTATTTATTTTTTTTTTAGAAAAATGGAGCTCAGGCAAAAGCTAAATTTTATTCAATAAATATTGTTTTCATTACAAATAATACTCAAATCACATTCCCATCGCAAACCCTAAAACCAATACCTGCCTCCAAGTAGCAATCGTCACTGCCACCATCAAAGTCATAGTTGACCACCACTTTCATCACCTGTCCATTTAACACCATTATACAACATCATCGTAATCATGACTTCCATCGTCTAAATCCATTTTCACCACCTTCATCGCCACAATTGAGACCCGTAGTGGTGGCAATGGGCCGAGCCGACTTGGCCCATACCCACACGAGCTCATTTCCAACGAGCCGAGCTTAAGCTCGGCTCATTGGTTTTTGGGCGAGCTCACCCAAAACGAGCCGCTTGACTCGCCAACTCCTCATTTTTTGACCTTTTTTTTAAAAAAAAAAAAAAAAAATATATATATATATATATATATATATACCTATATATATATAAAAAAAAAAAAATTTTTTAAAGTATATATTTTCTAAAATATTTTTATTTAAAAAAAAGATAAACTCTCCTCATTTATCCGGATTTGGGACCGGCCACTTCAATTTCGAATAGACATAATTAAAATTGTACACGAACAACTTTTTACGTGTACAATTTTTTTAAAAAAAATTATAAGGATATGAAAATAAAATTTTGTAATAAATGTAGTGAAATTAAATATCACTTACTTGATTAAGTGCAATTTCGGTATATTTATGTTGAATTCGCTAATTAGCGTCTTCCCAATTCTTGACGCACATTAACGCTTCCAAAATATCTTCTTTTAGTCGACTTCTGACCTCAGAGAGAACCATTTTCTCTACACTAAAAGCAGACTCCGAAATTACAGTGCTAACCGAAGGTGTTAATAGATCTTTTGCAATTGCAGAAACTATTGGCCATCGTCGTTCGTTATTTCGCCAAAATTCAATGACCTCTTTTGAACTTTCCCTAACTGATTTGTTACTAGGCAAATTATGACTAAAGTAATCAATCAATTCAGATGGCAACACATTTGGACTAGTACTTGAAGTTTGAGTACATGTAGTGGAAGACAAACTACTACTACTAGATGAATCACATGCATATGCAGTTGAATCATATCTATACGAGTTCATGTTTTCGAATAAATTTAAAATTTCAGTGTCGTCATCGTTTATATTAGTGGGAGGAGGAGTTGTAGGTACACGAGTAATATATGTACCTATTCGTGAAGAATATAATTCATATATTTCACTGAACGTTTGTTCCAAATTCCTATAAGTAATAGGCATATTAAAAGTTAAATCATTTTAAATTTGGTCAATTACAAATTTAGTATTCGATAAATTATATCGGGGGTACATGACGCATGCTAAAGGAAATTACATAGGTAATTCTTCCCAATATTTTCTAAATTTTAATTCCATGAAATATATAACCGCATGAAAATCGGGGTCATTTTGAAATCTCTTAAAAACCTTAGCAGTTATATAAAGACTTTCAAGAACCATACAACTAGTGGGGATAATAAACATCAGACAACATATTTGTAGATTTATAAAAACTTGCCAAAAAATTTTTAATTTTAAAAACTACATTCTAATTGGATTCATTCAAGATATTATCGTCTTCGTCTCTAACATGCACATTGTTATAAAATTCAGTAATAAACGCTTCAAAACCTTCATATAATTTTAATAATAAGTAATTTGAGTTTCATCTATGGCCTACGTCAGTAATAAATATTTTTGTATGCGTCTTCCCACCTTTCTCACAAAATTCCTCAAATACTTGTTTTGTACTAGGTGTAATCGTGATATATATAAGTGCATTCCTAATTCGGTTAATTTCATCTTTAACATGTTTTAAACCGTCTTGTACTATTAAATTAAAAATATGGCACACACATCGAATATGAAATAACTAACCACCGAAATCGGGTTGAAGTACTATATGCAATTTATCGATAACAACCTTATTTACAGAAGCATTGTCGAACATAAAAGAACGAATTTTACTTTCGCATTTATATTACCTAATTATTAACATAATAGCATTAAATATAGTTTGAGCGTTGTGAGGATACTCAACAATTTTAAAAGAAATAATATTTTTATACATGACCCAAAGTGGGTCCATATAGTGTGCAGTTGCAGCTATATAACCTCTCTTATTAATCTCTTCCCACATATTCGAAGTTAAAGATATCACATTCCCATATTTTTCTAAATCTGTAATCAATAATTTCTTTGAATTAAGAAAATATTCAATTGTATTAGAATGAAGAGTATTTCGACTTACCCCAACGTACCTCGATTGAAGATATTGTTTGACATAGTTTACGAAATGTTCGTTGTCCACTATTGTTAGTGGCAGCTCCGCCGCGGCAACGAACTTCACCATTCCCATTCGAGCTTCCTCCTCCGAATACATCCATGTAGAAAGTGGCATAGTAGTAGCACGACGCCCTAAGTACCGAACTGTAGTTGCGTTTGACCAGTTGGAAGAAGCCCATGTTTGGCCGCACATGTTTTATAGTGACGGTTGAGGTGGGTGGTTCCAATGCTTTTTTGCCATGCCAATCGTTGTTGGCAGTATTTACATACTGTTTTGGTTTCTGGAAGTCCATTGACCACACGACCAGTGTTAACCAATTTGAAATGGTCCCAACATTTTGCTTGCTTCTTCTTCTTTCTCTTCCCTCTTGCATCAGAAATATTTAATGTATGTTCTTCATCTTGTTCCAAATCAATTGGAACACTAGGATCAACATCAACGTCATCCAAATCAATTAGATGACTACGTTCACAAACGCCGAAATCTTCATATTTTCTGGAATTGGTAATTCATTGAGACCGGCAAATTCATTCACAAATTGATTTTGGGCAGGTGTTTCGCCTTCCATACCGAACAAGTTTTCAACAAATTGTCATGTATTTATTTGTGAATAATAGAAATTCAATGTTGAAGACTTGAAGTAGAATGTAGAAATGTAAAATTGAGAAATGAATGAAAATTATGTAGTAGTGTATAAAATGAATTGTAAAAAAAATGAATGATAATGATTTGTAGAATGTTAAAAAAAAAAAAAAATGTAGAAGAGCATTATAGAATAAATGAATGATATTGTTGATAATGATTTGTAAATTGTAGAATGTAGTAGAGAGTATAGTAGAGAATGAAAGTTTGGTGGAAAAAATTGTGTAATGGGTGGATATTTATAGGAGTAGAAAATTAGAAAAATAAAGAAAAAAAATAAATAAAAAAAGTGACCAAACGGCCACTGAATTTTCAATGACCGTTGGTCACTGTTGTTTACTTGTTTTATTTTTTTTATTTTAATTTTTTTTTAAAAATTAGACGAGCCCACGAGCTGCTCGCCGAGCAGTTCGTGAACAGTACGAGCCGAGTGGGCTGGCTCGTGCTCGGGCTCGTCGATCGCTACAGTATGAGTCGAGATGACAGTCGACGAGCCGCTAGGCTCGATTGTCACCACTAGAGATCCGGCACCACCACTACCTCCTTCCAAGGTCAGTTCTGTGATTTTCAGGGCTTGAGGCGAACCTTATAAATTAGGCCCCATAATTTTTTTTCCCTTTGATCCCTATGTAGTCACGCCCATGGCCAGTGTGATCTTTGACTAAAGTCTGTTAGCTTTACAAGTCATAACATACTTGAAGATCGAACCTACGTAGAAATGTGGGGTTATGTTCGAGCCTTGGGGCAATGCGAACTGCCCCCTTGTACCTCAACAACCAGGTGAGAAAGAGTATGAGAGTGAAAATACATCTATCAATTAATTACTCACTAAAAATTAATGACTAAGAGATGACAAAACAATTAGAATTATAAACTTCTGTAAACATCAATCATATAGTATAAAAAGTCTACACATATCTGAATGATATTGAAATTAAATTAGATCAATAAAAATGCCATACAATTTGTAAATTCTGATTTAAGTGAAAAAAATCACCAAAAACGAAAGAAATATGAAGGTAGAGAAAATCAACACAAAAAAAATTCAACAAAATACTTTGGAACATATTTCAAAATCTCATATTATAGAAGGTAAATAATAACAAAAATTCAAATATTTAGATGCACAAAAAAAAAAAAAAAATTGAAATCAAATTAGATTAATAATAATCACCAAAAAATGAAAGATATTTGAGTTAGAGAAGAACAATGAAAAAATCCAAGAAAAATAGAAAAAATATTTTCAAATTCAGGGTAAATAATTTAAAGAGATTTGAAGTGTAAGATTTTTTCAACGTAATAGTGATTTTTAGGCCTCTACCTAAACTTTGAGATTTCCCGATCTTATTTATATTTTAGTAATAAAATTAAAATATTTAATCTAAGATTTTACATTGCAACCATCAAATAAATAAAAGAAAATAAAATTAGAAATTGAAGTATGAATAATACCAGTAATAGATTTGAATTTCGAAAACATAAAACTACGTTAAACTTCATGTAGTTGAACAGTTGAACTCAACTTAGTTAAGAAAACCTTGAAGATCTTTTGGAACAAATCTCATGGTGTTGCTTAGAGAATTAAGAGAAGAGACAAAAGGATAAGATTTAGAGCTTATTTTTTCACTTATAAAATAAAAAAAAAGTTTTTTTTTTTTTTCAAAAAATCTGAGGCCCTCCCTGATTTTGGGCCTAAGGCGCGGGCCTCACTCGCCTCGACCCAAAATCGGGCCTGCCTCCTTCATTGTTCCGTTTTTTCCCCTGTAATTTTGGGAGTTCTAAATATAGATATGATGCATCTAATTTTTTTTGTGTGAAATTAGTTTTTTGGGGGTGGTGATGATGTTTTCGGGTGATGGTGGTACAAAGATGGTGTTCATAAACTTGATAGTGAAGGTGGCAGTGCAGATTGGTGATGGTGGCCTTAGGTGGTTTTTGATGGTGGTGATGATGGTTATAGAGATTTTGTGGTGGCTTTTGACGGTGGTGAGATGGTGTGCTGATATTGCTTGGTTGTTGATGGTGGTTGCACTCATCTGGTGGTGATAGTGGTAGCAATGATTTGATGATTATTGTGGTAGCGACATAACGTTATGTTGTAGGTGGTAGTGGTAGTAGTGGCATAACATGGTATATTAAGAGTGGTGACGTGGCGATGGTGACGACAACATAAGAGAAAATGTTACAAGTGTAATGTAGTTTATTACAAGTGATTGATGACGGTGTAGGTGGTGGTTAAAACAAGTGGCGAAATGTGCTTAGTAGTGTATTATTAACAGTTTGTTACAAAATAAAGTGTAAAAACGAAATAAAAATAATAATAAAAAAGTGTATTTAGGCAAAAACATGATTGAATGGTGAAATAATTTGATAGCTTATTATTGTAAAGTACTTGATAATTGTAAAATATTATATAAGGCCTTTAAAAGTAGGGATGACAGCGTGACGGGTATGGGACAGGTCGACCATTCACACCCCTGTCCCATCGAGTATTTTTATTACCTTGCCTCATCCCTATACCCATTTAAAACGAGCCCGGGCAGGTTTGGGACGAGATAGAGGCAGGGAGGGGTAGGTCTCTTGCCCCATTTATCCCCCCATTTCTTTTTTCTTTTTTATTTATTTTGTTTTTTTCTTTTTTTTTTAATGTTTTTACTTAGTAAATATTATTACTTTTTTACCAATTTGTTAGAAACAACTTATGTTCTCTAAATATATTATTTTTTCGATAAAAAACTTAAATTTAATTAATTTTAAACAGGACGGGTAGTGGGGCGGGGACTATGATTCCCGCACCCACCCCGTACTCGTTTTGGGGCAATGACCCTAGTGCCCGTCCCCGTCCCCGTCCCGTTTACCCGATTAGGCGGGTAATCCCAGTCCCATTCGGGGCGGGGCCACACGGGTTTCGAGTTGAACGAGTTATTTTGTCATTCCTATTTAAAAGTAACATTTAGGAGTACTATGATGAGTTTTAATACTAATTATGTTTGTTATTTGTTTATTTTAAGAGAAAACTAGGTATTGGAACGGATGGAAATGAAAGATAATCAATAAAAAGAAGAAGAAGAAGATTAAAGTTGGATGAAATTTGGAATTCGAGGACCAAGATATCAATTTTGGAAGTTGAAGGATTTATAGTGCAAATAAATCTGGATACAGGCTGAACAATTAAGGGCGTGTTCAGTTGAGATTAAAAAACTAGTCGTTATTGTTGACTTTTATTAGACGAGTGGGACCCAATAACGGCTATATTTTCAATTTTAATTGGATTTTAATCTTTACCAAACAAGCACTAAGAGAAATTCGATATTTGCAATGGAAGTCCCCAATCTTCAAAATATATACGATCTTAGCCCCAATACTTGTGCGATCGCACATTTTAAAGTCCAAGGGCTCAAATTACAAATGTTTATAACTTGTAATTATGATCAAACTCTTATTCCTTTGGGCATTGATTTAGACCTTTATTAAGGTCTACAAATATGATTATGGATGGAAAACAAATTGGGGGGGGGGGGGGGAGGGGGGGGGGCGGGGAAGGGGGGACAATTTTGAGGTTAAATTTCACGTCTATATACATAAGTTTCTCAAGATTTGTACCTCAATTTGAGATTTGAAGATTGAATAACGCAAAAGATTGGGATATATATATATATATATATATATATATATATATATATATATATATATATATATATCAATGAAGAGTTGAAGATATTTGTAGGAATATGGGTGTCAAAGAACAATAATTGCTTGAATGATTCATTGTATGGAACACGGTGATATTTTTCACGCCTTTGATATTTAATTTCAATAACATGATTGGCTATATTCATTGTTGTTAGGATGAACGACGTAACTTATGTTAATATATAATTTATTCATTCAATCAATTTGATTATGTGTTAATTAATTATTGTGTGTTTGATTGATATTCAATTGCTTGATCAAAAATTGCATAATTTAAGGAGAATATTGAGACTGAGAGGAGATATATTTGTCTTGTTCGTGCAATAATAATATAAGTTTTGCTAAAAGATCGAGAGATACTTTTAATAGCATATGCAATCATTATTAAATTATTAAAATTGGATACCTTACATGTGTATTAAATTACATATCATGTGAATATGGCTAGTTTTGCACCAGAGAGAAATCAATAACTAAAATTGATTAATTCGATTGTTAATACAAATGAAAAATGGCCTAATTGAATTTGAATAAATAAATGTAAAGTAACTTAAATGAAATCGAAATTTCTAACTATTTAGTACCAAAATGACTTCACAAACTTGTTAAGCATTCATAGATTAAATTAATTCAGTAAAATTTATCCCATGTTTGATTCCATTTACTTTATTTTAATTTATTTTTCATTCATTTGCAACAAATTCACACAATAAAATATTCTACACATAAACCAAAAACTTTTCCTACTTTTAACTACACATTCTCCAAAAAATATTACACAAAACATGGTTTTTCCAAATAGGGGCTTAGTTAAAACATGAACTCTTATCTTTCATAATTGATTACTAAATTAAATTAAGCCCCCGTTTGTTTATTATTTTTCATCCATAAAAATGAAAAATATGACCGTTACCCATCACATGAAGCCATTAATTTTGAATTTATATATCTTGTGTGGGGCCCAATGACGATTATATTTCTCATTTTCATTCTATAATAATAAGAATCAAATGGGCCCTAAATTGAAGTTAGATTAATATAAAATTAGTATTAAATACTTAGTTCCTGTGTGAGTACGATATTTAGATTCAAAATTTACTATTATTGCTTGCCACAATCCATACATTTATTGAATCACACAATAAGTACCTTTGTATCCAAAGTTATAGCAACCCAACACACACACACAAAAGAATGATCTAATAGGCACCGATTTTCATCTTATGTTAAGCACGTTGACATATTACATAAATTTATTGGTGAATTTTAAACTTAATTCAAATGTTGAGATCCACCATAAGTTTATTCACCAACGAATTTATATGACGCATCATCGATACTTAATATATATATATATATATATATATATATATATATATATATATATATATATATATATATATATATATATATATAGAAATAGAAATTATAATTGTAATAGGGAGGTTATGTTGCCACTGCAATTTCTTTTGTTGCTTCACTTTCTAATTAAATTAAATTACTAATTACTATTGCACAATTTGTCTGTAAGATAATGAGATTAATATGGAGATGAAGAAGACTGATATATTGCGAATTTAATCTGTAATTCATTTCATCCATAAACACCAATACAAGAGGCAAAATATATAGAATGAACAAAGGGGTAAAAGAGTAAAGAGTCCTCCTAACAAACTATCCAACAAAAGGAATATTATTCTACCTAACCATGTGCAATACATGGTTGTCGGACACCTGGATTGATAAGTGTGATGCCTTATGTTCTAGCTGATAACTGAGACGGCATTGCTGAGTTGATAAGGAAGATGAGCTGATAAGGGAGAGCAACATTATCCATTTTAACAGCCCCATCAAGATGGAGAATAGATGTTTTCTATTCCCATCTTGGATAGGCGAGTCTTCAAAGTGATAGAAGAGAATGCCTTAGTAAACATGTATGCAAGTTGTGATTGAGTATTGACATATAATGTGGAAATGTGTCCAGCTTCAATTTGATCTCTGATCATGCGGCAATCCAATTCGATATGTTTAGTTCTCTCATGAAACACGGGGTTGGAAGCAATGTGCAACGCTGCTTGGTTGTCACAGTATAAGGTGATAGGTTGAGGATGACAAACTTGGAGGTCCTTTAAAGTGTACTGCAGCTAGGTAATCTCACAACAAGTGCTGGCCATTAATCTATATTCCGATTCAGCAGACGAACGAGACACCACAGTTTGCTTCTTGGATTTCCAAGAGATTGCTGATTCTCCAAGGAAGATACAATACCCTGTAATTGATCTTCGCGAGTCAGGGCAAGTTGCCCATTCAGAGTCATAGAATGCTTGAAGAGTTAGTGAGGATGAAGATGAAAACATGAGTCATTGTCCTGGTGCTAACTTGAGGTATCTGATTACCTTATGAGATGCGGCCAGATGTGTGAAGGAAGGAGTTTCCATGTATTGACTGAGATTTTGGATTGCATAGCATATATCAGATCTGGTTAATGATAAATACATCAATTTTCCAATCAATTTTCTATAGATGGTGGGATCTGGCAGTGGCTTTCCAGTGTTTCTTCCTAACCTCAGATTCTGATCCATAGCATCTTAACTGGCTTGGCACCAAGTAATCCTGCATCAGCCACAAGTCCAAGGTATATTTTCATTGTGAAATGACAATCCCATTGCTTGATCTTGCAACTTCAAGACCAATGAAGTACTTTAGATCACCCAATGCTTTAATTTTGAACTTGCTGTTGAGAAATGTTTGAACTGTGTCTATTTGTTCCAGATTAGAGCTCCCTATAACTATGTTATCTGCATATACAAGCAAAGCCATAAAGGATTGGTTTGTTGCCATAGTGAAGAGACTATAGTCAGCCTTAGATTGAGTGAAGCTAAATTGTATAAGAGCTGCAGAAAGGGTAGAATACCACTGTCTCGAGGCTTGTTTCAAGCTATATATGCTCTTTAGTTGCTTGCAAACTTGATTAGGATTTCCCTTAGTATATCCAGGAGGTCTTTGCATATAAACCTCTTCATTCAATACTCCATGTAGGAAGGCATTACTCACATCAAATTGCCTTAGGTGCCAGTTCCAAATTGCTGCTATGGCTAGTAAGCATCGAACCGTTACCAGTTTTGCAACAGGTGAGAAGGTCTCACCATAATCTATTCCTTCCATTTGCGTATATCCCTTGGCCACGAGCCTTGTCTTGTGCCTTTCAATACTTCCATCCGAGTTATACTTTAGTTTATATACCCATTTACACCCAATTGCTGCTTTGTCTGGTGGAAGTTCAGTAAGAATCCAGGTTTCATTTAACTCAAGAGCCTCTATTTCAGAATTTATTGCCCTGCACCAGTTTGGATCATTCATTGCTTGATGGTAAGTACTAGGTTCAGTGTGTGTGCAAATAGAAGTAGAGAATGCTTTGAACTTAGGTGACAATTTATGATAAGAAATAGTTTCAGAAAGGGTAAAAATTTACCTACAGAGTTCAGGATCTTTGCCTTGACATGAGATTGGTTTGGATTAATTGATGTGGTCTGATGGCAATGGAAGTCTTGTAGGTACTTTTTAGCTCTGGTGGATTTTCGAACAATAGGTGGTGTATGATGTGATGTTTGAGGATTTTCATTAGGAGTGTGAGGTGTTTCATCAAATGCAGGATCATCAGATGTGTCTTGATTAGGTGTTCTACGTGAATGAGGGTCATCATCTGGCATTGCTTCAGGGATATAGTTGGTGATTTCTGGAAGTGGTTTAGAGAAGACAAATTTAGCCTCATCAACAGGTCTTGCAATTTGTTTGTAAGGGAAATAGGTCTCATGGAATGTGACATCCCTAGATATAAAGATGTTTTTGGTCTGCATATCCATTACTTTGTATCCCTTAACTCCAAAAGGGTATCCTAAGAAGATACATTGGCATCCTTTAGGGTCAAACTTTCTTCTCCCATGTGTTAATGTGGAGGCATAACAAAGGCACCCAAAAATTCGAAGGTGGGAATATGTAGGTAAAGGCTGGAATAATACTTCAAATGGTATTTTGTTCTGTAGCAGTGGTGTAGGTGTTCTGTTTATCAGGTAGGCGGCTGTGAGGATGAATTTGTTCCAGTAAAATAAAGGCTGTCCTGACTGGTATTTTAGAGCTCTTGCAACATTCATTAGATGTTGATGTTTTCTTTCAATAATACTATTTTGTTGAAGGGTTTCAATACAACTTTTCTGGTGAATGATCCCTTTTAGATTGTAGAAATCAGTCAATTTAAACTCAGGTCCATTGTCGCTTCTCAAAATTTTAACTGAGGTTTGGAACTGATTTTCTATCATTTAAATAAATGCCTTTATAGAATGGTTCAAATCAGATTTTCTTCTTTGCATATATACCCAAACGGCTCGTGAAAAGTCATCTACAATGGAAAGAAAATACTTAAAGCCATCATGCGCATTGGTGGGGCAAGGACCCCATATCTTTAGTCTTATGGATAAGTTTGAAGATCTGTTTAGTCTTATGTGTGCTTATTGGAAAAGGATTTCTGTGTTTCTTGGCTAATGGGCAGATAAAACATGGAATTCTGCTACCTTTCTTGTAATGACAAACAACACATTTATCTGAAATAAGCTTCATTCTGGCATCTGATATGTGTCCTAAACGAAAGTGCTACAGGTGTGGCTGAACATCAGAATTAAAAACAGAAACAGAAGTTGCAGCAAAAGATTGTCTAAGTTTAAGTGCTGATAGGGCAGTCGTTAGAGTTGTAGGTGGAACTTTGTGGAGAGTGAGTCGATATAAGCGATATAAGCCATACCATGATTCACCATTCCTAATTGTCCTCCAAGATAAAAGGTCCTGCAGGTAGCAAGTGTTAGACAGAAAAATAAGGCAGCAGGTCATTTGTTGTGTTAATTTCTTAACAGATAATAGATTGAAACGAAAGTTAGGAACACATAATACATCATTCAAGGCTAGTGAATATGTGATTTTTACTTCACCAGAGTGTGTAGTTGGGACAGTTTCACCAGTGGGTAATTTAACTGAGAGGCAGATTTTTGACTTAATGGAGGTGTAGAACTTGGTGCTACAGATCATAAAGATCTGTAGCACCTGTGTCAATGATCCATGGAGTGCTAGTGAATTGAATGTGTGTGGGTTGAGCATATTGAAAATAACCTTACCAGATAAATCAGGTGATGGTTTAGTTTTCGAATGGTCAATAGTCTGCACATGATTGACAGAGTGAATGGGTTGTGCATTATCCTTGGGTCGAATCAAGGCAAGGAATTCCTTATATTGTCCCTTGGTTAAGGAAATTGGCTTCTCATTTTCCTCCAGCAGCACACTTGTCTGGTTTGCAAAAGTTCCTTCTCTTCTCTGTCCTTTGTATAGTTTATGGTTTGGGGGATAACCATTTAGTTTAAAACACTTCTCCATGGTGTGTCCAATTATGTTGCAATGCGTACACATAAGAGCCTCAGCATTCCCTGCTTTGAAACATTTGTCTAAGGTGTGCCCAGGTATTTTACAAAAGGTACAATATGGTTTGTCCCTTTTACCTGCTGCATTATGCTTTCCATAGTTGAGTGATCTACTATCGCCATAGAACTTTCTGGCAGCCATAGCAATAGTTTCATTGTTAACAACAGTAGAGGTAAGTTGTCTTTGCCTCTCCTGCTGTTGTATGTAAGAAAATACCTTGTTAACAGGTGGGAGTGGATCAAGCATCATGACTTGTGCTCTGGTGTTGTCATAAGCTTCATTCAGGCACATCAGAAATTTATTACACAATCACATTGATGTCTATCAACTAGTACCTTCAATTGGCCACAACTGCATTCTGGGATAGGGTTATAGTCAGAGAGTTCATCATAGATTGTTTTCAGCTTACCATAGTAAACACTCACGGGGTCATTCTTCTGCTCCAGATCAGCTAGCGCCTTTTTTAGTTCGTATATTCTGGGTCCATTTTGCTGGGAGAAATGATTCTTAAGTTCTGTCCAGATTTCATTCGTCTCATCCATGAAGGCAACACTGGATCTGAGTGAAGGGGATATAGCATTTTGGATCTAGGAAACGACCATGTCATTGCATCTTTCCCATAGATCAAAAGAGTCACTGGTTGGTTCCATTGATAACTCCTAACTTGTTCTTTGCTCTGAGTGCTCGTCGGAGTGCTCTTGACCAGGTGGCATAATTGTCTGTGGTTAACAATTCAGTGACCAAAATGGCTCCAGGGTTGTCTGAGTTTTCTAACTTGTATTGCTCAAAGAATTCAACAGCAGGGGAAGGAATTGGAGCTACATTTTCACTACCAACAGAGTTATTTTTAGCAATAGTAGTCATGCTCTAATACCATGTAAGATAATGAGATTAATATGGAGATGAAGAAGACTGATATATTGTGGATTGAATCAGTAATTCATTTCATCCATAAACACCAATACAAGAGGCAAAATATATAGAATGAACAAAGGGTTAAAAGAGTAAAGAGTCCTCCTAACAAACTATCCAACAAAAGGAATATTATTCTACCTAACCATGTGCAATACATGAGCTGCCAGGATACCTGACTTGATAAGTGTGCTGCCTTATGTTCTAGCTGATAATTGAGACGGCATTGCTGAGTTGATAAGGATGATGAGATGATAAGGGAGATGAGCTGATGCTGATAAGGGAGAGCAACATTATCCATTTTAACATTGTCATCAACTTCTTTTAGTTAACTTTTCAAATCTCTAATATCTAAATATTCTATTGGCATAAGGGACAAAATATTCTATCCTACTTTTGCATATAAGGATTGAGAAGCAAATAAATTTTTTATGCCCTCCTATTGGACTTCTTGACCGAAATTGCAACGTCGTGTGCTCCTTCTCGTAATTATCGTGTCTATTTAAATTAATTGTACTGATGTTATTTTTATTTTGTCGTGACTAACTACGTTGTTGCAGTTGAATGTAACTTGGATGCCTTAAACGATCAACGTGTCTAGTAATTCTAAATTAAACATAAATATAATTTCTTTAAATATCTAATACATTATATTATATTTTTTTACATTTGAATCTAAACCTGTTATGGTAATAACCCATTTTCTCTTCATATTTGGTAGATTTATTTTATATCAAGTTAGTTGACACCAATTTAGGGTTGAAATTTTGGTTGATAGAGCCAAATAAAAAGTTTAAATGGTTTGTTGGGCACGGAATAGGTAAAATAATAATGTCAACTAATGGATCTTTCTATAATCACAATAGCACAATCATGGCCCTAAACAATAAGGTACAAAAGGGAAATGAATAAATTTGGACCTAATTTTACTCATTTCTTAAAAAATAAAAGTTAGTATATTATTCATTTCTCCCAAAAGAAACAAGTTCAACAAAGGTCCTTTATTCCGTATGCTATTTGTTAGTGTTTACTCCATAAGGTACTAAAGTTCTACTAAGGGTGTGTTTGATATGTCAAATTTTCTTTGGAAGTTGGAAAATAAATTCATTTTCCTTGCATTTGAGTTGTTTGATGGGCCACTTTTTCCCTCCCATTTGTTTTCCACCCAGCTGCCTCACGCGCCCCAATTCAAGGTTTTGGTGGAATTCATTTTCCCACCTTTTATTCCACCAGCTGCTGACTTTATTATTATAATTTTTTTTATAGCATTGGAACCAAATTTCATAACCAAGTGTAAAAAACAAAATTTCACTTTCATAGACAATTTTGATGCAAACAAAAGTCAAACGAACACTAAATTTTGATCAAAAAAATGATTTTGTAGGAAACATTTTTTTTTTCATTTTTTTTACTTTTTGGTAATGGAAACAAATTTTATAACCAAGTGTGGAAAAAATTACCACTTTAATAGACAATTTCCGTATAAAACAAAGTCAAACGAATAGAAAATTTAAAAAATTTTCGGGTAGAAAATTATACCAATCAAACACACTTAATTAACAATTCCCTGCAAAACATTTTCTTGACAATTATTTTCCCTGAAAATCATTTTCTTTCTACCCATTTTCCACCCTTACAATCAAACGCACCCTAATATTTATTAACAATTGAATTGCTAGTTTTATTTTTCATATTATAAGAAACTCATGCATTGTTTATCAAATCTTGTAAATCAGGGGCGGACGCAGAAGTTAAAATTTAGGGGGGCACAATCGAACTTGCAAAGAAATTGAAAGAAATTTTACAATCGAAAATTTACGTTCAAAAAAATCATGCCCCACGTAATATTGCATCCGAAAATTTACATGTAATATGATTTTTTCAAATGTAAAATTTCGAAAATTTTTTATATCATATTCCATATAAAATTAATTGAGAAATTTGTATTGCAAAAATAATAAATATTAATGAAATAATTGAATTTTTTTAAAGAAAAAAATGCGAGTTAAACATCTTTCTTTAAAACTCAAGTTTAACGCATTCTTAACTATTTTCGATATTTGTTTGGATTATTTGATATGCTTATAATGTAGTTCTCGAAATAAGTTTTGAAATGACATAAGCAATTTGTAGATTCGATTAGCGTACAATCGTCGAAATTTTTTTAAAGTTAGCATATTATTGAAATTTTCAAAATACTAATTCTGAACGACTTATTTTGACAAGTCGTAGTATTTATTACGATTGATCGTTTTGTACGCCATTAACGACGTAGAAAACTAGACCGTGAATACTTCGAAATGATATTAAGAATGTAATATTTCGCCCTTATTTGATGGAAAGTTAAGATTTTGTTAAAAGGCTAGAAACAAATAGAAAAATTAAAATTTAATGTGATTTTGCCCACGTTCGATGGAGATTAAAATCAATTTTTTAGTAAATTTTGATAAAAGTTAAATAGTTATGAATTCCATGAAATATGTTATTAAAATTAATTGTTAACTTTGATTTAAATTAAAATTTATGGGACTGTTTGGTATAAATTCTCATTTTCTACAGTAAATCAATTCCCATTTTTAACCACACATTCTTCAATAAAATAATATTTTCCATCACATCAATACTTTTATCTTCTTTTTCAACCATACATTTCCCATCATATCACTATTCAAAAATCAATTCTTCTTCTAAAAATCCCTACCAAACACACTCTAAATTTCAAAGGCATACGTGATTATATATATATATATATATATATATATATATATATATATATATATATATATATATAACTCAAAAGTCGCGGGGCACGTGCCCCGAGGACCTGGGTCCGCCCCTGCTGTGAATGGCTATAAGTATAGGAAAATACTAAGTGTACATAATAAATGTACACAATGATTGACACAATGTGATGTGTCACCCATCTTGTCGTTGATGTGTAAATGTCAAATTTGAATTAAAGGTTTGAATGAATGCCACGTGTAGTTATGTAGACTATTATGTAGAAAGTTATGTACATGTAGCATCACTCATAAGTATATTACGTACGTGTATGGATTTTTATAATTTAATCTGAGTACTGAATTTATAGAGATGAAGTCTTGTCCATTCCTCTCAAAGGCACAATTGTAATAATTAACAATTCTTGATTACATTTTGATTAAATCTGTTCCTTCATTCGAATTTTGAAATTAATAATCAAGTATATCCTTCTAAATCGTAATAATTCTTAACTAATATCTTGTATAGATTTTAACTTTTAATTTTTTTTTAAGTAAATCGTTAATTTCTAGGGATTTTTGAATGGTGCATATGGTAATTGAAATATTGTTATCCTTAATGGTCCTCATAATTTTTTCTGCCCTTTTATCCTTAAAATGTTAGTGTGTCCTTTATCCTTGACTCAATATCCACAATTAACCAAAGAGTATTTTATGAGATACGAACGTTTTTAACTTGAAACTAACTTTAACTCTTTTATACACGTTTAATTTGCAGTTTGGGCATATAAATAAATTTAAAATAATAGACAAGTGTTATGGGTCATGTTTAAAGAGTGAATTTTATTGAAATTTCCAAGTAAATTATAGTGAACTAGGATATTGGCACGTTGAATTTGTGTGCGACTAAAGACATCTCCACATGTTATCTAAAAAAATAATATGTTAACGATTTCAGGTAAGTAAACCTTCCCATAATTTAATGCTACATAATATCCTTAAATGATAAATGGGTTACCTAAACTTGTCATTATGTGAACACAATAATTGATTATTATGTTTCATACCATTAATGCTTCTCATGAATGTTCATGCACATCAGTGCATTTACAAGCATACATGATATTTCAAGAAATAAAAAGTTTTCAAATGTCAATGAATCAAGTATTATTTTAAAAAGATATGTACCCTAAACATTTTTGTTACGAGGTGTATATATATCCATGAAAAATATGAGTGGTAAATGGGGCGTGTGGAATTGGCGCACCCGATCAATGTTTATTGTTAAACATTAATGTGAACCACTTTACAGTACTATCAATAGATTGACCAGGTTCAAAATAACAATGGTGTAACGCCCCAAATTCTCGGAACTCGAAGCGTTAAAAAAAATCTTCTTCTTTGTTTGACCTCTTTAATGCTAACCAAAATAAATTGTAAATAAGAAAATTTTGGAGTTTGAAATATATAAAAATTATAATGGGAGATATATATCCATATGCACTTTAGAAATTTATGGCGTAATTTGATTTTTGAAAAACATTGGAGAAATTTCAGTAAATACCATCATATAGCAGCGAAAAGAGAAAAATATTGTTGATTTATCAAACGTTGACGAAAAATTATGAAATTTTAACGTGGATTATAAAATTCATATACTTACATCATATAAAAAATTGGGGTCTTGATGATAGTGTTTGAAACATGAAAATATTGTTCAACTACGCTGGACAGAAAATTCGAAACTGACTCGACACAGTCTAACAAAATGGACATAACTTTCAAATAGAAGAACAGAATCTGAAATTCAATCCAGCAATAATTAACTTTCATGCGTAGTCATTCCAACGTTTCTAAGTTATAGCTGACATGCAATATATGTAAATGTGTGCTGTCGTAGGCACACAAAAATAGTCTTTAAACCTCTAAAATTAATGTAGTAATGGAAGTAAGGGTCGATCCCACGAAAAGTGTGCAATTCAACAATTTATACTTCGTATAACGATTGGGGGAATTTTTGTTTATAACGAAATCAATCTTATAACAAATAACAATGTAAATTAACGAGTTATATTAAACCAATGAAACAAGTCTTGATCAAAGTCAACTTCCACAATTGGAGATTTATAACCATTCATCAATCCACAAAGAATAATCAATCTACATTCACAATATTCATTGTTGGAATAAATTTCTACTTCTCCTTAATTTTAGTTAATAAAAAATCAGCGTTCTAATTAACCATAATTATAAATTAATCTCAGACTAGCGCTAAAGATTTAATTTAATAACAGCTTTAAATAATAGAAAAATCGATGAATTAGATATACAAATACCAGCGATTGCATTCAATCTATTTAAACATTTTTCTTAAGATTCAATGATATCTATCGCAGAAAATTATCAAATCCTAGTACTTCACAAGTTAAATGATTTAAACAATTACAAATTTGAAATTTAACTTAACTATAGATTGTAATATATGAAAAACTAATAGATTTCTTAGCAATCAAACATGCCAATTATAAAATTATGCATAAAAGAATATTCAATACCGAAAATATAAATTAAACAATGAAAATAGGTGGATATCACAGTTATAATGGTTTCCAAGGCTTCGGTATCCTTCAATCAAGCACCAAGAGTTAGATACACATGATAGATTTAAGAAAAAATAGTAAGAAAAAAAAGGTTGGAGAGGTTCTGATGTGTTTTGCGGTGTTTTCCTAGACTTCTCACGGCCCAAAAAAACCCTAATTTACGCTGCGCGGTGCCTAGGCACCGAAAATCTATTCTTTCTGGGCAACACGACGCCTGGGCGCTATGTTGTAGCGCCTAGCCGCTGTGTTGCTGTTTTAAATTCTGCGTCCTCTTTAATATTTTCATCATAACTTCCTCACACGATGTTTGATTGAGACGATTCAAGATGTGTTGGAACGATAACACAAAGGACTACAACTTTAATTCAGATAACATCTTCGAATTTGATCATCTACCATGTCAAACACCGGTCTCAAGATGAGGCTGAAAATCGGTGCAAAACTTTTCAGCTTGAAAGTTGATATATGATAATGTTTTGGTTATGTTTCATCCCTTTGACTCCTTCCTTCTTCCAATTGACCTCTAACACTCTTGAATATTCATCACAAGGTTAGAAGCAAGTTTACAATATTTGCACTTTAGTCCCTGAACTTTCAATTTCTTTCATTTTGGCCCCTTTTCACTTATTTCTTCCAAATTACGTCATATCTATCAAATTTCCACCTAAACCAAAATATGAGATTAATAAGTACATTTTGGTATAAAATAATCATACGAGCGTATTAAATAAAGAGGAAAAACTATTCATTTTACATTCATATCAAATTCCCCCACACTTAACTTTTGCTTGTCTTCGGGCAAAACTCAAATTTAATTCTCACATAACTCATAATCAATTAGCTAGCATTTTCATATAAAGATGGAATAAACCAAACATGTAGACCTTATGGATATAAGCGCTCAACTCTCATGTGTTTAAAAGGTAAGTGTTTCGCTCAAGTTCATTCCAATGGAGATGACCTACCATATGCTTGCATATCTTCTCATTCGCCACCACTTAGATCACATGCTTTACAAGAATTATATGGTCTTTTTAATGGTTGTAACGTGACTTATGGTCAATGTGGAAAATATTTGGGTACGTGACTCAAGAGCCATCGAAACTAGTGGAGTAAAGATGAATAGACTTAACTCAAACATATACATAAGACATGTAAAACCAACCACTCCACATAATAACTTCTTCATTTTGCATCTATCCCAAACAAATCGAACTTTTTTTAAGATGTAGGAAGAATTATGAATATAGATCATTTTCAACATTAAATCACTCTCCTCCACCACGTATTTTCTTTTTCTTTATTTTATTTTCTTTTCTTTCAATCATTCATTTTTTTCTTCTTCTTTTGTTTTTCTTGCAGAATGTAAACTCCAAATGATACACCAATAATGGAACTCCATGAATTGACATAGAAAATATGTTCCAATTCACCACTAATAGCACTACCATAAATCTTGATACCCCTACACTTATTTTCTTGCACACCCAACATATCATGATATTGAATAATACTCCACTAGCTCTAAGACTTGGGTAAAGACATTGTTTTTTCCAGTTTAAAGCTTGTAATGTAAGTTTATGCAAAGAAAAGGTAGCAAGGCTCAAGGGGCTCAATAATGGAAGATTCAATTACAGGGTCAGCTATTTGGCTAATGAAGCTCATTTATGTGACAAAGATGACCGTAATCATATTCATGCATGCATGTGTCAATGTGATCTTGAAGAGATTCAATGCAAGTTCTAGAGAAACAAAACCATGGAAGAATATCACATATGAAAAAAAATTGAGACTATTATGGATGTATCAGTCTAAAGGCTCAAAAATCTCATCGACTTTTGTCCACATAATTTAGTAACTATCATTCTCAAAGAAAACAACTCCACTAATCAACTCTAAGTTGGAGGATTATTCATTTAATCATGTTATAAGTTCTTCAAAAGCCTATTAATTATAGCGAATAGTATACACAACCCAAAACAATCATTTAACTCTCAATTCATTTTCATGAAAAATCATGCAAAAATTTGTGAAATTAAGCTCACTCAAAATTTAAATGCAATAAAATTAAATAAAATGTAATAAATCTAAATAACTAAATCCCCTTTCCTACACGTAAAACTTACATTGTCTCCAATGTAAGGTGCAATACAAAGAAAATGACAAAAATAACACGAAATTGCTAAGGAATGCGAAAAAACAAAAACAAAATAAAAAGATAAATGACCGAACTCCCCTTGGGTTGCCTCCCAAGCAACGCCTTTGTTTATTGTCTTTGGCTCGACTTATTGCTTTTTCCTTCACCCAGCATAGATTAGGTCTTCGAGATCCAATTGTGTCACGTCCTCCACTTGAAGACCTTCACAGAAAGGTTTGAGCCTATGACCATTCACCTTAAATACATTTGAGGTTTCCAGACTCTGAACTTCTACTGCACCATGAGGAAAGACATTAGTAATAACAAAAGTTTCAATCCAACGAGAAAACAATTTACCTAGAAACAGACGAAGCCGCGATTGGTATAGGAGGACTTTTTGACCAACTTCAAATTCCTTCCTAAAAATCATCTTGTCATGGAAAGCTTTCGTCTTCTCATTGTAAATTCTTGTACTCTCATAGGCATCATTGCGAATTTCCTCTAGCTCTTGACATTGCAACTTTCTGTGTTCTCCACTCTTATCCATCTTCATGTTGAAACTCTTGACGACTCAGTAAGCTTTGTGTTCTAACTCCACTGGAAGGTGACATGGTTTCTCAAACACTAACCGGTAGGGTGACATACCGATGGGTGTCTTGTATGTAGTTCTGTATGCCCATAAAGCCTCATCCAAGCGCAAGCTCCAATCTTTTTTATTCGGGCAGACCGTTTTCTCAATGACGGATTTGATTTTCCAATTTGACACCTCCGCATGACCATTATTTTGTAGATAATATGTAGTTGACACCTTGTGGGTGATATGGTATTTCCTCAACAGAGCTTTCACAGTTCAATTACAAAACTGAGTTCCACGATCAGCTCTCAAAATCCCAAACCTGGAGAATATATTAGACTTGATAAAATCTATAACAACCTTAGAATCATCAGTCCTGGTGGCTTTGGCTTCCACCCATTTCAAAACATAATCCACAGCAAGCAAAATATAAGTAAAACCAAAAGAGACAGGAAATGGTCCCATGAAATCAATGCCCCAAACATCAAAGATTTCACAAACAAGTATGGTAGTTTGTGGCATTTCAGTTTTTTGAGATATATTACCTATTTTTTTACAGTTTTCGCATAACTTACAAAAGGAGTAGGCATCTCGAAACAAGGATGGCCAATAGAAACCACATTCAAGCACTTTTCTTGCTGTCCTTCTTGCTCCAAAGTGTCCTCCACATGCATAAGAGTGACAGAAGGTGAGAATGGAAGTAATCTCATTTTTAGGAACACACCTTCTAATCACTTGATCTGTACAATGCTTCCACAAGTATGGATCGTCCCATACATAATATTTTGCATCACTCTTTAGTTTATCTCTTCGAGCCCTAGACAAATCAAAAGGTAGAGTGTTAACAATCAAAAAGTTTATAAGGTCTGCATACCATGGTAAAGTTGTGCTTGCAGAAAATAATTGATCATCAGGAAAGGTTTCCTGCAATTGGAGTTCAGCAACATAGTTTTTAGTTCCTTTTTCGTCTTTGATTTCCAGGTTGAATTCACTCAGGAGAAGTATCCGCCATATTAGTCTTGGTTTCGCCTCTTTCTTTGTCATCAAGTAGCGCAGAGCTGCATGATTAGAGTAAATAATCACTTTAGTACCAAGTAAATAAGGACATAATTTTTCTAAAGCAAAAACAATAGCCAAGAGTTCTTTTTCAGTTGTGGTGTAGTTTCTCTGGGTATCATTTAGAGTTCTGGATGTATAATAGATGACATGAGATGCTTTTCCAATTCTTTGACCCAATACTGCTCTTACTGCAAAGTTGCTTACATCACACATGATTTCAAATGGGAAGTTCCAGTCAGGGGGTTGAATGATTGGTGCAGAAGTCAATAGTTCTTTCAACTTATCAAATGCCATTTTGCATGCCTCATCAAATTCAAAAGCCACGTCCTTTTGTAACAATTTGGATAGTGGCAAAGTAATTTTGGAGAAGTCCTTGATAAACTTGCGATAAAAACCTGCATGTCCAAGAAAAGAGTAAAACTCTCGCACACTAGCGAGGTAAGGTAGAGATTGAATAATGTCAATTTTAACTTTATCTACTTCAATGCCCTTAGACGAGATAACATACCATAGAACTATACCTTATTTTACCATAAAGTGACACTTTTCAGAATTCAAAACAAGATTAGTTTCCATACATATTTTAAGGATTAACTCAAGGTTATGCAAAACAGTTATCAAATGAATCCCCATAGACTGTAAAATCATCCATAAAAACCTCTATGATATGCTCAACATAATCTAAAAATATCTAAAAATATACTTACCATACATCGTTGAAAAGTAGTTGGAGCATTACAAAGACCAAAGGGCATGCGACGGTATGCAAATGTTCCAAATGGACATGTGAATGTTGTCTTTTCTTGATCTTCTGGGGAAATTGCAATCTGGAAATAACCTGAATAACCATCAAGAAAACTATAGTAAGAATGACCAGCTAACCTTTCAAGAATTTGATCAATAAACAGTAAATGAAAGTGATTTTTTCAGGTTACAGCATTTAAATTCCTATAGTCTATACAAACCCTCCACCCATTTTGAACACAGGTTGTAACCCATTCATCGTTTTGATTCTTCACCACAGTTATCCCCATCTTCTTAGGAACCACTTGAACTGAACTGACCCAACTGTTATCAGAAATAGAATAAATCATGCCCATTTCCTACAACTTGAGGACCTATTTCTTCACTACATCCATCATGGGTGGATTCAATCACCGTTGAGGTTGACAGAAAGGCTTTTCTCTCTCTTCAAGCAAAATTCGATGCACACAGGTGGACGAACTAATTCCTTTGATGTGTACGATTGTCCAACCAATGACTGTTCGACGCTCCTTGAGGACCTGGAACAATTTTTCTTCTTGCAATGTAGTCAGTTTGTTGGAAATTATCACTGGCAATGGTTCGTCATCTCCAAGGAATACATATTTAAAGTGATTAGGGAGAGGCTTCAAACCTAGAACGGGGGCCTGCACAACAGAAGGTAGAGGCTTTTTCATTAGAAATATGCAAATCAACATATAAACCCTTACCTCTTTGTTGTGACCTTGGAGGAGTGTTCAACATATCAACAGCTTTTCACAAATTGGGATTCAACGTTAATTCATCACTTTCTTTCTCTACACTCTCACGAATAGAGACCTCTAATTCATCATTCCCATCAAGTTCAAAAATATCACATGCTAGATCATCAATTACATCGATAGAATATACAGTATTATCATCAATAGGAAATTTCATGGCATCATAGATATTAAATGTAATTATCTCACCATCAAATTCCATGGTCAATGTATCACTATGAACGTCAATTTTAGTTTTGGATGTTTTTAAGAATGGTCTTCCTAGTAAGATACGGCTAGTTTGATCACTGTTTTCCATATCAAGCACATAAAAGTTAGCGGGAAAAACTAAGTCATTAACTTATACAAGGACATCCTCAACCACACCCTTTGGGTAGGTATTTGATCTATCAGCTAATTAAATTACCACACCAGTTTTAGTTAAGGGACCAAGTTTCAAAGAAGTATAAATGGAATATGGCATGACATTTATAGAGGCTCCTAAGTCTAACATGGCTTTCTCCAATCCGGTGTTACCTATCATGCAAGGGATGGTAAACATACCTGTGTCTTGCATTTTGTAGGAAGTTTCCTTTGAATGACTACAGATACGTTTTCTCCAACTTTTACCTTTTCACACCTCTTCAGTTTCTGCTTTCTCTTAATAGTGCACAATTCTTTTAAAAATTTAGCATATCAGGGTATTTGTTTAATAGCTTCCAATAATGGAATGTTCACATCACATTTTCGAAAAGTTTCATAAAGCTCCCCATTTGGATCATTTTTCCTAGATTTTACCAAAGCCTGAGGGAATGGGGCTACTGATTTATAATCAGATAGTGGAGGAAACTTACATTTTGGTGTATCATCCTCAGTTGGATTACTCTTTTCCACATTGATATCCATGTCTTTCTCTTTGTCTTGTTCTGACGATGTAGGAATTTCATTTACTGGGTTTTCCACTTTCTTGCCATTCCTCAATGTAATTGCACTTGCGTTCTCCTTTAGATTTACCACTATTTGAGAGGGCAGTTTTCTCGAACTTTGTGATTCCAGTTGACTGACCGCGCTAGCCATTTGACCCATTTGATTCTTCGAATATCGAATGCTAGCCTTGGTCTCCCGTTGAAATTGAAAAATGTTAGTTGCAAGAGATTTAACAATATCTTCTAAAAATATTTCAGAGTTAGAAGATTGGCCCCGTTGTTATCGAGGCGGGTATGACTGCCTATATTGTTGAAAGTTTGGGCGGTTTTGAGCAATATGTTGATTTGATTGCGAATTTCTAGCTAAGATTGGGATGATCCCTACATCCTGGGTTGTATGTCTTCGAAAAAGGATCATAATTCCTCTATGGTTGTCCAGGAAAACCACCCGCTGCATTAACTTGTTCCGTGGGTTCTTCTTGATGAGTTGGACAAGCATCAGTTGGATGTCCCATTACTGAACAAATTTCGCAAACCTTCGATGTCTGCACATTACCTGTGGCCATTTGATGAATAAGAGTAGTTAGATTCACTATTTGTGTTCAATGGATGAGACATTTACCTCCTTAACTCTTCTAGAAGGAGCATCAAATCTAGCGCCAAATTGTTGAGAATTGGTTGCCACGTTTGCAATTAAATTCCTCGCTCCTTCGGGAGTTTATCAATCAAAGATCCTCCACTTGCAGCGTCAATCATTCTCCTTTCTGTGGGTTGAAGACCTTCATAGAAATATTGGATGAGAAGTTGTTCACTGATCTGATGATGGGGATAACTTGAACACAATTTCTTAAATCGCTCACAATACTCATGTAAAGATTCCCTGTGATCTTGTCTAACACCACAAATTTCTTTCCTAATATTTGCTGCCCTCGAAGCTGGAAAGTGTTTCTCCAAAAACAACATTTTCATTCCATCCTTTGTGGTAATGCTTCCCGATGGTAGATAATAGAGCCAATCCTTAGCCGAATCTTTCAGAGAAAATGGAAAGGCTCTCAGCTTAATCCGTTCTTTAATAATTCCCGTGGCTTTCATACTCGTGCAGACCACATGGAACTCCTTCCGATGTTTATGAGGATCTTCACCTGCAAGACCATGAAAAGTGGGCAAAAGGTATATTAGTCTATGTTTAAGCTCCAACGTAACAGTAGCATCTAAAATAGGAAACGTTATGCATAAAGGTTGTTGATACAATGTAGGTGTTGCAAGCTCTTTTAAAGTCCTATTTTCGGCCATGGTTCATTCTCCTTCAAACTCAAAATCACTTGCAAATGGATTGTTGGGATTGAGATTGCTTTCTTCAAGATTTTGTTGAATGTTACTCCTTAACCTGCGCAAAGTTCTCTCAATTTCTGGATCGTACTGCAAATCACTTTGATTAGAAGATCGAGTTGCGGGTATAAACAAAAAGAACAAATGAAAAATAAGTTAAAAGAAAGCTAGATTAAGAAAGACAAATAAAATTATATTCTAAAATTCCTAAAAACAATACATTGTTTAAAAACCTAGAAAATTATGATTGTTTTTTTCAAAAATAAAATAATTAAAGAAGCAAAAAAATAAATTAGCACCACTCCTCGATAACGGTGCCAAAATTTGGTGTGTTGTCGTAGGCACCCAAAAATAGTCCTTAAACCTCTAAAACTAATGTAGTAATGGAAGTAAGGGTCGATCCCACGAAGAGTGTGCAATTCAACAATTTATGCTTCGTATAACGATTGGGGGGCTTTGTTTATAACGAAATCAATCTTATAACAAATAACAATGTAAATTAACAAGTTGTATTAAACCAATGAAACGAGTCCTGATCAAAGTCAACTTCCACCATTGGAGATTTATAACCATTCATCAATCCACAAAGAATAATCAATCCACAATCACAATATTCATCGTTGGAATAAATTCATATTTCTCCTTAATTTTAGTTAATTAGAAACCAGCGTTCTTTAATTAATCCTAATTATCAAATAATCTCAGACCAGCGCTAAAGATTCAATTTAATAACATCTTTGAATAATAGAGAAATCGATGGACTAGATAATGCAAGCACCAGCGGTTGCATTCAATCTATTTAAATATTTTTCTTAAGATTCAATAACATCTATCGCAGAAAATTATCAAATCCTAGTACTTCACAAGTTAAATGATTCAAACAATTACGGATTTGAGATTTAACTTAGCTATAGATTGCAATATATGAAAAACTAATAGATCTCTTAATAATCAAACATGGCAATCATAAAATTATGTATAGAAGAATACTCAATGATGAAAATATAAATTAAAAAATGAAAATAGGTGGATCTCACAGTTATAATGGTTTCCAAGGCTTTGGTATCCTTCAATCAAGCACTAAGAGTTAGTTACACATGATAGATCTAAGAAAAAATAGAGAGAAAAAAGGTTTGAGAGGTTCTGATGTGTTTTGGGGTGTTGACCCATACGTACAAAAAAACCCTAATTTATGCTACGTGGTACCTAAGAGCTATGGGAGCAGCGCCTAGGTGCTGAAAATCTGTTCTTTCTGGGCAACACGGCGCCTGGGCAATGTGTTGTAGCGCCTGTACGCTATGTTGCTGTTACAAATTCTACGTCATCTTTATTATTTTCATCATAACTTCCTCTCCTGATGTTCGATTGAGATGATTCAAGATGTATCGAAAAGATAACTCAAAGGGATACAACCTTTCGTTAGATACAATCTTGGAATTCGATCATCTACGATGTTAAAAACTGGTCTCAAGATGAGGCTGAAAATCGGTGTAAAACTTTTCAGCTTGAAAGTTGATATATGATAATGTTTTGGTTATGTTTCATCCCTTTGACTCCTTCCTTCATCCAATTGACCTCTAACACTTTCGAATCTTCATCACAAAGTTAGAAGTAAGTTTAGAGTATTCGCACTTTAGTCCCTGAACAAAAGTAGTCGATTTCCTTAACGTAAAATTCGATGCATAGATGTGGATGGACTGATTCCCTTGATGTCTACGATTGTCCAACCAATGGCTATTCGATGCTCTTTGAGGACCTACAACAATTTTTTTTCTTGCAATGTAGTCAGTTCATTGGAAATTATCACTGGTAATGTTTGGTCATCTCCAAGGAATACATATTTAAGGTGATTAAGGAGAGATTTCAAATCCAGAACGGGGGCCTGCACAACAGAAGGTAGAGGCTTTTCATTAGAAACATGCAAATCAACATATAAACCCTTACCTGTTTGTTGTGACCTTGGAGAAGTGTTCAACATATCAACAGCTTCTCGCAAACTGGGATTCAATGTTAATTCATCTCTCTCGTTCTCTACACTCTCACGAATAGCGACCTCCAATTCATCATTCCCATCAAGTTCAAAAACATCACGTGCTAGATCATCAATTACATCGATAGAATATACAACATTATCATCAACAGGAAATTTCATGGCATCATAGATATTAAATGTAATTATCTCACCATCAAATTCCATGGTCCATGTATCACTATGAACGTTAATTTTAGTTTGGATGTTTTTAAGAATGGTCTTCCTAACAAGATACAACTAGTTTGACAGCTGTTTTTCATATCAAGCACATAAAAGTCAGCAGGAAAAACCAAGTCATTAACTTGTACAAAGACATCCTCAACCATACCCTTTGGGTAGGCATTTGATCTATCAACTAATTGAATTACTACACCAGTTTTAGTTAAGGGACCAAGTTTCAAAGAAGTATAAATAGAATATGGCATGACATTTATAAAGGCTCCTAAGTCTAACATGGCTTTCTCAAATTCGGTGTTACCTATTATGTAAGGGATGCCGAACATACCTGTGTCATTGTATTTTGTAGAAAGTTTCCTTTGAATGACTGCAGATACGTTTTCTCCAACTTTCACCTTTTCACACCCCTTCAGTTTCTGCTTTCTCTTAATAGTATACAATTCTTTTAAAAATTTAGTATAACGGGGTATTTGTTTAATAGCATCCAACAAGGGAATTTTCACCTCACATTTTTGAAAAGTTTCATAAAGCTCCCTAGTTGGATAATTTTTTCTAGATAGTCTGAGGTAATGGGGCTACTGGTTCATAATCAGATAGTGGAGGAAACTTACGTTTTGGTGTATCATCCTCAGTTGGGTGACTCTTTTCCACACTGATGTCCATGTCTTTCTCCTTGTCTTGTTCTGACGATGTAAGAACTTCATTTACTCGGGTTTCCACTTCCTTCTCATTCCTCAATATAATTGCACTTGCTTTCTCCCTTGGATTTACCACTATTTCAGAGGGTAGATTTCCCTATCTTTGTGATTCCGGCTGACTGACCGCGCTAGCCATTTGACCCATTTGATTCTCCAAACATTGAATGCTAGCCTTGGTCTCCTGTTGAAATTGAAAACTGTTAGTTGCAAGTGATTTAAATATCTTCTAAAGATATTTTAGAATTTGAAGATTGGCCATGTTGTTGTCTAGGCGGGTATGACTGCCTATATTGTTGAAAGTTTGGGTGATTTGATTGCGAATTTCCATAGCTAAGATTGGGATGATCCCTCCAACCTGCTTTGTATGTCTTCGAAAAAGGATCATAATTCCTCTATAGTTGTCCAGGGAAACCACCCGCTACATTAACTTGTTCTGTGTGTTCTTCTTGAAGAGTTGGACACGCATCAGTTGGATGTCCCATTACTGAACAAATTCTGCAAACCTTCACTGTCTACACATTACTTATGGCGATTTGATGATCAAGAGTAGTTAGATTCGCTATTTGTTGTTCAATGGATGAGACATTTACCTCGTTAACTTGTCTAGAAGGGGGATCAAATCTAACGCCAAATTGTTGAGAATTGGTTGCCACGTTTGCAATTAAATTCCTCGCTCATTCGGGAGTTTTATCGACCAAAGCTCCTCCACTTGCAGCGTTAGTCATGCTCCTTTCTGTGGGTTGAAGACCTTCATAGAAGTATTGGATGAGAAGTTGCTCACTGATCTGATGATGGGGACAACTTGCACACAATTTCTTGAATCACTCCCAATACTCATGTAGAGATTCCCTGTGATCTTGTCTGACACTACAAATTTCATTCCTAATATTTGCTGCCCTCGAAGCTAGAAAGTATTTCTCCAAGAACAACCTCTTCATTCCATCCCATGTGGTAGTGCTTCCCGATGGTAGATAATAGAGCCAATCCTTAGCCGAATCTTTCAGAGAAAATGGAAAGGCTCTCAGCTTAATCTGTTCTTCAGTAATTCCCATGGGTTTCATACTCGTGCAGACCACATGAAACTCCTTCAGATGTTTATGAGGATCTTCACCTGCAAGACTATGAATAGTGGGCAAAAGGTGTATTAGTCCAGGTTTAAGCTCCAATGTAGTAGTAGCATCTAAAATAGGAAAAGTATGTGCTGCAAGCTCTTTCAAAGTCCTATTTTCGGCCATGGTTCCTTCTCCTTTAAACTCAAAATCACTTGCTAATGGATTGTTGGGATTGAGATTATTTTCTTCAAGATTTTGTTGGATGTTACTCTTTAACCTGCGCAAAGTTCTCTCAATTTCTGGATCGTACTGCCAATCACATTGATTAGAAGATCAAGTTGCAGGCATAAACAAAAAGAACAAATGAAAAATAAATTAGAAGGAAGCTAGATTAAGAAAGACAAATAAAATTCTATGCTAAAATTCCTAAAAACAATAAATTGCTTAAAAACTTAGAAAATTATGATTTTTTTTTCAAAAATAAAATAACTAAAGAAGCACAAAAATAAATAGCACCACTCCGCGGCAACGGTGCCAAAATTTGGTGTACCGTCGTAGGCATCCAAAAATAGTCCTTGAACCTTTAAAACTAATGTAGTAATGGAAGTAAGGGTCGATTCCACGAAAAGTGTGCAATTCAACAATTTATGCTTCGTATAACGATTGGGGGGCTTTGTTTATAACGAAATCAATCTTATAACAAATAACAATGTAAATTAACGAGTTGTATTAAACCAATGAAACGAGTCTTGATCAAAGTCAACTTCCACCATTGGAGATTTATAACCATTCATCAATCCACAAAGAATAATCAATCCACATTCACAATATTCATCGTTGGAATAAATTCATATTTCTCCTTAATTTTAGTTAATAAAAAACTAGCATTCTAATTAACCCTAATTATCAAACAATCTCAGACCAGCGCTAAAGATTCAATTTAATAACATCTTTGAATAATAGAGAAATCGATGGACTAGATAATACAAGCACCAGCGGTTGCATTCAATCTATTTAAACATTCTTCTTAAAATTCAATAACATCTATCGTAGAAAATTATCAAATCCTAATACTTCACAAGTTAAATGATTCAAACAATTACGGATTTGAGATTTAACTTAGCTATAGATTGTAATATATGAAAAACTAATAGATCTCTTAGCAATTAAGCATGACAATCATAAAATTATGCATAGAAGAATATTCAATACTGAAAATATAAATTAAATAATGAAAATAGGTGGATATCACAGTTATAATGGTTTCCAAGACTTCGATATCCTTCAATCAAGCACCAAGAGTTAGTTACACATGATAGATCTAAGAAAAAATAGAAAGAAAAAAGGTTGGAGATGTTATGATGTGTTTTGGGATTTTTTTTAGGCTTCTCGTGGCTCAGACATACAAAAAGCGCTAATTTACGCTGCGTGGTGCCTAGGCGCTGAAAATCTGTTCTTTCTGGGAAACACGATGCCTAGGCGCTGTGTTGCTGTTTCAAATTCTGCGTCCTCTTTAGTATTTTCATCATAACTTCCTCTTCGAATATCCGATTGAGACGATTCAAAATGAGTTGGAAAGATAACTGAAAGGGGTACAACTTTTATTCAGATACATCTTCGAATTCAATCATCTACCATGTCAAAAAATGGTCTCAAGATGTGGCTGAAAATCGGCGCAAAACTTTTCAGTTTGAAAGTTGAATATATGATAATGTTTTGGTTATGTTTCATCCATTTGACTCCTTCCTTCATCCCATTGACCTCTAATACTCTCGAATCTTCTTCACAAGGTTAGAACCAAGTTTACAGTATTTTCACTTTAGTCCTTGAACTTTCACTTTCTTCCATTTTGGTCCCTTTTCACTTATTTCTTCCAAATTACGTCATCTCCATCAAATTGCCACCTAAATCAAAATATGAGATTAATAAGTACATTTTGGCATAAAATAATCATACGAGCCTATTAAATAAAGAAGAAAAACTATGCATTTTACATTCATATCAGTAAAACTAGGTGAAAGCAGAATGTTAAACATTTGAAAAATATCGTCTAAGGATTCATAAGAGAGTTACACGAATGAAAATTTTACTAAAAGTTTAAAACATTTCAAATCACCGAACACTTGCCACCATGCCAAATCTTTGCCATGCCTTCAATTAATCTATAAATTTTGTAGGGGAGAGTATCACAAGTAATACTCAGTAGGAAACACTTAAGTAAATGATAAAAAAAATATATTTTCTAGAATTACAAACTTTGGTTATTTGTGTCACCGTCAATTTCAAAGTGAACTGGTGATCAAACAGTCTGCATACTCTTAGATTTTAACAACCCCCTTTTATGAATCAAAATTCATCTCTTCATCTCTTATTTGAACCACCCATAAGGTGCTTCCATTCTCTCATGAGTAACACAATAACACGTTAATGCAAACAAAAAACAAATAATTTTACTCTACATACAAAAGTTTTGTAAACATCTCTACCTTAAGCACTTGGAATTTGAATATCCTTTTCAGCGTTCTATTCACTTCTTCTTTAGAAAATTTTTTAGATTCAAAGTGCCTTAATCTATGGGAAGAAAGCAGAAAAATTTATGTGTGGGTAAAATAGTTTGGGGAAGGAAATGTGGCCTTAGAGGTTATGGGAGATTATTGTTTCAAATGCAAAAATGATGATGGTAATTGGTAGTAACCAAAATGGAATTTAAAACAATGGTAGTGGAATATTAATTAGCTGTGTAAATGGTGGGTTATGGGTTAAAAAAAAACGTGTAGGTACCCTTTCATATGAATGACATTAAGTAAATGATATTTAGTAAATGACATTAAGTGATTTGGAGGTTATGACATTTAGTAAATGATTTAAATGGTATGCTTAGTGGAGAAAAATGAATAGTCAACTTAAAGAATAAAAAAAAAAATGGGAATGCATTTGTGGAGGAAAAACCGTAAGTGAGAAGAAAAAAAATTATGATGGGATGAACTGGGGTCGTTTGGTACACCATATCCGGTTTATCTAATTTTTAAAATTTAAGTACTAAACATGTATGCAAAAATTAATATAATGTGTGTTGTCAACATAAAAAAAAAATTATCGTTTAAAAGAAATTCGATACCTTAACAAAAAAAAAAAGTGCGCAAAACTTTACTATCGTGACCAAAACTTTAATTTGAACTTTTAGGAAGGGTCGTAGTGACTTAATAATATAACTCAAATTATTTTTCGATTTATACAAGAACAATTATAATACAAGATTTTATTTTATTTTCTCGGTCGTCATAACTCTTCCCACTTAAAATAATTTCGTCATCGAAATTTAACTTACTTGATTTAACAGATTAGGATAATTGGCTAAAACGTCTTCTTCTCTTTCCCAAGTAGTCTCATTCTCACCATGTTTACTCCACTGGACTTTAACTAATCGTACCCTTCGATTTCTCAGAACAAGGTCATTTCTCTCCAAAATTACTGTAAGAGCTTCTTCGTACGTCATATCACTCTGGACATCCAATAATCGTACATTCACCACATGACTAGGATCTGAGATGTACTTTCTTAATATTGAAACTTGAAATACGTTGTGTACTGCTGCTAGTTCGTGTGGCAATGCTAAACGATATGCTACATTGCCAATTTTTCCAAGAATCTCAAATGGACCGATAAATTTAGGGCTCAATTTTCCTTTCTTTCCAAATCGTAGCGTTCCCTTTGTCAGCGCCACTTTGAGAAATACTTTATCTCCAACCTCAAAATTTAATTCTTTTCTCCTTTTGTCAACATAGCTCTTCTGACGATATTGGACAATCTTGATTCTTAATCTTTTACGTATAGCCTCTACAGTCTTCTCAACTAATTCTAGACCCAAAACTCTCCTTTCACCAACTTCATCCAGTGTAATGGCGAACGACATCGTCAACCATACAAATCCTCATACGGTGCCATGCCAATAGTTTCCTGGAAGCTATTGCTGTATGCAAATTCGACTAACGGCAAATGATCTTTCCACTTACTACCCAAATCTAGGACACAAGCTCTCAACATATGTTTAAGTACCTGGATAGTCCGTTCAGATTGTCCGTTAATCTGAGGATGATAAGCTGTACTAAATGTTAACTTGGTATCCATAGCTTTTTTAAGGCTTATCCAAAACTTTGAAGTAAACCTCGGGTATCTATCCGATACGATAGAAACTAGAACACCATGAAATCGTATAATCTCTCTAACATAAATCTGTGCAAACTGTTCTAAGTTATAAGTTGTCCGAACTGGTAGGAAATGAGTAGATTTTGTAGTCGATCCATAATCATCCATATTGCATCATGACCTCTCACTGATCTAGGAAAACCAACGACAAAATCCATTGTAATCTTCTCCATTTCCATTCGGGTATGTCCATAGGGTTCAATTGCCCCGATAGCCTCTGATGTTCATCTTTTACCGGTTGACAAACCATGGATTTGGACACAAACAAAGCTATCCTTTCCTTCATATTTCTCTACCAAAATCTGTCACGTAAATCTTTATACATTTTAGTGCTGCCTGGGTGTACGACGTAAGGAGAAGAATAAGCCTTAGTCATAATCTCATTCATCAATACCTCATCCTTTGGTTAGCACAGTTAGCCTTTAAACTTCAGAGCTTTATCTTCGGCTATATCAAATCCTTTCCTCTTCTCAATTCCCACCTCAGCCCTGATCTTTTCTAAAAATAGGTCATTTTTCTGAGCAGCTACTATTCTTTCCTTGAGTGTTGATTTCACAGTATGACTTGCTAACATTGATGATGTCCTTACTGTGAAGTAAATACTTCAATTATCAGGTTCTCAAAATCTCTAATTAAATGATCCTGCTTTGTACACAGTACTGACAATTGTCCCATGTTTTTTCTACTAAATGCATCAACGACTCCATTAGCCTTACCCGGATGGTACAAGATAGTACAATCATAATATTTCACTAATTCTAACTATCGTCGCGATCTTATATTCAACTATTTATGGGTAAAGAAGTATTTGAGACTCTTGTGATTGTTGTAGATCTGACACTTGCTCCCATATAGGTAGTGGCGTCAAATCTTTAAGGCATGCACTACCGCTGCCAGTTCGAGGTCATAAGTACGGTAATTTTTTTCCTATTGTTTCAATTGCCTCGAACCATAAGCTATAACTTTCCCATGTTCCATCAAGACACATCCTAAACCAAGTTTAGATGCATCACTATAAATTACAAAGCCTTCCGAACCATCAGGAATAGTCAACACTGGTGCAGATACTAGCCTGTCCTTTAACTCTTGAAAACTCCGCTCGCATTTCTCTGACCATACAAACTTAGTACCCTTCCGAGTCAACTGTGTCATAGGACTCGCAATCTTGGAAAATCCTTCAATAAATCGCTGATAATAGCCGGCTAAACCTAGAAAACTCATCACTTCTCCAACATTTTTAGGTTTCAGCCAATTGGTCACAGCTTCAACTTTGGATTGGTCCACTTCAATTCCTTGTACTAAAACCGTATGGCCTAAAAATCCCACTCGCCCCAAGCCAAAATTCACATTTCTTGAATTTGGAAAATAACTTCTCCTCACGCAGTGTTTCCAATACTATTTTTAGATGTTCTTCATGTTGCTGAAGATCTTTTGAGTATACCAGTATGTCTTTCAATAAATACGATGACAAACATGTCCAAATACTGATGGAACACCCTATTCATCAAGTCCATAAACACTGCAGGGGCATTCGTCAAGCCAAAGGGCATCACCGTATAGTCATAATGCTCATATCGAGTCCTAAATGTCGTCTTTGGTACATCTACCGACTTAATCTTCAGATGATGGTAGCCCGACCTTAAATCAACTTTTGAGAACACAGATGCACCTTTCAATTGATCAAATAGATCAACAATCCTAGGAAGTGGATACTTATTCTTGATCGTCAACTTATTTAGTTCCCGATAGTCGATGCACATTCTCATTGTACCATCTTTCCTTTTTACAAAGAGTACCGGAGCTCCCCATGGAGATACACTCGGTCTAATGAACCCTTTGTCTAGAAGTTCTTCTAACTGCATCTTCAACCTTTGTAATTCTTTTGGTGCCATTTGGTATGGGGCTTTGGATACAAGAGTAGCTCCAGATACCAAATCTATCGTGAATTCCACTTGCGGTTCATGGATTGGGAGAATTGTTGAACTGCTTGAGAATGGGTTTTGGATCGGGTCAAGATTCTCCATCTGCAGCTTTGTCGGAACCTCCAATTTATTCTTCTCCAATTTTCAACGGAATCAAGGCAGCACCACAAGGGACAAATTTTAACTGGTTTTCTTGAGCTGCCAAACAACACGATCGAATCTCCAATGCCTGAACCGACTGTTTTTGGTGGGTATTCACCGACAAATTCGTCGAAATTTTCACTTTCGCCTACATATTTCTCGATTAATCATAAATTTTTTTCTCATGTTGTCAATAATACAGCGGAACCACCCCTACCTATGAATTTTACATAGCTGGTAACATCTGCATGGTTAGAGAACCACCCAATCAAACCTTTGGTGCCAGAACCAACTCTTTTTGGTACATATTCACCGGCACAATCGCCTCACTTTTTCTTGAAGAATTTTTGCAATAATGTCAGAATTTTTTCTCCGGTTGATTTCCAAAATTTGCATATTTGAGGTGAGAGTGGGGTGTGTGGGATGGATGGAGAAGAAGGAGGAAATGAGTTTTTAATTTTATTTATAAAAAAAATGTAAAATTAACATTTTAACCTTTTAAAATTAGTCAAAATCATTCTCAAAGTCAATTATTTGGTCAACTAATGGTCAAACTAATAGAAACCATCCATTTGAACTTCAGCTGCGACATTTTGGAAGGTTAGGTACCAGGAGTTGCACAAATGAAAGGTTTAGGCAAAGTCTACTACTTAATGAAAGGTTTGGTACCGCTACTGTAATTATCCCTAATTTAAATTAATCAATCATAATTATATATAATTGTACATAGATGTACGTAATTATAGTAATATTATAATTTAACTCGTTCAATCATAATTATATATAATTATACATATATAAACGTGTGTAATTATAGTAATGGTATAATTTAACTTAACTAATCGTAATTATATATAATTATGTATTCACACATACATGGTATATACTAATACTATATTTATCATAATTCATATTACATGCACATATATAAATATTCATGTCATATATATAGTTCAGGAAATTGTACTTGTAGTCACTCAACTATTGGTCGATATGCAATTTTATTCCCTAACTTTCAGCATCTTGCACTAAGGTCCTAATATTCATAATTAACGACTATAAAATATTTTGGAGTATTATAATCTACCATTCTTAAAATAAATTTCCGTCCTCGAAAATTACCTTACATGTCATCGTCAAATAGTTGGTAATATTCATAAAATGAAAGTTTCTAAAAATGAAAATTTTCTGAAATAGACATTTCTCAAGATAGACGCTTCTCAAAATGAAAATTTCATGAAATCGGGATTTCTAAAATAGAAGTTTCATAAGATAGGAATTTTTGAAATAGAAGTTTCTAAAATGGAATTCTCTAAAAAGTTTCTTAGAATAAGGTTTCTAAATATGATAATGCTGGAATTTGAAGTGAGTTTGTAGTACTGTTTTCGTTTCATTGATTTGAATAACGCTCAACTAAGACTTCCAAGTGAGGGGGGTGGGGTTACAAGTAGACCATTTAAATCCTAAACTTTCCTTAGACAATTTAGATCTTCTTGACAATGCCTTTCAATTTTGCGAATATGCAAACCAAGAAAACTTGAAAAATAAAATAGGAATAAAAGTATTTAAGGGTATAACTTTCCAAATTAGACTCTACTATCTAATCTATAAATTTTCTAAGGTCGACTATTCTCTTAAGTTGATATGTTTGACAACGTAATTACTAGTCTTAAAATCACATAATATCATAAAATTATCATTCTCATAACTTAAAATATCCATCATAAGTTTTCGTAACTAACCCATAAAATCATAATTTATATCCATATTTTGTTACGTCACTATTGTTAGAAATTTCTTGATTGCTATGTCACATAATAAGTTGATTAGCATGGAAAATAACACATATAAACTGAAAATTATACGTAGCTAAGCATATTTCATAATTAAGCATAATTCTAACATAATCTCATGCATATTCATACTTATTCGCAAAACATTAAATAATTATGAATTGTCATATTTTTCTACCTGATTCGAGGAAATCAAAACTTGGAACTTGACGTCGCGTAGAAGTGGTCAAAGAAAGATTAAATCAGTCTTTTTTTCGAAAAAAAATATCTTAACATAATCGTATTTTTACCCGTAAAATTTTAATGTGAACAATAACTCACAATTTGTTTTTTAGAAAAAAGAGTCTACAGAAACGTGGACCCGCTCTGATACCATTTGTAACGACCCAAAACTTACCTTTTGAGTTGTTAAATATATATCGTAAAAATAGAATTTTCAAGAAAAATAATTATCCCCAAATTTACAATAATTAAAAATAAAACACTTTCTTAATCATAATTTTTTTAAAATTATAAATTATCTCCTCTTTATTATACCACCAATGGCCAGTTTCAAACTCCAATGTCTCGAACATCAATTACCTAAAAGGGGAAAAATCATAAATAATGAGATAAAATCTCAATAAGTGAGACACATAAATCGTAATTCATATTTAAAATTTAGAAATTTTTAACGTACATAGGAAGATACAGGGATTAGAGACCGAACTTAGGTGGTCATAATTTTCGCACATAATCATAACATACATGAGGAGACACGGGAATTAAAATTCAAAATTCATGGGTACAATTCCCGTACTTAGCGGTACTAAACTACGGTCCATTGAAGTTAAACATATATAACTCATATTATATTCATAAATCGAAGGGTTTTGCTACAAGTACAGGGCATTTTTACAGGAGTAGTGGGTGGGTAATTTCACAGCCTACTCACATGCAAGGGGGTGGGTGCATTTTTTTTCCATTTTTTATACATGCGTGGGCCCACACTTGTGAGGGGGTGGTAAACTACCTGCGAAACTATCCCTATACTTGGGGATTTATCCTAAATCGAATTTTGCATTTTAAAGTATGAAAAACGATTTGACACACAACGTATGGCTACATTTACCCCGTAAATTCGAAGAGGGTTTCATAAAACACATGAAAAAACTTGACCTCAAACAATTGTTTATGAACTGCATGTGTAGTGTGGAACAATCATAATTATACATACACATATATATAGATATACATAATTATGGTAATCATATAGTTTAAATCAATCAACCATAATTATATATAATTATACATATATAGACATGTGTAATTATAGTAATCACACAGTTAAATCAATCAATCATAATTATATAAAATTATATCTAAAATATTTACGTATATATGATAGTTTACTTATTTACAAAGAAATCTTCCTAACGTATCTTTCACATATAAGGAAATTTACTTAATTTTCACAATCAATCATTATCACATATAATTATATAAATATATAGATGCACTTAATTATAGTAATCCTATAATTTAAGTCAACCAGTCATAATTATATATAATTATATTCATATATAGACACATGTAATTATAGTAATAACATAATTTAAATCAATTAATCATAATTGATGTAATTATATACATATATAGATGTATGTAATTATAGTAATAGCATAATTTAAGTCAATCAATTATAATTGTATATAATTGTATACATTTATAAATGTAAGTAATTATAGTAATCATATAATTTAAAAAGATAATTCCAGCTGCGGTACCAAACCTTTCATTAAGTGGCATAGCAAGCTTTGTCCAGACCTTTCATTTGTGCCACCCACGGTATCAAACCTTTCAAAATGTTGCAGCTTAAGTTCAAATGGATGGTTTCTATTAGTTTGACCGTTAGTTGACCAAATAATTGACTTTGATAATGATTTCGACTGATTTTAAAAAGGTTAAAATGGTAATTTTATCTTTTTTATAATTAAAATTAAAAGCTCATTTCCACCTTCTTCTTTTCCATCCACCCCACTCCAGATCTGCAAATCTGAAAAATCAAAACCAGAAAGCCACCAATCTAGTAGCCTAATTTCAGATAGTGATGCAATTAATTTGGACGGCGTGGAAGTGGTTTCGCCGTGGCTGTTTTACATTCGTGATATTGCGGTTCATGGATTGGGAGAAATGTTGAACTGCTTGAGAACAGGTTTTGGATCGGGTCAAGATTCTCCATCTGCGGATTTTGTCGGAACCTCTGATTTATTTTCCAATTTTCAACGGAATCAAGGCAGCGCCACAGGGGATGAATTTTACTGGTTTTATTGAGCTGCCAAACAACACGATCGAATCTTCGGTGCCTGAACCAGCTGTTTTTTGTGGGTATTCACTAACAAATTCGTCAAAATTTTCACTTCCGCCTACATAATTCTCGATTAATCACATAAAATTTTCTCCTGTTGTCAATAATACTGCGGAGCCACCCCTACCTAAGAATTCTACATATATAAATGTACGTAATTATAGTAATCATATAATGTAACGTCGCTTGCTCGTTTATCATAATTATCTTGTATATGTAAATTAATTTCACTAATGTTATTTTTATTTTATAATGTCAACTAATTGGTCTTTCTATGATCATCAAAATAGCACAACCGTGGCCAGTTGAGGACATAAACATTTTGAGTTAGGGGATACAATCAAATTTTCAATTCGAACAAGTTGATAAAGAGAAAACGTAGTTTCTTCTTAGCTATGATCCTTACAGATGATAAACTTTAAGATACAAATGAAAACATAACATATCAATTATCAACTTTGTCCATTCTAGATTAGATATTTATTGAATTACCACGAGTACGTAGATGGTATTTATAAGGAAAAGCGGCATCTGAATTTGTTGTGCAACTTATGCCGTGTATTGGGGGAAAAAACACTACAAAATGTCGAGACATATTAATATGACATAAATTATATCCTTGAGGACAAAAATCTAATCAAGCAAAATGATCTCTCCAAACTTGGCTTCATTTTTAGGTGCATGATCGTAGTAAATTTTTCAAAGATCCATACATCCACGATCTAAGAAGGATTAAACTTTTGTTCTGTATTACGTTTATATGTTTACTTGTTCTCAGGTTGGATTGATTGAGACATTAAAGAAAAATAAAAACCTATGGGCATTAGATTTTCAGTAGATGAATGGATGATGAGTTATAGAATGTAACAAATGAAGTATAAAATAGCAAAGCGTAGAAATTATGCCACGGTTTGGTAGGGATTAAATCAGATTTTTAGTAAATTTTGTTAGAAACTGATGAAATATGTGGTTTAAAAGTTGTGGGTCCTATAAAACTTATGGTTAAAATTAATTGTTGACTTTGATTTATATTAAAATCTGAATTATATATATTTGAAAGAAGAAATGTTTTTAACCATGTACTTATAAGAGGCTAACTGTGTGTTCTCACGCTTAAGGTAACTCGTGACATTGTTGTACAATTAGCTTCTTTATAAACTATTTATAAACTTGCCAAATGAAGGTTAAATCTTTAACGTGAGCCATTAAGCACTTTGTAGAAGATATACAAATCAATAAAATACAATTTGAATTTTCAGTATTAATCAAAATTGAAACAACATAGTTTGATTACCCAAAATATAATGCAATAATAACTAAAAAAAAGAACTATCAAGTTTTTTTTAGAATGATATTAAATTTTAACATAAATAAAAAAATAGATATTAAACATACTGGTTTAAAATATTCGAATTATTAGATAGTTTGTTCATGTCAAAATATTGCAAATAGCATAACCATAACATTAATGCACAATTTCCATTTTGATCAATGTACTACATTTCTCAATAATAAAAAAAATGTGTACTCTTTTTTCATTTGTTTGGTATTTTATCCCATCGAACTTATGTCACACAAAATTTTTCAATAAGACAATTATTGTGTAAATAATCATGTAAGGGGGATTGTTCTAAATTAAGTATTTGTGAATGATCATTATACCCTGCAACTTTAGTTATTAAAACTATTGTATCCATTGCAGCCATATTTCTTCCATATAAATATGAGATTTTAGTTCTCAATAAAATAAACATAAGTCTATTTACTTCTATGTTCTCATTAATTTATAACAGCAATCTAAATATAGGTCAAGAAACGTTTATAAGCAAATTGAAAGTTTAGCCAAAAAAATTTGTTGAATTTTTTATTAGAAATTGATTGTATATAACCTTTTAATTAAAAAAGTGACACATGTCACTTTCTAAACTAGTATAATAATCTTGAAAATATATGAAACCACAACACATAGGTAAACCTCAAACTTGAAAATTTAACTTAACAAAATAGTAAAGAGTTAGAATTTTTGCAAATCGGGTGTATAATACAAATTGGATTTTATAGTTGCAATTAAAGTAATTACATTATTTCACTTTTGAAAAAAAAAAAAAAGTAACAATGCATGTCACTTCTCTATAGGAAAGTTTTAAGCTAATTTAATTCTCGTCTAAAGTAGCAAAAATTTTGTTTAAAAACTTCTTGTTTTAACATTATAAGTTTATATATGAATCAAAGTTAGGTTAGATAAGTTTAATTCTCATATAACACAACATGAACAATATTGTATGACATGTTGTTTAGAAAGTGATACAATATGTAACTTTTCAACAAATATTTGACAAATGCATATTGAGAGATAAAATCATAGCTTGCATTTCGTTTCACTTGGTGCTTGATTATTGGCACAACAAGATAATTTCTGACTATAAATAGATATGACTCTCAGAAAATTGAGAACTCCAACTGTTTTGGAGAAAGTGGGACACTGTTACTAAAATAACATTGAAAATGCAAATAAAAATTTGACATGGCGTAGAGAGAGAAAAGAAAGCCAAATTCCATTTTCATATAATAATTTCTCTAGTTGTTACATAACAATTTCTCAAGCTCGCTTACAAATTAACATCACAAAATACAAAACAAACATTTCAAGAAAGAACGATCCACTGATAATTCATGACTGTTTCGTAGTTATAGAAGGCTAGACAAAAGTTCAACTGGGGAAAAAGAGTTTTGTGGAAATTTTAGAAAAAAATCAGGGTTATATTTAAATTGATTCAAAATGAAAAGATGTGTTGAACCCAAATATGCTGAAGAGATATGCTTCGTCTACAAAAAATGTTTACACCCTACTTGATAGAATGACACATGGTATTTTGTTATTGGACTGTTTAAAAAACAAGTGTTGACAACCAATGAGGTGCTGTTAACATTGCATCTGTACACCAAGTGGGTAAAAATCCTTGTATAAGTAGGGAAATCTATGCTGAATGCCAAGCTATACAACTTGTGCAATTGGACAAAAAAATTGGTGTGCCACAATCAATCACATAATCGAACTACGTAAACTTACCCCAGAGTTTATCTCAAGTAACATTTGGTGATTAAACAAATTCAGGAATCAATTCAAGGAGTGTACATGACCTTAGACTAAATGAATAGAGAGAGAAATGCTGAGTTTCGACGAAGACTAATCGAGAATGTGAAAGAGAGCCGCCTACGTTGACCTCAAAAATGAGATTAAAACCTTCTCACCTAATCAGACCTTTCCTATCCTAAACTCAAAATTGTATGCTCAAGTAAGAGTATGAAGACAAATGGCTATATAAAATGAGGATACTTAGATTTGCATGCCTACCGTTCATGACTTGTGGCAGTCATTGATTGGTGAATTTTTTAACTGAATCTGTTAGCATTTCATGCTTTATTCACCAGTCCACGTTGTCAGGCAGAAGATTGAATGCCAAAGGGATTTTTCAGGCTCAGTTTTAATCCAAGACAATCGATACCACAATGAACAAACCTAAAAATCACACCTACACCTTTCACCCACTTTGGTTGATTTTGGATTATCTACTCAAGGCACAAGTGAAAGGGTTATTGTAGCCACACAGGCGACAACCACGAAGGCTGAAGAAAGCTGAGAAAGAAAACTAAACTGCAAATAGCAGCATGAAGTAGAAGAAGGAACACAGGCTACGCCAAAAATGAGCTTTTACAGCAGCCAAAAAACGTTGCAAAAGACATTTTGCAGCGTTTTTCCAAGTGTTACGAATGTCGGTGTTACCGTAGATGGAAGACTTTTTGCAACGTTTTTTAAACGTTGCGGTAGATCCCTTTTGCAGCGTTTTTTCAACGTTGCGATAAGACCCTTTTGCAACGTTTATTAAACGTTGCGGTAGACCCTTTTTTAAACAGATATGGTAATTCAGTAATTGACCTACAAAATTAGAAATAACATTTTGTGAACCCATTTTGGAATTGCATAAAAAATGATAATTACATTATAGGTTTTTGAATTCATACACTAGAACGTTATAATGTGGTACAACACCACCTAAATAAAAAGAAGTTTCAAAATAAAATAAAATTGTAACTCTCCTAGAAGTGAATCTTCGTCACCTTCATATGATTCGTCCCAAAATTTTGATTTATTTACTCCCCAATGATGAAAGACCATTACTGTCAGCAACTAAATTATCATTTGCCATCAACTATAACCGGCTGAGTTATTCAACTCCCCAAGCTTCGCTTCCATCTTCTGTAAAAATTAGGCTGCTCTTGCTGCAACATACAAAGTCAAATTTAGCAGATAATAATTATTACATTTTACCCAACCACATAATAACATAAATAACAAGCCATATACAAATAATGGCAAGGACGAAGATAACAAAATTGAATTGTGAGGACTCAAAACAAGTCATGGTTTCCGATTTATACTATTTAACCACCTCATTCTTGGTAGGCAAGTACAAATTATCGGTTGGCTAACTTATCCTACATTAACACACACAAAAGACTCGTAACAAAATTGAATTGTGAAGACTCAAAACAAGCAGTCTTTCTCATACATGGAAACAAGTGACTTCATTATAAATGTTAAGAGGACTGACTAGAGTAAATTATTTTACACAAAAGTCTCTCACTATTTTAAGTAAATAAATCCAGAAAGTATTCCATTGTCTAAGAAACAACATGCAACTTTAAGGTGAACGAAAAGACTTTGTTGCTACATACTGCAGTAAATGCTCTTAACTGGGTCAGGACTCTGTCTCGCAATGTGTTGATGAAAATGAAATTCGACCATTTGTAAATGATTTATAAATTTTGCCAAACGAAGGGTGAATGAAATAATCACTAGACAAAATGATTGTGAGTATATTTACTAAAGAACATAAAACATCATACAAAAATTCGTATGCTTTATAATGCCTAATTAATAAACGAATGATACAACAATTCCTTTTATGTGTAATGCCTAATTAATGATGAACGTACAAAATTAACTTTCCCACACTTGGACATCTATAGGCATAGTTTTCATAGCTTAAGCAGAAAAGCAAGGCACACATTTCATCAAACCAAATCTAGTTCTTTTTAACAATTAACCACATATGATTCTCTTTCAACGAGTTCAGTTTTTTTCTTTCAAATAAACTAGACAAGAAAATTTAGTCCATCAGTACAGACAAGAGACCATACAAATTTTTTTTGAACAGAGCCTTACCTTTGTTCCTTCAGGCAAATTTTGGAGATTCCTTTCCTTACACTGAAAATATGGGTGGCTTGGAGTTAGAGCACGTGTTTGCATAGCCACTAGATTTGAGAGGCATAGTAGGTCGAGTAAAGTTTTCCTGTACCAGAGCTAAAAGGTTAGGAAACTGATCCTGGAAACTGATAGCAAAAGAGATATAGCCTTCAATTAATTTATGCACATGTTCGCTTGAAGCATGCCTCATGTGGCAAGCTTGAGAGCTAGAACCTTGCCTCGCAAAATACATTTTGTTGTCACACCTCCGCATATTGCTTTCTATACCCTTATTGTTGGAAACCCATTTCCCCTACAGAAAACTTACGCCTTTAAGAGCATTGTCTATCAAGATTTACCTCATTTACATCCATTTCTAAATTCAGAATTCCATTTAAACCTCTTCGGATCATATATATCGGGAATCGGTATAGACACTTGGGTGAAGCAAAACCATTGCATCACCCTTATATAAGTCAACATAAAATGAATACATTAATGTATCTTCCTAAAAAGAAACAGCATGAGCACACAGTCAGAGTTGTCGATTCTATTCTCCGGCATAAGAATGCAAGAAGACAACGGTAAGAAAATCATTTGGAGGTTTCTTAATTTTTTCTACACATCCTCACTTAATCAGAACCAATCAGTATCGAAGGGCACAAAGTTTCGAAAGATTTTTTAATACATATATCTTGCAGATTAAATGATATAATATATCACAATTGATATTAGCCTGTTGAATGATTGAACTGCAGTGTACCATATATAGACCTTCTCAACATTATAAGGTCAAGCCAGTTCAGAAAATCAACATCAAGAACAATGGAATATTAAATTTAGCAGAAATTCTTTTCCTTAGTCAAACTAAACAGCAAAGAGTACCATATATACACTTCCTTTGTTTACCTTCAATTTTCTTAATACAAAAACCCTACTGAAGGTATTACCAACTTTAAACTTCTACATTTTAAGCAATTAATTACATATATTCTTTCTCCCCTTCTTATATCCAAATTCTAGATTACAACTCAGCCACTCTTCTTCAACCTATGCCTTCTAAAATCTTAAAACCTTTAAACAAACTATTTTTGTTTCTTCAAGTTTTCAATTTCTTGTCAATTTTATTGTTTATTCAACAACCTAACCTCCTTGTAAACTAAGGCAATAGACACAAACAAAAAAAGAAGTTACATTCCCGAAATTCTCAATAATAACATTGAAAGAATATTGTTTTTAACCCACATTCAACAATTATTTCAAAAAAAAAAAAATCGAAAAGAAATTCACAGAACATAAACCTAAAATTCAGTGATATTCTCAAGATTTAAAAACCCTCCACATGCATTAATAATAATAAAGATTTTCGCTCCTTTTCAATTGAAGTTAAAAGGATGATTTAAAAAAAAAAAGAATTCAATGGTTGCATATGTAAGTGTTATGCCCTAGGTCCAATCAACTTTGGACATAAATACTTTAAATATATATGATTGATGCATGTATGGTAATATCTATTATTTAATTGAATTAATATTCTAATAAATTAAATAATAGAATCCGTAGATTCAAGTCATGGTGATTTGTTAATCACAAATAGTTGTGATTGTGAGATACAAATTACAAATGATCGAATCTTAAATCGTCCGTGGTCGAAGTAATAACGAGATACGGATATCGTTATTACGGATAGATCATCGCGTGTGGCATTCTTACTTGTGAAGTAAGTAGTTGATCTCACAAGCTAAAGTGTGGTGACACTTTAATGAACACGTGGATGTTTTGTTATAGAGCAAAACATGGGAGACCCGCTGGGAGATTCCACATGGATAACTATCTGAGTGTTAGCGGTTAATCTCTAACGTTCGGTAGTGAAATTGGTCCTTTAACTTGAGGTCGTCATAGTACCTTATATGAGGACAGTCATACTTTGATGTTGTTGAATGTTACTCTACCAAGGGTCGCTAATACAGCATCGTTCGGGTATTTCAAGAATCATATGAAGGTTGTGAATGATCAATAGAGGATTCGTCGCTCTTAGATAGTAAGAGATTATGATCTTCATTTTATCCAGTTAAGTTAATAATGAAATCCTTGGCCAAGGTGAACTCATAAGTCGAAAAAGTGTTTTCGACTTACATTAACTTAACATTGGAATAAAAGATATGATCGATAATTGAGATTGACACGTATCCATATCTCATTATTGATTGGATCATATTGACGAAATGATTATAATTTTATGGTAAACGAACAAGTTTGGTTTGTCACATCACGTGACATTTCTCATCACATGTATTGCCTTAACACATTGCCAGATGTCAATCTGGGACGACGAATGTGAATTAGTAATAAATTAAAAGGGGTGTTTTAATTTATCGATTTTGATTAGATCAAAATAATAATTCACGTCGTTAGGTATCGTGATTGAGAACCTAATGGGTCACATACAAAAGAGAACCAGAAGAATGTAATTTACCAATTAATTAATTGAGAAGTGTTAGACAATTAATTAATTGAGTTGTTTATTAATAGGTCCGAATTAATTAATTGGATTAATTAATTCATGGATCGAATTTAATTAATTTGATTAATTAAATATTGGACCAGGTAAAGTTTAGAGATGGGCCAGCCCACTTGGGCTTATATTAATAGGTTGCTAGGGTTTGTAAATTGTATGGAATTTTCATTATTCTTGGTAGCACAAGAAAAGAAAAACCCTAGCCGTCATTCTTGTTCTCTGTGTAGATCGTCATTGGAGGCCGGACAATTGGACAGCTTGGATTGCAGATCGTGATCATTGAAATTCGAGAATTAGCAAAAGAGTTTATAGAATTCATTAAATGTATCATTCTCAACACAATTTCTATCTAAACACAAAGTATATCTGTGGTAGGAATTGAAAAATTATTAATTTTCCGCTATGCATGTTAAGTAAATTTCCCACAGTGGTATCAGAGCCTACTTGTGTTTGTTAGAAATTGTTTTATATTTTGGAACAATCAAAAGTTGATTGTTATTATTTTTCTCGTTTCTAACTTTTAAAGAAAATTGATTTCCGGTTCTAAATTTAATTTGGAAACGAAAATTAATTTTGGTTTAAAAAAAAAAAAATCAGAAAAAGGGAGGGGGGGTGGCTGTCGCGGTGGTGGGCGCCACCGGGGGTACGGGGTGTAGTGACATGTCGCCATGGGCAAGATCTGCTGGATGACCTTCAATGACAGATCACACGCAAAGAAAGAAAGTAAAGACAGAAATGCTGGGCCGCATTGTTCGAAGTTCAGCAAAGAACTTGAACGAGCCGGCGGCGGGATAGCGCCGCTTGACAGGCCGTGGTTCCCGCCGTAGCCGGTAGCGTGAAAAGAAAAAAAATCTTAGGGTTTTCAGAAAAAAAAAAAAAAAAGGGTGGAGACGGGGGCCTCTGTTGCAATTTGTGAAATTGAAGGCCCCCGCTGGCAATTATGAGAGAAGGGTCTGTTTGCAATTTTTAAATGAAGGATTTGTCATGCAATTTTCGAAATTGAAGGGCTTTCTTTTAATTTTAAACTTGGGTCAAGTTGCAATTTTCAAAAAGGGGTTTTTGAATTTATATATTAAAATGGTTTTAAATTATATTTTAAAATGTTTGATTTTAAAATTTCAAATTTGACCCGCTTAAAATTTTATTTAAAATTGACAACCTTTTATATTTTCGTTAAAATTGGATTTTAACTTAAATATTAAACTTTGACCCTAAATTTAACTTTATTTTATTTAGGAGTTTTATCCTAAATTAAAATGTTAATTAAATTAAATTAGAGTTGGACTCTAATCTAATATTCAATTATAATTTGATTTTAATTAACTTATCCACCATAATATATATTCTTGAAATTAGAGTTGGACTCTAATTTGACATTTAATAAATTTGATTTAATTAAACTGTCTTGCCCTAAATTTCTCTTGAAATTAGAGTTTAATTCTAATTTGGTATTTAATTAAGATTTGATTTTAATTAAATAAGTTCGTCCTAATATCTAGGAATTAGAGTTCGACTCTTATTTTGTATTTAATTAAAATTTGATTTTAATTAAATTCAATCGAATTAATTTGATTTTAATTAAATTCAACCGGATTAATTTGATTATAATTAGAGTTGGACTCTAATTTGACATTTAATTAAAATTTGATTTTAATTAAATAACTCTGCCCTATAATTGTAAAATTAGAGTTAGACTCTAATTTGATATTTAATTGAAATTTAATTTTAATTAAATAAATACGCTAATTAAATTAATTAATTAATTTGATTAATTAATTATTTAATTGTTCCGATCCATTTGTCTAAATTAGTTTAGAGGACTTTAATTGTTAGAAACTTGAAACATGTTCGCATATAATATTAGATATTATATAGGAATGCATTTATATGATGAATGTTTTATTAGTGGATGATTATGGACTCGGCTATATGGATGTGTTGAATGGTTAGTTTTATTCTTGTTGTTTTATGGGGTCGCGAGCTGTAATTTATTTTGGACCTGCGAGTCCGTTACTATTGTTGTTATTATGGGTATGTGCGTCCGATATTATTTAGGCTTGTGTGCCAACTAGTATAGGATACAAGTTGCAGTTGGACTAATTGAAGATACAAGATTTTCACCATTACGTATGGGTCTACGTACATCACTATGTATTAGACTTAATAATTGTGCAAATCTTTTTTCTTTTCGAGTAAAAAGAGATTTGGTCTTGGTAATGGTGAAAATAAAGATTTTCGCTCCTTTTCAATTAAAGTTAAAAGGATGATTTAAAAAAAAAAGAATTCAATGGTTGCATATGTAAGTGTTATGCCCTAGGTCCAATCAACTTTGGATATAAACACTTTAAATATATATGATTGATGCATGTATGGTAATATCTATTATTTAATTGAATTAATATTCTAATAAATTAAATAATAGAATCCGTAGATTCAAGTCTTGGTGATTTGTTAATCACAAGGAGTTGTGATTGTGAGATACAAATTACAAATGATCGAATCTTAAATCGTCCGTGGTCGAAGTAATAACGAGATACGGATATCGTTATTACAGATAGATCATCGCGTGTGGCATTCTTACTTGTGAAGTAAGTAGTTGATCTCACAAGTTAAAGTGTGGTGACACTTTAATGAACACGTGGATGTTTTGTTATAGAGCAAAACACTTACGAAAAGACAATATTAGCAACATTCACTTAAAAAATGTTGCCAAAGCTTAATTTTGTTTAGCGATGGCAACATTCACGTATTAGAATGTTGCAATGGATCCCTTTAGCAACATTTAACTACCAAATGTTGCCTTTTATGTGTTGCAAATGATTTTTTTGGTGTAGTGTATCTCTCAAAGGTTGGGCAATAGCACACACACATTCGGCGAAGGCTAACCAATATATATTAGTTAGGATAGATTTACGTAAGTAATGGGCCAAGCCCAAAAGAGGTCAATAGGTAATTAATAGTGGAAATTACACAAAACACTAGTTTAAGTATCAAACATTCTAAAATCAAATTAGAAGTTTCATATTTCTAAAATCAGATTTTTTTAATTTATATTTTTATAAAATACATATATTTACTCAACAATCCCCAACCCTAATTAATTCCCACTATCCCATCTCTCTCTCTCTCTCTCTCTCTACCTTTCTCCCACAGCCGTCCTCTTCCTTCTCTCCTCTCTGTCCGACGACCTTCACCGGTGATGCACACTCCTCTGTACCTCTTTCTAATTTCAATTTCACGTAAAAAAATGCAAGAGAAATCCCGGAGACAAAACAGTCGCGGTGGAGATCAACACATTCTTCAACGAAATCGGTGCCGAAAAGCACATTCGCCGTGTTGTGTTTGTGGATCTGTAGACTACTGTGATAGATGAGGTCCGTACAAGGACATACTACCAGCTATTTTACCCAGAATAGCTGCTCACTGGTAAGGACAATGCTGCCAACAACTTTGCTAGGGGGCTGTACACCATTGGCAAAGAGATTGTTGATCTTTGCCTCCGCAGGATCTGAAAGCTATGTGGTGGCTGTATAGTTGGTGGTGTAAACGGAGAAGGAGGATATGGTGGTGGTGTGCTATGGGTTGTGAACTATGGCATGGTGATGTGTTGTGGGCGTGGTGATGTGGTGGTGGGGGGTTTGGCGGTGGCAGGGGTAGTTTTGTGGTGGTGGTGTGGTGCCGAATATTTGATTTTTGTTTCCATCTCTTTGTGGTTTTCAGATCGCGAGGTCGTGGTGGGGTGCTGTCGTATTTTTGGTGGTAACGGTGTCGATGTTAGTGGTGGTGGCAGGGACAGGGATACGACATGTGGCAGTGGTGAGGTGGTGGTCACGGGGGTAGTCACAGAAGTCGGTGGCGATCACGGAGATGGTGCTGTTGGTTCTGGAAACAATGACAATGGTGGTTACGGGGGTGTCACAGAAGTCGGTGATGATCACAGAAGTCGGTGGTGGTCACTGAAATCGGCGGTGGTCACAAAAAAATCTAGCTGTAACCTTAAAATTGTGACTAAAAATTAATTTGTCACCAATAAATTTGAAAATATGTGACTTAAAGATAACTGTGACCTGTAATTTTTTGATCCGTGACCAATGAAATAATATGTGACCTGATTTGTGACCTCGAACTAATCTGTAACCTACAAAATTTTTGATCTGTGGCCAATAAAAAAATTGTGACCTATAATTTTTTTGATTTGCGACCTCAAAAATAATCTGTGACCAATTAATTATGTATATGTGATCATTAATTGTATAACTGTAACAGCATTATATTTTTTTAATAAAATAAATAATTGTCGAAATCGAAAAAGTCACCAGGAAAGTTGCGAAAAGATCGCCAAAACAGTCGTCGGGAAGTCAGCGAAAAAGTTCACCGGATTGCCTGAAAGTTCATCGGAAAAGTCGTCGAAATAGTCGCCGAAAAATTTGTCGGAGTAGAGTGGTGACCAGAACAGTCGCCGGAGTGGTGGGGTGGTAAAGGTGGGATGGGTTAGTTATATTATATTAGAATTAAATATTTAATAATAAATTGATTTAATAATTTATTATTTCATAAATAAAAATTTTAAAAAAATCTGATTTTTGAAATTTGAAAGTTGTTTTCTTAGTTTTGAAATAGGTGATACTTAATCTCTTGGAAATGAAATTTTCCCTAATTAATAAGTGTGTTAAGTACCTAAAGCCGTCCAAGGAGTTAGGAGTCGGGCCACAAGCAACTCTAATTGAATTACCCCACTTCTAATGGCCCACAATATTTATAGACTTAGGTTGTTCCATTTGAGGTGTCGATATTTTATTTCAGTCATTTGGTCGATACCGACTAAGTACTGATGATCTAACATCGTTGCCCGAGGAGGTCGTTTACAACAATTTGCCTGACAAATCTCCACCTTCGTGTCAAAGACCTATTTGCGAGGAAAAATATTATCACTAATTAGTAACAATTCTAAAAAATGAGAACCGATAAAATTGGAATTAATTACCTTCATCGATGTTTAGAAGCTCTTTGCAAATCCTAAACTTCACCAATAGCAGCACCTTAGTGCCCATATCCGAGGGGTTATATTGTGTATATACCATTTTCAAGTCTAACCACTTCTTGTGATACAATATCTCTAATGAAGGATAGTATAACATCAATGTGTTTGATGTGTTCGTGAAAAATAGGATTTTTGCATGAATGTATAGAAGATTAACTATCTGAATAGACTACCACATAGTCGTTTAAAACACAAAGTTCATGAAGCAAACCTCTAAGCCACAAAGCTTCTTTAATTGCTTCAATAATAGCAATAATTCTGATTTTATCGTGGATAGTGCAACTATGTGTTGTAACCGTGGTTTTTAACTAATGCAAGAGTTAGACAAAGTAAACACATAGGAAGAAGTTGACTTTCTAATATCCCTATCGCCGGCATAGTCAGTATCTACAAGATCTTTCGGTTACACTCCTTTACTAACACCAAATTTTAGACCTCCATCACTAGTCCCCTTCAACTACTTTAACTTCCACTTCAAGGCTTCCAATGCTCGAGACCCGAGTTAGACATGTACCTACTAAGAGTACTAACAGCAAAAGCTAAATTCGGTCTAGTGCAAACCACGAAATACATAATAGATCCAATCATGTTAGAATATGGAATCTTATTCATGTATTCTATCTTCTTTTCATTACATCGAGCTAGATCTTTAGATATTATAAAATGATTAGTTAAAGGTAATGTAATAGGTTTGCAATCTTACGTGCTAATTCTTTTCAACACTTTGAAATATAAGAAGACTGACGCAAAAAAAATGTAGAATTTGACCTATTTCTTTCAATTTCCATACTTAGGATTCTCTTAACTTTACCTAGATCATTCATGTCAAGTTCGCCATTCAACTTTGTTTCTATCTTGCTTATCCACTTAAGTGACGAACCAACTAAGAGCATATCTTCCACATAAAGCAATAAAAACAAAGTCATTATTAGTATCAATGATCAAACCTACTCCTTTTAAACCTAACAGTGATTACAAAAAAAAAAAAAAAAAAATCAAATCTTTTATACCATTGTCTAGGTGATTGCTTTAAACAATATAAAAACCTTTTCAGGAAACACACATGATTTTGTTTTAGTTTGTCTTTAAAACCTCTTGGTTGACTCATAAAGATTTGCTCATCAACTTCACCATGTAAAAAACAATTTTTACATTAAGTTGTTCAAGTTCCCAGTCAAAATGGCAACCAATGCAAGTATGACCCTAATAGTGGCGTACTTGAAAACTAGTGAAAAATGTCTTTGTTATTAACCTCCCCTTCTGTGTGTATCCCTTAGGTACTAACCTAATTTTAAATCTTAGGGGTTTAGATGCCCTATTACCCCATTCAACTATAGATTTATCCTTAGGTCTAGGTACTAGTTCCCAAGCCTGATTCTTTTCTAAGGAATTCATTTCCTATTTCATTGTCTTAAACCACTCTTCAGATTGTTCACTCTTTATCGCTATTTCTCATAGCTAGCATGAGCAAAACCTAACTCGAATTCATATCCAAATCTTCTAGGTGCTTTCGTTTGTCTTCTCTCTCTATCCTTAGTTAAGTTCTGCTAAAAAAATTTCTTCCTTGAGATACTCTTCCATTACTACTTCCTCTCCAATCTCAATCTCAGGTTTTTGAACTTGAGTCTCTACCTCATAAGAGGTGGAAGGGATAGATGTGCTAAATTTTCCTAGCTCAATCTTCAACTGATCTTTTATTTCATCTTGCTCTTTTTTACTCACAGGTTTAGATTCAGTCTTAAGACACGACATTTCACCCTTGTTAAACGTAACATCTCTACTTCCAATGATCTTAACCCTCTTTTGGCTTCTATCCCATAACCCGTACCCCTTGACACCCTCAGAGTAACCTAGTAAATATATTTTTTAGCTATAGGTTTAAACTTTCCCTTACCCTGATGAGAAAATGCAGCACAGCTAAAAGTTATAAGCACATAAAAATCACTTAGCTTACCAACCATTTTTAATGGGGAGTGTCAACATTCAATGTAGAAGATGGAATGAAATTAATCAAATAACAAGCAGACATAATAGTTTCGCCCCAAAATGACTTTAGGATACTAGAACTTAACACCATGCATCGTACTTTTATCAAGTATAGTTCTATTCTATCTTTTCCACTACCCATTTTGTTGGGAAGTGTAAGGAACAAGTTTATGCCTTATTATTCCATTCTCTTTGCACATATTGTCAAATTCAGTGTTACAAAACTCTAGGCCATTATCAGTTTTCAGAAACTTAATCATCTTGCCAGTTTGATTTTCGACTTGACTTTTCCAGTTATTAAAATTATGGAAAGTATCATACTTATCTTTTAAAAGATAAACCCGTACATTGCTCGTGTAATCAACAATATTAGACAAGAAGTACATATTCCCACCCAAGATGGGATTACTAGCAGGACCCCACAAGTCTAAATACACATATTCAAGCATGCCTTTTATTTTATGAACACTTGTGGAGAAAAAAGTCTTATGATACTTATCAAGCATACAGTAATCACAGTAAGATAAATCAGACACACAATCATTACCAAATGTACCCTTTTTAGTAAGATGCTTAAGCCCCTTAATACCCACATGTGTAAGTTTATTGTGCCATTTATGTATGTGATTGGCCTTGGCAGAAGAGATAGAGGAATCTAAACCCCTTATCACTTCTCCAGTAGTGAAATAAATATCATTTTTCTTAGTTCCCTTGATGGAAACAAGTGCACCCTTAACCATTTTCAAAACTCCATTTCCAATTTTTCCAATGAAATCAGCTTTCTCAAATATCCCTTCTGAAACTATATTCCTAAATAGTTTACGAATATGCCTAACATCTTTTAAAGTATACACAAAATTAGTGTCAAATTTCAAGGTAATATCACCAATCCCAACAACAGTATAAGCAAAATTGTCACATAGCACAACAAGCCCATCATTTGATTCATGTAAGTTTCCAAATCAATCTTTTTGTGATGTCACATGAAAAGATGCACCAAAATTAAGTATCCACTCATGCAAACGGGAATTAACAGTTAGATTCAATTTAGCAGGATAAGCAATATGACTTGTAAACATATAAACTTCACCATCGTCAACACTGGAAGCATAAGACAATAAATCACAATGGCCTTTGAAACTTTTTGTTGAACCAAAATACTTTTTATTTTTTGTTGCCATTGAAAAATCACATTTTTCATTAAAAATTTCCAAATCAAAATTGTGAGTTGTCATTATTTACGAATCAATAAAAAATGCACATAATCACAATTAAACCACACAAAGTAGTCATAGGGTCGTAGACAATATATACCATTCTAGATTCTCAGGGTTTCATAGGATTCAAGTTCTTAGATCAAAGAAATTTTCAAACATGTAAGGTCTAGGTATTCTAATGGAATTAACATTGTAACAAATAAATGTCAACTGAACAATTTCACACACGTAAATCACAAAGATAATAAACTGATTGTATCAAAATAAATACTTCAATCACGTAAGAGCAAATAATTCCTAATTTCTAGCACAAGCATTAGTTACCCTACACGGTAACCCCAATCCTATTGTCATCCCACACGATGCCGTGCTAATATGGAAATTTAATCGGGATAAGTCAATTTACCAGAGTGGATCATGTCTAATGGGCCGTAAAGTTTTAGCAAATGTATCAACGAGATTGATCAATGATCGCAAGCCGAGAATCCAGTTGCAAAACCATCTAGATTCACCGTATAACTTAAAACAGAAAACTAACAATACCAAGTCGTTAGAAATCACATTAGAAAAATTATATATGAAGAAAACTCTCCCAGAAATTGCCCGACCACTGCTACGCACCACCACCAGAATTCCCACGCACCATCGCTGCTATTACGAACCACACACCCACTTGCGCCTCCACCTGCACAGAGTGATTGGAGCCTCTGTTTCACCAAAAACTCCTTAGTTTGGTCAGAAATTAAGAATGCAGGTTCGGCCTCTTCAAAAGAAATTCAATCTAGACGAGTTTTGGTCGATCTTTGGCCGAAAAATCTCACACCAAGGCTCTGATACCAGATGTAAGGTAGAAGTTTGAACACCAAAGGATTTTTCGAGCTCAATTTTAATCCAAACTGATCGATACCAGAATAAACAAACCCAAAAATCAGACCTACAACTTTCACCCACTCTGGTTGCTTTTGGATTATCCACTCAAGGCACAAGTGTAAGGGTTATTGCAGCCATACAGGAGGCAGCCACAAAGGCTCAAGAAAGTTGAGAAAGAAAAACCAATCTGCCAATAATAACACGAAGTAGAAGAAGGAATGCAGTCAAGCTGTCTCTCAAAGGTTGGGCAATAACACACACACACATTAGGCAAAGGCTAACCAATATATATTAGTTAGAATATATTTAGGTTAAGTAATGGGCCAAGCTCAAATAGGTAATTAATAAGTGGGCTAAGTACTAAAGGCCATCCAAGGAGTCAGAAGTCGGGCCACGAGCATCTCAAATTGAATTAGGATACTTCCAATGGCCCACAATGGTTATGGACTCGGGTTGTTCCACTTGAGACATTGATATTTTACTTCAGTCATTTTGTCGATGCCGATTAAGCACTAATGATCTAACATCATTGATCGAGGAGGTCATTTGATAACAATTTTCCTAACAAGCGTGTTTTTCATTCATTGGTTGTGGAGTCACATTTTCATGCTTATTCTCGTCTGCTTTGATGACGGTTTTCTACAGATGCTGATCAGGTGGTGAAATTATTTTAGTACATTTACTTGTCGTTTATGCTCAAGGTTGATTGAAGACCTCACGTTACGAATGCTTGCTTTATCCTAGGCCCGCTCAGAATTTGATTGACTTTGAAAATGTTCATTGATAGAGGCCTATGTTCGCTCTTAATCCTTTGGGAAATTTAATTGACAGCAACTTAAAATTGACACAAATCATGGACACACAGAAATCGCAGATTTAGGATTTGGTTGGGTCTGAATCTCATTTGGTTCTTCTCAACCTGAAATGTACTTTGATTTAATATATCCATGTTTGAACCCCATTTTTTTCAAAACTTATTTTCAACCACAGTCTAACATAAAAAAAAAAATTTATACATAAATTTTAAAATTTTTTTTTATTTTTTTATTATACATTTTCAAAAAACTCACTATTTTAAAGCACATTTTCCAAATAAATAAATAAATAAAATGCTGCTCAAATAGGGACTATACAATGAGAATTTTAAAAATATCAGTGTATTAATCAATTTTTTAATTAATGGGCCTATTGGGCCTAATTTGCCCGATACTACAAATAATAATTGGCTAATTAGAAACATATTTTGCATGCACTGGTATGTATAATTCCAGCTAAAAATCTAATAAATCTTCACTATTCCTGCTTATCACCTTAGACACACACATGGGCAGGTCCTCGCCCCGCCTACAAGCAGACTGGATTTAAGCCTATTGCGAGTTTGAACCAGTCCATTTAAAAATATGGGAAAAATTCATGGATCAGGTATTAACTTTGACAGTTGTAAAAAACAGGTACGAAAGTTTTAAAATTGCAAAAATCAGGTTTTTATTTTTTATTATTTAATTAAATATTTAATTGTGTAATTTGGTCACGAATATCTTATTAATTAGTTAAAAATTAATTTCAGGTCATAGTTTATCAAATTAATTGGTTACAGATTATTTCGAAGTCACAAATCAAAAAATTTATAGGCAACAATTGACGTTGTTGGTTACAAATCAAGAGGGTTATTTCTCAACCACGAATTAAAATTTTTTATAGGTCACAGATTGAAAAGAAAAAAAAATTTTATTGGTCATAACTCTATTACAGTGAATCACAGTCACAATTTTTAGGTCACAGACACCTACCCCGACTTATCTCATCCCACCCACGACCGCCGACCGCCCCCACAGCCACAGCCATTGCGCAAAACCAACAACAAAATCGCCATCACCACCAACTATAATACCAAGCACCGCCACACCACTATCCATCACCTTCAAACGTACCATCCAAACCCTAATCCTAATTTCTTATTTGTTCATTTGATTCAATTCAGTCGGGAAAAGAAGAGAACTGGAAAGAGGGATTCGTTAATTTATTCATCTATATCAGATTTGAATAATGTCTGAAATAGTGTGCGGAAAGAGATCTTTCTTCGAAGAGATACTAACAATGTCACGCTAATGTCGGGGTCACCGCTGGTTTCCAAGAAACGTTGCTGCTCATCTGCCACCTCCCCGATTTGGTTTTCCTACTCACCGTCGAAGAGTCTTATTGATCAACTCAAGGCTTTGTTTCCTGATATGGATAGTGAGCTTTTTGAGAAAGTTTTAGAAGAATCTGGAAATAATTTAGATGCTGCTATCAAGAGCCTGCTGGGGCTTCATGTTGGATATGCAGAAGGTGCAGAGGACAATTGGAGTGGGAGGATAGGAGGGAGGTGGAGACGGGAGGGAGAGGGGGAGAGGAGAGGAGTGAGAAGGGGAAGCGACGGGAATGGTGGAGACGAAATTGATAAATTAGGTTAAGAATTAGGGTTATAATATACTATCTGATTTTTACAAAAATAAACTTAAAACCTGATTTTTAAGAACGTCAAACTAAACCCCTGGTTTTATGTAATTTCCTCTAAAAATATGTTTGTACCAACTTCCAAGTTTAAGGATTAGGTCCACC